>CAOKZL010000960.1:0-452844 GCA_948472985.1 Iguana delicatissima
ATTCCCATAACACCATCAAAAAAAAAAGAGCATTTCAACACTTTTGTTCAAAATGAAAAAGTTGCACATAGAATCATAGTCTTGCAAGAGGTCACAAGGGTCATCTAGTCCAACCCTCTGCCATGCAGGAATAAACATCTGAAGCACTCCTGTTCAAAGACCTCCAAAGATGAAGATTCCACCACCCTTCAAGGTGGGATATTCTTCTTACTATTTAGGGGAAATCTCTTCTCTTGTAATTTGAATCCGTCGGTTCTTGTTCTAGTCTCTGGAGCAGGAGAAAAGAAGATTACTCCATCTTCCACATGATGTTGCACCAGACTTTTAAAGACAGCAATCATGCCACCTCTTGATCTTCTCTTCTCTAAGGTGATAATACCCAGCTTCCTAAGCCATTCCTCACAAGGCTTGGTTTCCAGATCTTTGATCATCGTGGTGACCTTCTGGAGACCACCTAAAGACTTCTTCCAAAGTTCTTCCAGGGACTATTTTTTCTTTCACCAGCCTCTTTTCCCTTATGATTTCCATTTGGTGGCCAAAGGTCCAGGTCTATGCTTTTTAACATGCTGGGGGCAGCTGATGAAGCAGGCTTGTCCATTCCCCTCCTTTCTTTCTCTTTTGCTGCCCCCACATGCTCAGTAAAGAATTCATGAGGCAGCTTCTGTTTACCTCACCTGTTATAGAAAGCCACACATAGCTACAGTAGAATCTCATTCTTTCCTAGATCAAGTCATGTTTTTTATTGCAGAGGCTCTGCTGTGATCTAGCATTGATAGTTTCTCCATCCCTTTTCATCATCCTCTCAGTGCCAGTGCTGCTAGAAAACTTCTAGCTAGATAGAAGACGAGGAGGAAAAGAGGGGCTAAAAATGACTTTGCAAAATGGATTTTCTGTGTCAGAGGCTTTGGTAACTGAGGTATACCTGTATAAGATGCCTTCCTGATAACCAGAGCTTGGGAAAGTGACCTTTTAAGACTACAGCTCCCAGAATTATGGGAGCTGTCATCCAAAATAGTCACTGTGACGGATCTCCTTGCCAGGCTGAACCTGCAGTTCCAACCATGAGTTTCTGTCACTCACTTTGCTTTCGTCCCACACATTTTTTCCCTTTCCAGATGGGGTACTTGGGCCTCAAGGTGACCCCCTTTTGTGGACCAGTGGCTGTGCTGTTTTGGTGGGTTTTCTGAGGTACATGTGGCCAGGCCCTCCACCGGACTTAATAATGAACAGACAGGAACACTGGTAAAAACAAACAAGTGGGAATTTATTAAGACACAAATAAATAATACACTAACCCTTGAATTACCAGATCACTTTTGGCGACCCCAAACCATGGTCAATCCCTGCCTTTGTCTGACTCTTGTCTCTATTCCATCTGCTCCTGTCTCTCTGATATATGTTTGTCCCAGCTTTTCCCTATCTGCCTTCTGACAGAGACAAGCCTCAGTTTTTAACATTTCCTCCCCATAGACCCCCATCCCAGCATTCCTTGAGCTTTCATAGAATCATGGAATCATAGAGTTGGAAGAGACCCCAGGGACCATCGAGTCCAACCCCTTCCTGCCATGCAGAAGCACACATCAAAGCACTCCCGACAGATGGCCATCCAGCCTCTGCTTAAAAACCTCCAAAGAAGGAGATTCCACCACACTCCACTGAGGCAGCGTCCTCCACTGCCGGACAGCTCTGACCATCAGGAAGTTCCTCCTGAGGTTTAGGTGGAATCTCTGTTCCCGCAGCTTGAATCCATTGCTCCTTGTACTAGGCTTTGGAGCAGTGGAAAACAAGCCCGCTCCCCTCGACATGACATCCCTTCAAATATTTAAACATGGCTATCATGTCACCTCTCAACCTTCTCTTCTGAAGGCTTGTCTAGCCTTCCCTTCACAGTTTACAGTTTGTAAACTACTTTCTCCCACCCCAAAGTGACTTTTTTCAGAAGGTGAGGGATAATATTTCAGAGCTTTCTTGCTGCAAGGGGCTGGCATTTGCCAATTCTCTTCACCCAGACTAAGAGATATTTTTGAAGTTCTGATGAACTGTCCCACACACGCTGAAAACCAGCCATCTTTCCCTAGAAGAAGAAGAAAAGAGAAGTAATATCCCCACATCTTGCAAACTCCATACCCTACATGCCTAGCTTAAGCATTTGAATGCTTACACATATCAACCAATGTTTCACAGATGAAAACCAGGATACGTGTGGCCAAGAGGATAGTCAAGATGGCAAAAGTTATTTACAAGGGAGAACACCCAAGGTAGGAGAGGCTGCAGAAGTTTCTTTTGTCCGATTGTCCAAGTCTACAGGGAAGGGCATGATTCCACCCCCTTGTCTCCTCTTCCTGCCACTGCTGAGTTAACTGAGCACAAGCTAGTTTTGTGAACTCAGTTTGCACCAGAGGAGGAAAACCAAGAACACAGGGGGAAAGTGGGAGGAGGAGAGAAAAACTGGGGCATTTTAAAAGCAGCTGGAAAAGTGGGAGAACAAGAGATTAATCAAAACTGCCCCAGCCAAATCCAGACAGCTGGAGGAGGAACGGTTTACTTAATTCAGCAAATGGCAGCTAGAAGCTTCCATATCGGTGGAGTGGAGAATCCAGTCTTGAGTTTTTGAGTTACCCAAAGCTCTGATCCCTCTCCCCAAAGTTGTTTCAGAACCTTGGTTAGCTCCCTTAAAGTTCAGGCTAAATCCTGGCATTGATTTATGGCCCCACTGACATGGAAATGAGCAGATGCCGCTGCTTGAACAATTACTGTCCTCTCTATTTGGTGGTAATTCTGGAGTCTGTCTGACAAAGCCATTTCTTTTCTTTCTCACCATTTGCTGCTGTATCCTCTTAACTAGAGATGCTCCAGGCTAAACGTGAGTTCTTCGGCTTCCCAAGACCACGCTCTGACTCTGAAAAGAGAAGGCCCAAACATTTTGCTGCCTGGATCAGAGCAGCAAACATTACCCCCCACCCACTGGACAGAACTCAAATCTCACAAGTGCATATCTCCATTCCTAGCTATAAATGGTGGCTGGCATCTTGTTCATGATTTATGAGGGCAAAAGTCCAACTCATGCCATCCCAACTCCTTTTGGGAGGAGGGGCATTTCATACATTGGAATTGTCTTTTCTCCATGCAACAAACAAAAGCCACCCCACTCAAACTATCTTGTCAGTTGTGCGCGCGCACGCACGCGCACACGCACACACACACACACACACACGCATTCAAGCATGGTCATTTCTGGGTTGTCAGAGAATGGGGAGATCAACAGCATCATAGAATTACAGATCAGGAAGAGACCACAAGGGTCATTGAATCCAACCCCATTCTGCCGTGCAGGAATGCACCATCAAAGCATTCCCAACAGATGGCCATCGAGCTTCTGCTTAAAAACCTGCAGAGAAGGAGACTCCACCACACTCCATTGAGGCAGCACATTCCACTGCTGAACTGCTCTTGTCATTAGGAAGTTTTTCCTAATGTTTAGATGGAATCTCTTGTCTTTAAGTTTGAAGCCATTGCTCCATGTCCTAGTCTCTGGAGCAGCAGGAATCAGACTTGCTCCATCCTCCATCATGTCCAGCTATTTTTGTTTAGCCGGCCAAGCTGCAAACATGTCATCTGCAAGGATATCCCAAGGACCCCTGAAAATCTCTACTGGTGCCTATTGCAGTGCATCCAGATGAAAGAAAATAGCAGGATGCATTACAGATAAAGCAGTGTAACCACATCTCCTCTTTACACGGGACAGTCTCACTTTGTTGTTGTTATTTGTAATCAAATCTGTTTTAACATACCTGCCACCATTTCACAGATGAAAACCAAGACACATGTGATTGAGCAACATCAGAGTGTGGTCAAGATGGTAGAGGTTATTAATGAAGAAGAGCACACAAGCAAGGTGAGCAGTTTGCTTTTGCCTGAGTCTACTGGAAAGGCAAGATTTTGCCTTGATCTCTCCTCTTCTCCTCTTCTCCCTGCTTAGTTAATTGAATGCAAATGACTTTTGCACTATGAACTAGCTTGCAAAAATTAAAGTAAGCAGAGGACAAAGGGGGAAAGAGGGAGGAGGAGAGAGAAAACTGGAGACTTTAAAGGCATCTGGAATAGTGGGATGACAGAGGGTTAATTGAGACTGTCCCTGCCAGAATGGAACAGTTGGAAAGTATGCTTTGGCCTATGGAGGCTGTATGAATGAGAGATCTCCAAGAGTCCTGTCCAGGTTCTCCAAATTCAGGGCTGTGCCTTCTTTTATGCAGTCAGCCCCCTAACAGTGTGATCTCCATCTTTCCCACTGCCTCCCACTTTACCAATCATTGTCAGTTTTTCCAGTGAGTCATGTTGGTCCTTTCCGCACGGACGTGGCATAGGGCGTCATTGTGGTCCTGTCCTTCTCCTGTTGCCAGCTGGCACGATTGTGGCTAACTCATTGATGGAGTTTCTCTATCAATAACCTGTGATCACACAATGCTCCTGTACTTACTGGCCATGCGGAAGGGCAGGGAGCTCAATGGAGGCACTTTCTGACTCAGCACACCATCGGAAAGAGCCCAGCTGTGCTGGAGAAGGCAGACATATGTTGGTTACACACCCCTCCACAGGGAGCCGGTCCATGTGGAGGGGAGCATTCCCATCGTGCTCCCATCATGCCAAAGGTGCTGTCTGCACCACGACTGGAGGACGATGGGATAAGGTAAGGTGTGGAAAAGGCCCTTGCCTCATGATATGTCCAGAGTACAACAGCCTCAGTTTAGCCATGTTTTCTACATCCCTGCACTTTGTACCTGCCGTGCAAAAACAGCTTCCCAAAGAAGGTACACATATTTGCAAATCTAGAGGGAACACATTTTAATTTGAAAAAAGAAAATGATCTGAGAATCTCATCATGAAATTTGGAGAATGCAAAATCTGAATGCAAGCTGTGTTCCAAGATACTCGCTCGTCCAGGAAGCACAGGTCAAGTTGGTTCATTTTGAAATGCAGTCAAAGAGGGAAACCTTGAAATGACTGTCTGTCTTGTCTGCCTCTTCTGTTGAGGTAGGCCCAGGGGATGGCAGAACAGCCCAAACGCATTTCCTGTTACAGTGAAATCACTAACAAGGACAAACAGTATCAGACTGTGTCAGATGGGGGTCTGAACCTTTAAACCTAAAGTTCTTTCCCCTGGGAGATCTTTGGAGCTCATAAACCGAAACAAGCATCCCGTTTCTTCATCCAACTTGAGCAAATTGAAAGCTACCAAGAGGTTTGCCTTGAGGCGACGCTGGCAATCTCCTTGCCTTTGTTTCAGCCAGAACAAAATCTGGCTTTGAAGTTTCCCTCCACTTGTTATGAAGGAAATTTTTTCTTTTGTTTAATCCAGTTTAGCCTTTAATACCCGACCTGGATCAGTCCTGTGGCTTAGATCACATGGGCCTCAAGGCGACCTGGTACTAGCCGGAAGGTACGTTCCACCTCCCACCCCCTCCCACCCCCATGATATCAATCGTGCCAAAGTCTCCGGAATAATCAGTATCTTGACTTCAGGTCATCTTTCACTTTGAACTCCCAACCTGGCCTTTTCACGGAAAGGGGGCATGAAAACCTGCCCAAATATCAAGCAGGTTTAATCCGCTTTCAGGCTTCTTAGCCTTGAACAGGACTTCTGTGTTCAGCTAAAATACCAAGGAAATGTTCAGCATCTTTTACAAGGGGATGGGGCTCCTTTCTCTATGCAACACGGGGACACGCACACACACAAATCTACTAGTGATTCTTTTTTATATTGTTTGCTGCCCCCCACATGCTAATATATCAGCTGCCTATAGACTGAGGACTGGGAATATAGCCGTGCTGATTGGGAGATTCTGAACATTGTTTTCCAAAAAAGGGCCATTTCCAAGCTTTGGTTTGAGGTTTTTAGTGCTCAACTTATGACCACCCTGGGAATGAGACACTTCCAAGACCCAAAGTCGTCAATTGTCCTACTCAGGTCTTGTAAATGCAGGCAAACCATGCCTTCTTTGAAGAATCAATCCACACATAATGTGGTCTTCCTCTTTTCTTATTGTCGTCCACTTCAAAGAGCAATGTCATCTTTTCCAGTGAGCCCTATGAAGAATGCCTTAGGGAGCTGGGTATGTTTAGTCTGCAGAAGAGAAGGTAAAGAGGGGACATGATTGAAGGGATGTCATGTTGAGGAGGGAGCAGGCTTGTTTTCTGCTGCTCCAGAGACTAGGACAAGGAGCAATGGATTCAAGCTGCAGGAAAGGAGATTCCACCTGAACCTCAGGAAGAACTTCCTGACAGTCAGAGCAGTCTGGCAGTGGAATACGCTGCCTCCATGGAGTGTGGTGGAGTCTCCTTCTTTGGAGGTTTTTAAGCAGAGGCTGGATGGCCATCTGTCAGGAGTGCTTTGATGGGTGTTCCTGCATGGCAGAATGGGGTTGGACTGGATGGCCCCTGGGGTCTCTTCCAAATCTATGATTCTATGATTCTATGTGTTTTGTGGCACAGCCAAAGTACAACAGCCTCAGTTTAGTCATCTGCGCTTCTAGTGATGACAGACCAGGCTTGATTTGCTCCCCATTTCATAGAATCATAGAGCTGGAAGAGACTCCAAGGGCCATCCAGTCCAACCCCATTCAGCCATGCAGGAATATATAATCAAAACACTTCTGACAAATGGCCATCCAGCCTCTGCTCTCCAAAGTGTAATATTTTCCAGTGAGTCATGTGTTTCGTGACACAGCCAAAGTACCATAACCTCAGTTTAGTCATCTGCACTTCTAGTGATGAGAGTCCAGGCTTGATTCGCTCCTGAACCCATTTCATAGAATCAGAGGCTATCTCCACACTAGCCTGTTATAGCACTATGATTCCACTTTCAACATCCTATGGAATCCTGGGATTTGCAGTTTCGGGAGGGGCTGGCTGGAGACCGGCCAGAGAGTTGGAAGAGACCACAGGGGTCCTCCAGTCCAACTCCATTCTGCCTGGCAGGATTACCCAATCAAAGCCTTCTCAACAGATGGCCACCCAGCCTCTGCGTAAAAACCTCCAAAGAAGGAGACTCCACCACACTCCCAGGCAGTGCATTCCACTGCTGAACTGCTCTTACTGTCAGGAAGTTCTCCCTAATGTTTCTGTGGAATCTCTTTTCCCGAAATTTGAAGCCCATGCTCTATGTTCTAGTATCTGGAGCAGCTGAAAACAAGCTTGCCCCATCTGTCATATGACACCCTTTTCAAACATTTTCAAATATTCATGACCCTCTTCACTTTCTCTTCTCCAGGCTAATATACCCAGCTCCTTAGGCTGTTCCTCATAAGGCATGCTTTCCAGGCCTTCTACCATTTTGGTTGCCCTCCTCAGTCCATGGTATCTGCAGAGCTCTCCTTCAACCCCACATTTTAAATGAGGTGGTTTTCTTTCCGTCAATTTCCTCCACTGTCCAACTTTTGCAGCCATATACAGAAGCTGGCAATATGATGGGATGGATGACACTGGCTTTGGTATTTAATGGTATTCAGTCATAAATCATGGTACATGCTGCTGCAATAACAACATTAAGCCTGAGCTCAGCTTACATCAAAATCTGGACCAGAGTCTTCTTGGTGTCTTACTCATGTGTAAGTTTCCCTATGGAAGAACATGGACATTTTTGACCAATGCAGAACAGTCACGTTTGGTTCAAGCAAGTGGAGTTATACCTGCAGTGTCCTTGTGCATGCAGTTTTTGGGGTTCAGTTGCGCAATGTGGCCATTCAACATGAAGGTCACATAGCCAAATCAATGCATTACCTCTACGTTCATGATTTGAGCTATGACGCTCTGACGTCATTATATGGGAAAAGGCCAGAAGAGCATTGTAATCTCAAGGAGGTATAAGGATGTGGCCGCCGTGCTCTTCACTAAGGAAGGTCTAGAAAGGCCTTCTAGCTTGTTAAGTACACTGCTTTGATTTGCTTTGATGTACAGTCGGCCCTCCACATTTGCGGGTTTGACATTCACAGACTCAATTATTTGTGAGTTTCTCCAACCCCTGCCCTCCCCATTACAGGCATTTTTTTGTTTGGAGGAACCTTCCCTCTTGGTGGCTCCGATCAGGCCATGCAGCTCTTTAAAAACCTGCTTCCAGTCCTCTTTCTCCTCCACCAGCCACTGCCCAGCCAACACAGGACAGCTCGTAGCCCAATTTCTCAGCCCACAAACCCTCTCCCGATGCCCTAATTACACCCAAGGAAGGAGATGGGCAAGAGAGAGGAGATATACGACCAACATACCAACCTTCTCCTTTCCCTGACCTGGGGCCTTTCTGCACTACACTGTTGTAGTGCTATTATTCCACTTTCAACATCCTGTGGAATTCTGGGGTTTACTGAGCCCAGCCCCTCCCGAAACTGCAAACCCCAGGATTCCATAGGAGGTTGAAAGTGGAATCATTGTGCTATAACAGACTCGTGCGGAAATGGCCCCTGTGTCCTTCAGATGGATTGGCCATGCTTCCTGGTGATGATGGGAGTTGTACTCTAATAGATCTGGACATCACGAATTTGGGGATGGCTGTTCTGCAATAATCCTGGAATGGTTCAACCCCTTACTCTCCTTCTTTGCAGCTGAGATGGTGCAATATTTCTCTTTTCCCTCCTACTTTCCCATTGTTTTAGGTTCAGACACTAGTTCTTGGCTTTGTGCTCACTGTATAATTTCTTCCTACCGATAGAAATGCATAGGACCTAACACAACAAATCCAATTTGGCTTCCTGTTATTGATTTACATGTGCATACTTTCCCTTACGAATGTGCTTGGACATTTTTGTCCAGGGCAAAATTCATTTCATCTAACATGTCACAGATGAAAGCCAGGAGATGTGTAGCCAAGAAACATTTAGAGTGTGGTCAAGATGGCCTCACTCTAATGTATCTTGGCTACCTACGTCAAAAACAGCCAGTGTGGTATAGTGGTTGGAGCACTGGCAACAGGATAAGGAACATTTAACCTAGCCTGCACGCTTCTATCCAGAAGGTGGATGCAGAGAAGAGTGGAGGGTGAGCCCATACACCACAACAATTGGAAAGGAAGGTGCAATTTGTAGCAACAAATCAATTAAACCTTGCAAATTTAGCAAGCCGCTGTTCTACCAACTTAGCTGCAGATATGCACACAATCCTTTCCTCTTGCCCCAAAATGAGCTCACCACAACTGGAGAATTTGCACCCTCACAGAAACTAGAGACTCAAGGCGAGGCCCGGAAATCTGGCAACTCTAACCGTGGTAGGCCACGTCTGCAGACTGAAGGGGTTTGGTCCCAGATACAGCTTTACCACCTATTCTGTGGACGCGAAGCAGACCTGAGACCTTGCCGTTAAAGTGAAAAGTGTGACAAAAAGATTTGTTTTGTTATTTGTTTGTTTGTTTGATTTCCTTGCCTCCCTTGGGGCTCTGCCCTTTTTGCTGGATGTGTAATCCCAGGAGAATTCCACATCAGCTGTTCTCCAAAGGAGACTTGGCTGCCTCGCACTGTTCTTTCAAGTCACTCCTCTCCATCCACAGGAGGCCTGGGAACCAAATGAAGAAGCTCCTTCCGACGGTGTGAAATTAGTAACCCTCCATTAGCTCCAGAAATAGGTCTGTGATTCATGAGGGTCATTGCGTCAGCATTTATCAAAATGAGCTTTTCCTCGAATTAGCATCTCTGAGCCTCCTTGACAATTGGAATTCGCTTAAATATCTAAATAAATTTAGTAGCCACTCAGAACTCCACGTTCCTAATGCATTTTTCTTCAGAACCCGCTGGCTTATTTAAAATGCTCTCTCTCCCCCTCCTCGCCCTCCCTATTCTTAACTAAATACCTATTATATTAATGTTTAAAATCCATTTAAGTTCATCAGGGGTGGCTTTGCCAAAGGACCCTGACTTTACCGGTGTAATTAGAGGATGCATTGCCCCCTAGTGGTGACTCATGCTTTCAAGAGAAGCTGTGACTTAAATTGGATGAACTTTGCGGGAAGAGATTGAATGCAAAACAGAAAGGGAATTATTAATACCAAGCACTTACATATAGACATATATATATAAAACAAGAAAGGAAGGTGGAGATACATGTTAGGTTGTTTTCTAAAATCTGTCAGTTTGATTTTTAAAAAACCCACATTTTTTCTGTACTAGAATCCTGTTGGTAACATAGAATCATAGAGTTGGAAGAGACTTCAAGGGCCATCCTGTCCAACCCTATTCTGCCATGTAGGAATATACCGTCAAAGTATTCCCGGCAGATGGCCATGCAACCTCTGTTTAAAAACCTCCAAATAAAGAGACTCCACCACACTTTGAGGCAGCGTATTTCACTGTCAAACGGCTCTTATTATCAGGAAGTACTTCCTAATGTTTAGATGGAATCTTTTTTCCTGAAGTTTGAAGGCATAGCTCCATGTCTTAGTCTCTGGAGCAGCAGAAAACAGGCTGGTTCCATCCTCCATATGTCATCCCTTCACATAACAATTTAAGAGAGTAATCAGCAGCACAGTCAGCACATAAAGCAAGGGTCAAGGTTTTTCAGGAACTCAAGTCAAGGATAAAAAGAATAACATGTTGCTTCCACCAGGATTGTCAGTTGTCTGCAACAGACTTCTCTCTGCTCCACTCCTGGAATTTATGGGCTAGCAGCCTCCCCAGCAGTTTGCTTGATTAGTGAGACTTCCCTGCATAAGTGCCCTGAGTCTCGTGGGCTCTCCCTTTCTTGTCTATGCTGGGCTGCAGTAAGTATTGTCCTGTTTACATCTGTGAGTTTGGGTTGCTGGGGAGGATCCTGCCTGTGTTGGCACCTGGGTCCTGGGACTGGGGCATGGCAAGGGCAAGAAAACTGCCACCAGAGAAAGGACAGGAGCAGAGGGAAATAAAGCAAAATAGAGGAAGTTAGTATCAAGAACAGTGGGGAAAGCAAGATGAGCTAGAGAAAACTGTGGCAATAGTGGGCATAGCTGTGGAAGCAGGTAAACATCTAAACAGAACAGAATGGACCATGTTTGAAAGAGACTGATACCAAAATAATTGGAATGCATTGAGCATATTTCAGAACAATATGTATATTAAAATAGGAACCTTTCCAGTATGATAATAGCAACAACAACAACAGCGATGGTGATGATGATATAAAAAGGAGTTCGGATTACTATTGATCACAAGGTGAACACGAGCCAGAAGTGTGACGCTGCAGCAAAGAAGACAAATACTATTTTAGCCAGCATTAATAGAAGTATAGTTTCCAAGTCAAGAGAAGTAATAGTCCCACTATATTCTGCACTGGTCAGGCCTCACCTGAAGTAGTGTGTTCTGTTCTGGGCATCTCATTTTAAAAAGGATATAGGCAAGCAGGAACAGGTTCAGAGAAAAGTAACAAGGATGATAAGAGATATGGAAAATATGTGAGGAAAGGTTGAAAGACTGGGCTTGTTCAGCCTGGTGGAAAAAAAGAGTGAGGGGTGACATGATTGCACTCTTCAAGTGCTCTTTAATGGTTTGAAGTTACAGGAAAGTAGATTTTGATTGAACATTAGAAGGAACTTCTTGAAACTAAGAATGGTTTGGCAATGAAATCAGTTTCCTATGGAGGTGGCGAGGGTCTCCTTCTCTGGACGTCTTCAAAAAGAAGCTGGACAGCTCCCTGGTGCGGATACTTTAGTTGAAATTCTTGCACTGAGGACAAGGTTGGACTTGATGGCCCATCAGACCACCTCCAGCTCTGTGATTCTATGACACTGTGACCACGATGGTGCCTTAATTAACTCCCTAATGCCCACAAACCATGTGGGGTAGAACAAAATGACCCAAAATGCTGATTTCCAAGTAAGGCACACCCACCAAATTCACTAGCGGCATAAGACGAAATGGGAGTGACGCCTTCCCCAATTCCCTTTCTTTCCCCCCTGGGTGCGTATGCCTTCCTTCCATGCACCCAGGCAAAAGGCAAGCAAATGGGAGGGGGCAGTCCTGAGCACAGAGAAGGAAGTCATGAGTGTGTCTTCCCCTGTTCTCTCCCTCCAATTCTCTTGTTTTTTTACTAGGTGCTCACACCTTCCTTCCACTCACCTGGGCAACAGACAAGCAAATGGGAGGGGAAGAAGTTAGGGGGAAGGCTTGCTTGCATATACCTTCTTCTCTGTGCAAAGTACTCTTCCCCTCTCATTAACTTGCCTTTTGCTCGGGCACACAGAAGGAAGGAAGAGCGCACCAGGGCAGAAGGCAAGGGAATTGGAGAAGGAGAATGGCGGGGGGGGGGAGGCAAGTGGAAGCCTCTTGAATAATCAAATTCACCAAGGTCAAACCCATGAATGTGGAGGGAAGACTGTACTTCAATTGCTACCCACTGAGCTTACTGCAAAAGTTGTTTGCATTTAGTTAATTCAGGGCCTTTATGCACTACACTCTCATAGCGCTATTATTCCACTTTCAACATCCCATGGAATCCTGAGGTTTGTAGTTAGGGAGGGGCAGTTGGAATTTTCTGGGGAAAATTCTCTTTGACCTCAGTAAACTACAAACCCCAGAAGTCCACAGGATGTTGAAAGTGGGATAATAACACTGTAAATGTGTAGTGAGGAAAGGCCCTCAATGAGGAAGGGAGGAGAGAGAGCAGAATCTTGCCCTTCCCAGCAGGCTCAGGCAAAAGCAAACTGCTGCAGTGTGTCTTAGCTTCGCTATTCTTCCTCATTAATAACCTTTGCAACCTTGGCCACACTCTAATGCTACTTGGCCAAGGGTATCCCAGTTTTCATCTCTGAAGTGCTGGCAGGGATGCCCTTGCACAAATGGGAATAAAGCAAAGGGGCGGAAAGTCAATTGACCTGTTGGATTGGCAACCATAATCCTTTGGGAACTAGGTCTCTCCATGGCCTAAAATATTTCAGGGCATGGAATGTGGCCCATGCAACCCCTGGGAGCCTTTGGGAGCATAAAAAGAGGGGCTTCCTTAAACAGTAACTGCGTATTGTACAACATTTTTTGCACTGGGCATTCCTAAAGCCCCCCCGCCTCGGTCCTTTTCAGCAGAGACCAGCTTGCCAACAGGAACCATCACCTCAAATAAGCTCCTTCGCAGAACATCTGTTTCCCAGGTGGTGACGGCAGTGATACGATTTGCAGTACAGTTTAAATGAATTTGCTCTTTTTTAAAAAAATCACCTTCAGACATTTTGATGTCATGTATTCCCTAGATATTCAAATTGGTTCCAAGCATTTGACATTGCCACGTCCTCTTCCCAACGGTTATCTGAGCTCTTGGGCTTCAAGCCTTCTTGCACTTTCTGTGGGATGTACAGTAGTTTATTTTAGAAGAGGTTGATGGAGACTCCTCAGCATTGTGAAATAACTTAAATGTATGTGTAATACACACACAGGCCATTCCCACAGTAGACTGTTATAGTGCTATTATTCCGTTTTCAACATCCTATGGAATCCTGGGGTTTCCAGTTTAGGGATGATCATTTAGAATTCCCAGCCAGAGAGAAACCCCAGAATTCCACAGGATGTTGAAAGTGGAATAATAACACTGTAACAGCGTAGTGCAGAAATGGCCATACTCCCACACATACGTATATAGATACACGCACGCATGTAGACATGTTGTTGTTGCTATTAATCTTCATTTATACCTTGCTTTTTTCCCCATGAGATGGAGATAGTGTACATGAAGGTTGCAGTAAGGAAGGGTCTCATGTACTAATTTCTTCCTCTGTGCCTTCAAATTGACTCTGAATTACAGCAACCTTCCTCTGGGGCTTTCTTGAAAACATTTATTCAGAGGAGATTTGCACCTGCCTTTCTCTGAAGCTGAGAGAGTGTGACTTGCCTAAGGTTTCCATTGCTGAAAGGGGACTTGAACCCTGGTCTCCGGAGTTGTAATCCAACAGTTAAACCATGGCTCTACATTGTCTTTTGGGCATGTGCCTCGAGTCATTTCTGACTTATGGGGACTCTCAGGTGAGTTTGTCATCATTTTCTTGGCAAGATTTGTGCAGAGAGCATTTGACATGATTGCTTTCCTCCGAGGCTGAGAGACCATGGCCATTTCTGCACTAGACTGTTATAGTGCTATGATTCCTTTTTCAACATCCTATGGCAGTGGTTCTCAACCTGTGGGTCCCCAGATGTTTTTGAACTTCAGCTCCCAGAAGCCCTGAGCATTGACCATAGTGGCTGGGGCTTCTGGGAGCTGAAGTCCACAAACATCTGGGCATCCACAGGTTGAGAACCGCTGTCCTATGGAATCCTGGGGTTTGCAGGCCCCTCCCAAAACTGCAAATTCCAGGATTCCATAGGATGTTGAAAGTGGAATCATAGCACTATAACTGTCTAGTGCGGAAATTCTGCATGAATTACCTAAGTTCACATAGCGGGTTTTTTGTTTTTCTTTTTAACCCTTGGCCTCTCAGAGTCCTAGACCAACACTCAAAGTACAGTTGGCCCTCCACTTTCATGAGGCCAGGGGTACAGGGCACCTGCAAAAGTGGAAAAACCACAAATTTCAAAATGTTTGTGTGTGTGCGTCCTTGGGAAGGAGGCAGAGGCACGGTGGGGAGAGTGGGTACCCAAGATCCAAACCAGGTCAGGGAAAGTAGAAGGAAGGGGGTAGGTGAATTGGCATGATGCCCCATACTTTCTCTTGCTCATCTCCTTCCTTGGGGCATCCAGAGAGGATTCATGGTGCTGGGATAAATTACGACAAAGATGAATTATGGCAAAGACTTTTTTTTTCTTCAGGCAGACTTTTGAAATCTAAATTCCATAGCAAAGGGTAAAGTGATATGTTTCATCTATTCTTATCTTTTATTAATAATTATGTTTTAAATGCTTGTTTTACCTGTTTAACCATGTTTTTTAAAAAAAAAACAATTCTGTCATTTAATTCTTTTTTTAACTTTTGCAAAATAAGGGCCAAAATCCTCTCTCATAGTGTACGATATGTAACTTTATGTGTACTTAGCTATGTAACTAAGAAACCCTGTGCATTCCAAAGATGTGTAACGGGACATCAACAAGAGTGTCCCACGCCATGTCCGCACCACACTCTTATAGCGCGATGATGCCACTTGCAACCTCCTATGGAATCCTGGGGTTTGCAGTTTCGGGAGGGGCCGGATGGCCCCTCCCGAAACTGCAAACCCCAGGACTCCATAGGAGGTTGCAAGTGGCATCATCGCGCTATAAGAGTGTGGTGCGGAAATGTTACCAGTGTGCACTGGCACTCCCTAACTCGTGTCCCAAGGCACAACATTGGTCACATTTCTGGTTCCCCTACACAGTAACATAATAGCAGCCCTTTGCGGCTATGGACAATACACAACTGCCCACTTCTAATTTTCACAGATATAACTCCGCTTAAAATGACTTAAGTCCCTGACAGTATTCCAGCCACGATTTTCAAATTCATCTTGCTTTAAATTACTGGGGATAATAATGTGGATCCATATTCTAGGAGAAAGACAACGTGTAGATTCAATAAATAAGAGAGGAGGACATGGAGTAATGACTTCAAACTTCAGGAAAAGAGATTCCATCTAAACGTTTGCAAGAACTTCCTTATGGTAAGAGCAGTTCAGCAGTGGAATGCACTGCCTGGGAGTGTGGTGGAGTCTCCTTCTTTGGAGGTTTTTACACAGAGGCTGGGTGGCCAGCTGTTGGGAATGCTTTCGTTGGGTAATCCTGCCAGAACGGAGTTAGACTGGAGTGCCCTTGTGGTCTCTTCCAACTCTGGGATTCTGTGATCCCATAAACGACGCTTAAACCTGGCTTTTATGTGTGCAAGTCACTCAAACAGGCCTTAAGCAGAATGCATGTGCTGGCTGTATCTCTAACTAGGGGAAGAAGCAGCAGCAAGTTACCTTAAAAGAAAAGAACTGAATGCAAGGCATAGCGCTCTTCATTAAGATTTGTAAAAGATAAGAAGAGTCAACATCAGGACCTATGTGCTTGCTCGTCCCACCATACTGATCCAGGTTACTTACTACAGTCCTGGTGCTTTCATTTCCAGTTTTAAGAATGTCCATCCACGAAGCAATTTGCATTCAAAAAGACAACTGGAGCCATAACAAAATGTTGCAATATTGCTGTCAGCATTCCAGATAGTGGCTGAGATCCTCCATCAGAGCCTATAATACATAATTTTATGATGACAGAGCTACATCACTGACACAATGTGCCACTACGCTATTGAACTGTGACGATGCATAGCAAAGCACTGCACAAGATGTCCCATAACACAACAGGGGCTCCCATTGTGCAACGGAACATATCCATTAAGACACATAGGACAGGAAGACACTTAGCACATCAGGATGCACTGTGCAACGACCGTGCTGATGGCTATCTTTGTTCCTTGGGCTTTGTGGCATACTTATGCCTCTGCTCCTTTCCTAAGAATATGGATGTTGCACAACAGCCCTGTGCAGCTTTATGCAATTGTAAATCACTTTACAGCATCACAGCTTCCCAACAGGATGTGTGTTTCCTCCTCCCTTTTCTTCCCTTGGCAACAGTTACTCAGCATTCTGTGACCACTGAGCCTTCTCAGTCCTCCTAACAAATGCCTTGGCTCCTTCCACAGACTTTAGGATGCTCCAACCTTGGCAGCACCCCCAGTCACATAGGGACGGGGGGGCAATGGGGGTGATTTTTAGGGCATTCCAGCCCATAGCCATGCCCCCATGCACCATGACCACACTCCTCACCATGGCCACGCCCCCTCCCACCCACCCCTCCACACACTCCAAGCTCCGCCTCTGAGTACCTCCCTCTTGTGCCTACACAGTGCTGCTTTGGGAGCCCTGGTGGCACAGTGGTTAAATGCCCGTACTGCAACCACAAGGTTGTGAGTTTGATCCTGCCGGGCTCCAGGTTGACTCAGCCTTCCATCCTTCCACAGGTCAGTAAAATGAGTACCCAGCTTGTTGGGGGCAATTAGCTAACACATTGCAAACGGCTTAGGGAGCACTTAGCTGATAAGCGGTATAGAAATACACATGCTATTGCTATTGCTTTGTTTACATAACCAATGGCTGTGAGTGCCATTCACAGCCATCACAGTTTAAAAATAGAGGAAACAGAAATGATATTGTCTCTGAACCTAAGATTCTTGATAATCCACCACCAATCCTTAATAGAATGTGGTAGTTGCTCTGTAGTAGAATTTAATATTGGTTCACTAAATTTGCAATAGGTTCTGTGTTCAGCACCTGGAAAGCAATAAATCTTTAATATAGTTCTACTAAATAGTACTCAACATCTGGCAAAATTCAAGAGTTGGCATGGTGTGCAATAACAGTTGGCATCCTGTTAGGGATTTACACATGTGTAAATTGGCACTATTACCCTACCCTGCACCCCCATCCTGCAGGATGTGCTTTTTCATATGGTTGGAAATACAAGAATGAAGACACGCTGACCAGAAGAAGTCAAGCTGACCTGAAACATGGTCAGGCCACAAGTTCAAAGCGGATTGGCAGAAAAACCCTTGCATAAAAGGGGTTCAAGCACATCTTTTCACTGATCTCAGATTTTTGCATTTCCAAATAGCCCAGACAGGACAATCAGAGACCGTCCCTTCTGATTACACCCTACAAAACCTTTCCTACTGGTCTAGACTTCAAGTGGTTATCACTGTTCCCATAAATTCTGTCAGTTGAGTGTTAAAGCAATCACTTGTCCCAGAACTCTTTGTTAGTCCTGTGAGAAAGTTTTAAGCCTTTGTCAGAACACCCCTTCAGGGTAGGAAAAAGGGTATAAGCCTTAACTTTTGTCCCCGTCAACTTACCACGTTTCAGGTGTAATATGTGGTGCACAGACTGCTGTCTGTCCATGCAACTCTCAGATGCTGTCTGAGCCCCTCCACTTCTTCTTCTCCAGGATTGGTAAGTATCACCCTCTTTCCCCAGTTTGTTTCTTTGTCCAGTCTTTCATGCTTTACTTTCCAACAGCCTTGTATGGTTCTTAGAGCGTCTGATTTCTTGTGTGTTTCTTGATTCCAAATAAAATACTTTGTTTATCTGTAACTGGAGCCTCTCTGCAGTTAGTACTGGTATTCATTGGTGAAAAGATCCTACCATTACCCTCCCCTTGCATGCCTTCTTTGAGCTGAAATTTCTCCAAATTCCAGTAAGATGCTGTTATTGCAGGTAGATCCCAACATCCACCACTTTTTAGGGTAACAGTACTTTTGGAACCATGGCATATCGTCTGTATTCAACAGAAGGTTGTTGTAGTACATGCAGACGTGCATTGATTGTTGCACATGCAGATACCAGAGGTGTAGGGACAGGGGGCGATGGGGCGCTGTGGCCCTGGTGGCAATTTTGGGGGGCACTGCAGCTCCTTGTTGCCCTCTCCCATGCACCATAGCCCTGCCTCCTGCGTGCTGTAGCCCCACTCCGTCTGTCGTAGCCCTGCCCCCACATGCCATAGCCACACCCCCATGCACCGTAGCCCCGCCTCCACACACCACAGCCCTATCCCGTCTGCTATAGCCCCACCCCCATGCACCATAACCCTGCCCCCACACACTGTAGCCACATCCCCTCCATGCCCACGCCCCTCCGCCCACCTCTCCACGCGGTCCCAGCTCCGCCACTGGCGGATTCCATTGTGCATTGCAGCCATACGTTTCATATCCGTTTGCACATTCATTTGTGCAGTGTTGCAACTCAGTAATGCACAACCACTTGGCAACTCCATGAATGTAAAATTACACTCCAACTCCTTGATGCAGGATCTCAGCCAATATTTTAAATCTGCCAATTTATCAGATTTCACATTTGATTCTTTGCTAGAATAAAAATAATAATAATTATTGTTATTGTTGTTATTATTATATTAATATTATACTATTGTAATAATAATTAATCTACTATATAAAAGTCACTGTTTCTCTGTGAGTTTGTTTGCCTGCATCAGGCAGACAAAGACCTCATACGATTGGCTGTGTGAGGTGAGAAGACCTCATATGATTGGCTGGCTGTGAAGATTCCATGGAATCCTGGGGCTGGCAGTTCAGGGAGGGGCCTTTAGAGCTCTTGGGCCTCAGGCCGGTTGCTATGGCGATGAGGCCTAGCATCAAGAAGGATGCCAGAAAACATTTGTGAGACATATGTGAGAAAAATTAAAATGACATACACAATATAGTTGCAAGGTCTTCTCGCCTCACACAGGAGATTGTACGGGTTCCACATGTGAGGAATCGTAAAGCTGAAATTCAGAACAAAAAAATGCTTCCAGAAAAATGTAAAGCCATTGAGCAAATTCAACAGAAAGCAAAAATAAAAAAGCAAAAGTCAGTACATCAACATTGCCAGACAACACAGATTAGATTGAGGACTATGGGAAAAAGTTACAGGCACTGGAATAGGCTGGTTGCTATGGAGATGATGCCTAGCAGCAAGGAGGAGGACAATGTATTCCTACATGAACCCAACCTCTGTATATTAACTGTATTCAGAGTTGTTAACATACAGGGGTTGAGTTCCTGCAAGAATACACTGTTGGATTGGGGAATAATTTCAGGTACTAGAAAAGACTGGTTGCTACGGAGACGAGACCTAGGATCAAGGAAGAGGACAGTGTCCTCCCTCAGGAACCCAAACTGTGTATGTAAATAACTCTGAATGCAGATTGTATTGGAAAATATGGGGGAAAGTTACAGGTACTGGAGAAGGCAGTTTGGTGAGTTCTTAAGAGGAAAATAAAATCCCGAGCAATGCCAGGTAAATACACTAGTCTAATATATAAAAGTCAAAGCCTGTCTGTTTGTCTATGTCAGGCAGAGAAGACTTCATATGATTGGCTGTCTAAGAAGATTCTATGGAATCCTGGGGTTGTTAGTTTAGGGAGAGGCTTTTAGAATTCTCAGCGAGAGGGCTCTTGGGCCTCAGTCAGATGTGCCTGTCTTTAATAGGCTGGTTGCTATGGAGACGAGGCCTAGCAGCAAGGAGGAGAGTGGTATATTCCCTCAGGAACCCAAACTCTGAATGTTAATAACTCTGAATACAGATTGGATGAGGGAATATGGGGAAAACTTACAGGTACAGAACAAGACGATTTGGTGAGTTCTTAAAAGAAAAAAATTGCCTTATTTAGTTAGTAATAATATTTAAAAAAAGAAAAAATATTATAACTAATACTTTTCATCCTTTCTTATGGAGCCTTTCCAAAAACTGTAAAGCTACCTTATGGTATTTCCAACAGGTATTACCTATGAGAAAATAAAATCCCAGACAATGGCGAGTATATACGCCAGCATCATGATATTATTATTAAGCTACTATTATCATCATTATTATTATTCATTTATATCCTGCCCTTCTCCAAATAATGGGACTCAAGATGGCTAACAGCATATTTAAAAGCAATATGAACTATACAAAGTCATTAGTAAAACTATAAATATAATAGTTACTTATAAAGTGATTAAACAATTTATAAGGTTAAAACATTAAATATCAAAAACCTTAACATTTATTAAAATACTATATACAAATCTTAAACACAGCATTAAATCCCACCCCAGTCAGTTTCTAGACGTCCGATGGCATAAAAATGTTTAGACTTGTTGACAGAAAGATGAAAGTGTTTTGACCTGGAGTATAGAGTCTAGGGCCATTTCCGCACTAGACTGTTATAGCACTATGGTTCCACTTTCAACATCCTATGGAATCCTCCAGTTTGCAGTTTAGGGAGGGGCCTGCTAGGCCCTCCTCCTTGCTGCTAGGCCTCCTCTCCTTTCAGGCCCCTCCGTAAACTGCAAACCGGAGGATTTCATAGGATATTGAAAGTGGAACCATAGCGCTATAAAAGTCTAGTGCGGAAATTGTCTTGGTCAAGGGAAGTGACAGTACCACACTATTCTGTTTTGGTCAGACCCCACTTGGAATTCTGTGTCCAGTTCTGGGCACCCCAGTTCAGGAAGGAAATTGAAAAGCTGGAAGGTGTCCACAGGAGGGCGACCAAAATGGCAGAAGGACTGGAAACCATGAAGCCCTGTGAGGAATGGCTTAGGGAGCTGGGTGCGTTTAGCTTAGAGAAGAGAAGGTTAAGTGGTTACGTGATAGCTTTTGGAGAGTTTCACACAGCGGCTGGATGACCAGCTGTCAGGAACGCTTTGGTGACGCGTTCCTGCATGGCAGGGGATTGGACTGAATGGTCCTTGTGGTCTCTTCCGTCATTCTATGACTTGCTCCTTCCCTAGAGAGGGAGTTTGAAAGTCCAGGAGTAGCCACAGAGAAGGCCCTCTCCTTTATTCCCACCACACGAGCCTGGGAAGGTTGTGGGACAGAGAGAAAAGCCTCTGCAGACAATCTTAGAATTCTAATAAGCTCATAAAGAGAGATATGGTCCATCACATCATTTCAAACTTGAACCCAATACTGGAAAGTCCAAATGTGAAATTCTTACAAATTTGCAAGCACCTCCACCTGGAAGAAGAAAAAAGATGACGGAGCTACTCCCTGTTCCATGGACAGTACAGAGCCCTTTATGTGGGGATGAAGAATCGTGGCATTTTTATATTTTTACTGCAAAACTGAAGCCAAAATCTTCTGGTTGGCAACAAATTTCACTGTTTCTGTCAAATGCACAAGCTAGAATTCTAGAGTTGTAATTTTGCAGCAACAAATGCTTTTTGAAACTGTATGTTTATGTCGTAAATAGTTTTGGCTGTTTCCACACGAGGCTGTTATAGCGCTGTGATTTGACTTTCAACATCCTATGGAATCCTGGGGTTTGCAGTTGCGGAGGGGCCATCCAGTCCCTCCCGAAACTGCAAACCCCAGGATTCCATAGGATGTTGAAAGTGGAATCATAGTAATCATAATGCTATAACAGCCTCATGCGGAAATGGTTTATGTCAGGAATGCAGCTAGCAGGAGTCAAAATTTAAATCCTACTCCTTGCTCCCAACTAGAGTAAACCCACTGAACCAGTTGTTGGTTAGTGAGTCAGCCCACAGGGAAATCCCATTAATGCAATGGGAAGACTCAAAATCTGGCTCTGTAGAATACATTTCTCTCCTACGGATATTAGAATGACCAGAACAAGCTTAGGTAGGAAAGGAATTCTCCCTTAAATAGCTGAGATCCAACATCAAGCAGGCAAAGTGTAACTTTACACTCACATAGTTGCATCATGATTATGCATTAGGGAATTGCAACATGGCACAACTGAATATGCAAAGAAATGTGAAATGCAATGCAATTGCAATGCACAATGCACAGAGGAGGATGCAATGCACAAGGTGAATTCGCTTGTGCATGGTACATTTTCATGTGCAAGGTGAATTGCAGGCTCAGTTTCCAGTGTCCATTTGCTTGTGCAATACATAATGTGCATTTGAATGTGCAGTGTGCATTGGTATGTGCAATGCACATCTGAGGCCCTTTCCACACATGGGACGGCGAAATGCAGGGAAACAGGGCAGCGCACGCGGGGACAGAGCTTACCTTGAAGCAGGAGGCTCCGTCCCCGCAGGGAGTAGCGCGCGTTTGCCACTCTAAACGTCAGCAGCAGCTGGCAGTGGCCGGCAGCGGCTGGTGGTGCCCAAAATGGCGGCCGGCGGCTTCTGGCGGCACTCCACCAATCGGGGAAGCGCGCCAGCCGGAAGCCCGCCCCTGGGCAGCTCTGCAGGGACGTGCTAGCGCGTCCCTGCAGTTCTTAACAGGGCACTGCAACGGGCTAGCAAGCGCAAGTTTTGAAAAGACCACTTGAAAAGTGGTCTTTATAAAACACGGAGCGCCACCCCCGCGGCCACGTGAGGGCGGTTTGAGGTGTAGAACCTCATCTTTTTTCACCGCCCTAGCGCACCCCGCGGTGTAGACGACCTCCGTGTGGGGTCGTCCCAGCACGGGGTTTTACCCCGTGTGGAAATGGCCTGAATGTGCTTGTGTAATGTATGGTGTGTATTTGCTTAGGCAATGTTCCAGGTGCGTTGGCATGTGCAATGCACGATGTGCTTTTGTACACGCAGTGTGCAATGGCAGTGTATGTTCAGTTCTGCTTCTACATCCCTTCAACTGAATATGAAAACTTCGTGCCATGGCCTCAAAAGAACAACCACACGCGTAAGAGCACTAAGAGGATGATAGCTTTCCTGTTTCCATTTCCTAGGGAGTAGGCGGCTGTGTTAGTCTTTCACAGCAAAATATAGCAACAGAAGCCTAGAGGAATCTGAAAGATTAACGGGCTTTGTTTGGCATAAGCTTTCGTGGACTGCAGCCCACTTCCATCAGGTGTGTGGAGCGTTGCCTTAGTTGGCAGCTACAGTTGAATTTGATGCCAGAAGGGGTTGCAGTTTACATTTATTTATTTCTCTTTTCCCAGATCCTCTTACCTCAAGCTTCTGGGATTCTGGTATTTTCAGAATCTGAAGCCTCCGCACAACACCTTGTGCACAATCACCCCTTACTGCTAAATGTTATCCTTTTTTCTCCCCAAATGGCCAGAAGATGGCAGCAATAGCTACACATCTCTATTACAGCTGAGGGTCATTTCCAACTTGATTTGCTGCAGTTTGCAAAGAGAGGGATATGTTATTCCGTAGCAGTATGGAAAGGAAAAAGGGAGAGTGGGCATCTTTCAGACTAACTGATTTATTTTAACACGAGCTTTCATGGATTTCAATCCATTTCTTCACGCAAATCTATTTGGATTATATCATTTTAGACAGCAGCTTGGAAAGTGCTGTTCACATATTTCCTGTGATACAAAAAAAAACCTGCTTATAATACAGGGCTAACCATGTTCAGAGAATAGGTTTAGAGATTTCAAAAGCTTTATTCAGAACTTCAAAGATGTTGGAAAATTCTGGCATTCTTCCCCCACCCCAAACCTAGTTCTAGAGCAGAGCTTTCCAAACTTTTCAAATTGGTGACACACTTTTTTAGACATGTACCATTTCATGACACAGTAATTCAGTTTTCCTAGCAAAATGGAAGTTAAACGAACCCCTTACAGATACATACCTAAATTGTAATAACAAAATGTATGGGGAGACAACTTATCTCCTGAAAATCTTTCCTATTTTTAAAAATATATGATTAAAAATACCCCCACATTTCCAAGATTGTAGGCGACACAGCTAAACACGTCAGGCAACACATTAACATGTCGCAGCACACCATTTGGAAAGCCCTGTTCTAGGGCATGCAGGGCTTAGCTAGCTTAGTTTTTTCTCTCTTTGCATGTCAAAGCCTTTGTCTTCTCAACTAAAGACTCACTCTTGCCCTTTGTGTTATTTAAATGCATGGTTATGGTATCTGGGTGACCAGACCATGTGACCCAGGAGAGACCCTGGGGTCATTGGCCCTGCAGAAAAGACCATGCTTCTCTCTCTTTGCTCTCTTTGCCATTTTTGCTTCCCCTTCTTTCCCTCTGACCATGCTTTGCCTCTCCACCAAGAAGATGGTGAGTGAAAAATGAAGCTACTATCTTACCCATTCTTTTTCTTAGCTGGTTAGGATCTAGACTCCCCAATAAGTGTGTAATCGTAAAGTTCATTGGTAAACTTTTCCTAAGTTTTTAACCAGAAACTGACTGCCTTGTTTTGCTTTCTAAGTCAGTCTCAGTTCAGGGAAGCCACACAGAGATTGGGACACATTTTTTCTGCAACTCTGCTACAAGAAGGCTGATTCATAACAGTTTTAGCTTTCATAGAATTTCCCCCAAAGGGCTAACACCCTGGGAAACTCTTAACTCCCAACAAAAGAAACAAAAGCACACCTTGGCAATTGCCAAAACTATTGGAACATTGGACTTGCAGCACTATATAAGCCATTACATTTCAAAATTAGCATGTGCTTTTATCACACTTGTTACCAAATCAAAACAATACTCTTCCATCCATCCTCCCATGTTCTCACTCAGCTTGCTAATGCATGACCTTACAGTCCTATCTGTTTGTTCTTATCACAGATCATTTCCCAAACATTCCCAGGTTCTCAGCTTCCTATACATCACCTCATCCCATTTTTCCCCTCTACACAGCACAACACCTAAGAATCATAGAATCATAGAAATGTAGAGTTGGAAGAGACCCCAGGGGCCATCCAGTCCAACCCCCTGCCATGCAGGAACACCCTTAAAGCACTCCCAACAGATGGCCATCCAGCCTCTGCTTACAAACCTCCAAGGAAGGTGTGACACTGTAGGTTTATTTCCAGTCTCTTAACTTGACATCCAGCCTTGCAAGACTGGAAATCTCCTACCAGTGTTTTACTAGGGTTCTTGCCAGCCTTCCAAAGCTGACTTCCACGCATGGAACGACTGGCAATCTCCCCAACTCTATCAGGTATGCTGCCACCACCCCCCTGAATTAAGAATCATTTGGACAGGACAGGAGGGACTCTGCCTAATCTCTAAGCGTAAGGAACTTCCACCTCCCCCTTCCCCTGAGTGAGAGGTCCTATGTAGCGTGTGCCAACCCTGGCGTGGAAATGGAGAGAAACGGAGGTTTATAAAAGTGTTTTAATCAAGGCATGCGAATAAACAATATCACACTTGGGAGACCCCCTCTCCCAGGTGCACTTAGTTACAAGAATTTACAAAACAGATATAACAGCACAGATACGTTCTTAAGATCAGCCAATTCCCAAAATAACAACATCCCTAACGCGACTAACTACTTATTTCTAGTTACTCACAATTAGGTTATAGGCGTAGATGGTCTAAAGGAGAAGAGGAGGGGGGGTCCAGGAGACAGGGCATGCTGCCAGCTCCACTGGCCTTGCTCTCCTCTCTCTCTCTCTGTGTCTCTCTCTCTGGCCACATGGTCTCTCAGAAGTTTTATTTTCCTCCTTGGAAGGATCTGGAAGCCTCTCCAAGATGCCCACCTCTTTTCCTTTTGGTTGGTCAATTCTCACCTCGTGACCTGTGATGCTGACCCTTTCTTTTTGGTTGGTCAACTCTCACCCTGTGACCCTTGATGTAATCCTAACATCTCATTAACCCTTGGTTTACCAGAAGAGGGAAGTATCTCCCTTTGATAAGCCTAGATAATGGAAAGCCCCATTATCACAGAAGGAGACTCCACTACACTCCAAGGCAGCAGATTCCACTGCCGGACAGCCCTGACTGTCAGGAAGTTCTTCCTGAGGTTCAGGTGGAATCCCCTTTCCTGCAGCTTGAATCCATTGCTCCTTGTCCTGGTCTCTGGAGCAGCAGAAAACAAGCCCTCTCCTTCCTCTACATGGCATCCCTTCAAATATTTAAACAGGGCTTTCATGTCCTCTCTTAACCTTCTCTTCTGCAAACTAAACATCTCCAGCTCTCTAAGTCTATCCTCATAGGGCATGGCTTCCAGGCCCCTCACCATTTTGGTCACCCTCCTCTGGACTTGCTCCAGCTTGACCATGTCCTTCTTGAATTGGGGTACCCAGAACTGGACACAGTATTCAAGATGAGGTCTACGAAAGCAGAGTAGAGCGGTACCAGTACCTCCCTCGATCTAGACACCATACTCCTATTGATGCAGCCGAGAATTGCATTGGCTTTCTTGGCTGCCGCATCACACTGCCGACTCATGTTCAGCTTGTGGTCTATTAAGACTCCTAGATCCCTTTCACATGTACTGCTATCCAGCCACGTGTCCCCCATCCTATATTTCTGTATTCCATTTTTTCTACCTAAGTGTAGGACCTTACACTTCTCTCTGTTGAATTTCATTTTGTTAGCTGTGGCCCAGCTCTCCGATCTATCCAGGCCATTTTGAATTTTGATCCTGTCCTCTGGCGTATTAGCAGCTCCTCCCAATTTGGTGTATATATGACTATAAAGATGGTGACATCTTAGGTACTACAGCCCTGGAACAATTTTACACAACTAATGAAAGAGGTTTGTGTTACGGAGGGAGAGTTATATGAAATTTCTTAAATCATGAACTTTTAAACGGTTTCTTAAATTATCAGGTTTTCTGGGGCTGAGAGTATGTGGCCTGCCCAAGGTCACCCCGTGGGTTTCCATGGGAATGGAAATTCTGCTCTCCAGGGTTGTAGTCCAGTGCTCAAACCACAGTGGCTCTCTTCTTGCCTGTACACACACCACATGTGTGCAATTGGTGGTGCAGAGTAGAGGCTGTGATGCCACAACAACTGGGTGGAAAAGAGGAAACTTCTTGTTGTGTGTCTTCCAATTTATGGTGACCATAAGGTGAACCTTTTATGGGTTTTCTTCGTGAGATTTGTTCAGGTGGGAGTTTGCCTTTACCTTGCTTTGAGGCTGAGAAGGTGTGACTTGCCCAAGGTCACCCATGGTCTCCAGGGTCCTAGCTCAACACTCAAACCACTAAACCACACTGGCTCTCTCAGTTAACTCAGGCCATTTCCACACTAGACTGTTATAGCACTATGATTCCACTTTCAACATCCTATGGAATCCTGGGGTTTGCAGTTTAGGGAGGGGTCGGCTGGAAATGGCTTCAGTCTTGTGCTTCTCTGCAAAATTAACTTACTGTCCACATTCAGAAATTACCTGGTACATGCATTTCTGGCTTTATGAAGGGCCCACACCGGTAAATACAGGAATTTTTGGTATCCTGTTCAGTCCATATAAACTGAAAAGTGTCTTAAGCCTCAAATATAGGATATCTCTTATGACAAAAAAACCAACAACCTGACACCGCAAGAAGGGGCAAAAGCTTTCAACCTTTCAAATAAGGGACATCCTTTAGAACAATGGACACCTGACAACACTAGTTGGTCCTTACAAAGGTACAGCCCAATTGTAAGTTGTGGGTTTGTTTGTTTTTTCTTTCTTCCTTCTGATCTTCTGTCTTCCTTCTGACCCACCTTTATTTGTACATTTTAAGTGAAGTTTGTGAAATAGACATGAAATCCAGAAGAGGGTGCTATAAGATTTCAAATGGGTGCTGCTGGTGCTGGAATATCTTCCAGAGTTTCTCACTAACTAGTACTTGGATGGGAGACCACCAATGACTACCAGGGGCTGTGGGCTACATTTCAGAGGAAGGAATTGGCAAAAATCACCTCTGAGTATCTCTTTCCTAAGACAACCCTATGAAATCCATGAGGTCACCATAAGTCGGCGGGCAACTTGGAGGTATATATACATAAACACCTTCCGTTTTTATCATCACCCTCCCTGTGGTGCTGTATTGATTTTCATCTTGATTTCAAATCAATAGTGTAGTGGTTTGAGGGTTGGACTATGACTCCGCAGGCCAGGGTTCAAACCTCTGCTCGGTCATGGAAACCCACTGTGTGGCCTTGGGCAAGTCACGCTCTCTCAGTCTCAGAAGAAGGCAACGGCAAGCCTCTTCTGAATAAATCTTGCCAAGAAATCCCAACAGTCAGAAATGACTTGGCGACACACAGCAAGAACAACTTCTGTTGTCAGTTTAACACTGTTAGAATCTCAACTTCTGTGTGTTTTTGACTATAATTTTCCATCTTTTACAAGCCACCTTGAGTCCCAGTCTGGGAGAAAGGCAGGCTGTAAAAGGACAGAGGGGTGGAAGCTCAGGGCAAGAATGTTATCCTCTAAAAGAGAAAATAATAATCTGGAGCTAGGAATACCTCTGTTCAGACAAGATTTCTATCTTAATTTCCTACTTGGTATATTTCCTTATTTAAACGACATGCTCTGAGGAGCTGTGGTTGATGCTTCATGCTTTATGACAGAACTTTCCAAACTTTTCATGTTGGTGACACACTTTTTAGACATGCACCATTTCGTGACACAGTAATTCAGGAAGTAATTCAGGAAGTGGAGGCAGCCCCTCCACCTGAGCCTGGCTCACCACCACTGCCTCCCTTGCTGGGGTCTTCCTCGGCCCAGGGTGGTGGCAGCAGGAGAGACAGCCCCTAAACCCGGGCCTTCACACCTACACACTGCAGCCACTAACGTGTTGTGACACACAGTTTGGAAAGCTGTGCTTTATGACATCACCAGGGCCCTACCCCCTGTGACATCACTGGGCTAGGCCCCTCCCCCTGTGACATCATCAGGGGCCTTGGAATCTCTGAAATACCAAATAACCCATCATCAGACTGTCAAATTCCGCAAAGTTAGACACCACACCTTTCAATACCTGGAGAGATTATACAGATTCATGGTCTTTTGGTGAGCTTGAGCTGTGGTGGAATTTCCATATTTGGAGTCAGTGTGCCATTCAGCTTCAGTGGCTGGGGAACAGGTATGGGAAAAAGGAGTTCTTTCCATGTCCTTCTTTGAGGCTTCAAGTTGGTCACTGTGGGAAACAGGATACAGTGGTGTATCTAGTGTAAGCAGCACTTACGGCAAGTATGGAAGTTGCACCCCTACCTCCAAGCTGCTTCCTCCTCCTCCTTCTC
Organism: Iguana delicatissima; assembly: GCA_948472985.1. NCBI lineage: Eukaryota > Metazoa > Chordata > Lepidosauria > Squamata > Iguanidae > Iguana > Iguana delicatissima. Next base: position 29,318 of record CAOKZL010000960.1, read on the forward strand.
CTCCTCCATGGCTAAATCTTCCGGAACAGCTTTTTTACATCCCCCTGGCATTGGCGCCCAGGGCACGTACCCTACTTGCCCCTCCCTAGATACACCTCTGACAGGACACCAGACAAGATCACGGAATCAAGGAAGTGTCAATAAAGCCAAAACTACAGAACTATCCACTCAATCGAGAGCCATCCACCCTTTTCTTAAATAATGTCTGAGTTCTTACATCAAGGAGATCGGGTGTTTATGTTCACAGAATTATATGAATGTGCATTTGTTAATTGCAACAATGGAAGCTGGTGATGGATGTAAAGTGCTCAATCGTAATCCAGAGCGCATGTCTGCATGGGCCACACACAAGGTGCATCTGCATGTGTAATGCATAAGGACACTACATGTGCAGTGCAATAATTATTCACGTCTGCTGTCACAGGCTTCAGCTAAACATAGACTTTACACCATGCCCAAAAATACAACCATATGCATGCCTAAGTCACTCACAGAATGCCAATCAGTCTCCAATGAAGGAGAATTTGCCACTTTCTTAGTCACGCAAGCTAGTATTATGACATTACGGATTGGCGAACCTATTCTGGGTTTGACGCTGATCTTTATGGAGCCATTGAAGGTACTGAATCTATTTTTATGATAGGGTTCATTACCTTGGATAGTTCTTTGAAAGTTCAGAGCAAAACCTAGAGCTTATTTGTCACTCCACTGATGTCAGAGTCAGGGCAACCAGAGGCTTTCATATGGTGAGATGAGATTGCCCTGTACTCCGCACCTTACTTGTATTGAGGCTTCCATATGTGTAGGGCAGAGTATCTGCTCTGGGCTTTAGTCCAGAGTTTAAAGGAGCCATCTAAGGTGCTGAACCTAATTGGAGGATAGAGTTCAGTACCTCATACAGCTCCATTAAAGTCTCAGGTAAACCCAGCTCATACACACTGCAACCCTGGCACAGAATCCGCCACTGCTTCTCAGATAGCCTCTTCCAGTATTGATCAAATCACACCACTGGGAATTTCTTCCTAATATTTAGCTGAAATCTCCTTTCTATGATTTGAACCTATTCTTTCAGGCTGTAGCTTCCAGAGGAAAAGAGAGCAAACTTGTTCCAATAGTCTGTATAGCTGCCTTTCCTATATTTGGATATCATAGAAGCATAGAATCATAGAGTTGGAAGAGACTACAAGGGCCATTGAGTCCAACCCCCTGCCATGCAGGAACACCCTTAAAGCACTCCCAACAGATGGCCATCCAGCCTCTGCTTACAAACCTCCAAAGAAGGAGACTCCACCACACTCCATGGAGGCAGCTTATTCCACTGCCGGACAGCTCTGAACGTGAGGAAGTTCTTCCTGAGGTTCAGGTGGAATCTCCTTTCCTGCAGCTTGAATCCATTGCTCCTTGTCCTAGTCTCTGGAGCGGTAGAGAACAAACCTGCTCAACATTACATCCCTTCAAATATTTAAACATGGCTATCATGTCCCCTCTTAACCTTCTCTTCTGCAAACTAAACATACCCAGCTCCCTAAGGAGCATGGCTTCCAGACCTTTCACCATTTTGGTCGCCCTCCTCTGGATACGTTCCAGCTTGTCAACATCCTTCTTGAACTGAGGTGCCCAGAACTGGACACGGTATTGTTATCACTGTGAACTGGCCTGGCTTCGGAATATATTGGATATCATTTTGATATCACAATTCGGCCCCATTTTGCCACCCTCGGCCAAGTGTTTGTGAAGCCCCCAAACAAGCACAGAACTAGGCATGGCCCTTAATTGCTGAATATTCCTTTCTCCACCTAGGAAAGCCGGACTCAGCCAGATCTTGCTTTAGGAGACCTCCCTAGACAAACATCTCATTAAAGATGCACTCTAATACAAAGAGCTCCCTGCCTCGAGCAGGTAACTTAATGAGCTAGAAGCTTAACCACCAAGCGAGCTGCATCTGCATACTGGCCATTCCATTGTCGATTCGGACTTAATTCAATCATTCATAAATTCTGACCTTTCGTAGACATTGTCTCGCACCCAAACCTCATTGTTCTCTCCCAAGTACAGACTAGCCCACGGTCATATTTTCCCTATAGAGATCCTTGGTTCTGAGAGCTTCCTCGGATCGCTCTGAACTTCCATCTCGCCTTGCTGCCGCTTCGTCTGCCAAGCTTTCCCCTCAGTTTCCATCTGAGACTGCGTGATTACGGACCTCCACTATGATCCACCCTGGGCTTCGGACAGGTGTAGTATCACCCAATTCAACAAACCCTCAAACTCCTCTATACCGCTAACACCTTTATTTTCTATAGTTACTTGTGTGAGTGCGTTGCATACACTGTTTTCCTGTATTTAATAAAATCAAAGTTAATTTCCTATTTTGGTGTGCTTCTTGACTAAGCCTGACCCTGTATACATAGGGTTGCAAGATCCTGCAAAGTTACCCTGCCTCTTGCTAGCTTAAGTGAGTGCTCCAGCTAATTTCCCCCAAAATTGTATATTGTTGTTTGGTTATTTAGGAGTCCCTCCCGGGACCCCTAATAAACAGGGTAACAGTATTCCAAATAAGGCCTAACCAATGCAGAATAGAGTGGTACCATTACCACTCTACCACATTACCATTACCATACCATATACCTATTAAGACTAAGAGGAGACAGCATTGTATAGTGGTTTGAGCATTGGACTATGACCCTGGAGACCAGGATTCAGTTCCCTACTCATCCATGGAAACCCACTGAGTGACCTTGAATCACAGAATCACAGAATTGTAGAGCTGGAAGAGACCACAATGGCCATCGAGTCCAACCCCCTGCCGTGCAGAAACACACACTCAAGTACCCCCAAGAAATGGCCATCCAACCTCTCACATCACACATCACACACTCTCAGCCCCAGAAAACTTCATGATAGGTTCATCTTAGGGTTGCCATAAGTTGGAAATGTCTTGAAGGAACACAGCAGTCAAGGCTTAAAAGGTACAGCAGTGGGAGATAAAAATGAATAACGTGGTCTCCATCCTTTTTCCTGGTGCATCCCATTGGCTTCCTAATGTTGGGGCACAGCTCCCTTTGGCCCCAAGGAGCCTAGCCAGAGACCAGGGAATGTGAGAGTTACAGTCCAAAAGAGCAAGAGAGCACCACCACACTGCCCTCTTCATGAGCTAAGGTTATAGACAGCCTTGAGAGTGTAACCTTGGATGGGTGGAAAGAAGTTAGTGGCTTATGCACACATCAGTGCCCTACAGAAGTGGTCGGACATTTTGGTCTGGTGCACTGAAGGTCACATATGGTGCCAAGTGATCCCATTGGACATGTGGCCCCATTGAACATTGCAGATCCAGATGTTCCACAGTGGATGGCACATGTAGAGGTGCATTGCACATTGCAATCATGCCCTGCACATGTGCTTTCCCATTGCACTTTTGTTTATATATGTGGTGCCCTTGTGCATGGAACATGCAGATGAGCATTGTGCATTGCAATTGTGGATTTCCCATTTGCTTCCACGTTCGGCTGCTCAGCGTTGCATTTCACTAATGCACAATTGTCACGTAGCTCTGCAAGTGTGAAGTCCTCTTGCTTACAAGATCTCGGATATGGATAACAAATGAGGCCTTTGCTTTTTCGTCAGTCTTAAGGGCGGAAGCAGCAGAAGGAGAGACCATAACTGGAATAAAGATAGATGCAGAATCTCACACAGGAGATGGGGAAGGATTGTGAGACAACAGGAAATACAGTCAGGGTGAGAGATTCCTCTTCCTTCTATTGTCTCATCCTTCCCACCACACACATACACACACCTCAAAGGCCCCTCATGCGTCACTCCTGCAGTCCAAAAAACAACCCTCCATCCAAGGTCATTTCCTTCCTCCATTCCTATGAGCGCTCATTGAAGAAGGGCAATGAAAACAGCACTGTGAAGCCTAGGCTGCCCTCACACGATGGTGTCAAGGCTGACTGTGGAGATACCCGGCCGGAGGAAAGCAGCAAGGCTTCCGCTTCACCAAAGCACTGGATGTTCTGGAGACTAGGTTGTATTTCTTTAAATTACTGGGAATCTCTCAGAGTGCAATCAGCATGGCAAAAGTTATTAATGAGGAAGAAGAAGAAGACACAAGCTCAGAAAAGCTGCAGCAGCTTTTGCCTGTGTCTACGGGGAAGGGCAAGATCCTGCCTTCTCCTCTCATTCAGTTGCATAGAAACAGGGGAGTGGGAGTGCACTTCGCCCTGGGCGGCAAGGCTTCTTGGGCATTCCCACAAATAGCCATGCCCCTGCATGCCCTGGCCACGCCCACACACACCACGGCCATGCCCCATGCACCGTGGCCACCCCCTCGTGCACCGTAGCCCCAACCACTCCCACCCACCCCCTCCACACACTCCAAGCTCTGCCACCTCTCATTTCTCCCGGCTGAGTTAATTGGGCGCAACTTACTCTCACACTTTGTTTTTGTTTTTTTTAATAATCTTTATCATTTTCTACATTACATTAAAAAGAAAGAACAATGATACAACAAATAAGGCAACAATACCAAGTAACAAAACAAGACAATACAAACCAGACAGCAACACCAAAATGCCAACATTTAGAAAAACACTTCCTGACTCTCTTCAACTGCAGTTCTAACTAACTATATAAAGTTTTCCTCTCTGGATTATTTCTCTTTTCTTATCTAAGGCCATTTCCGCACTAGACTGTTATAGCGCTATCATTCCACTTTCAACATCCTATGGAATCCTGGAGTTTGCAGTTCAGGGAGGGGCCGGCCAGCAGGCAGCTGCAAAGGATTGGTGCATCAACAGGACGTAGCTGTGCCTTCCCCCTCAAGAATTCTGCCCCACTAAAGGAATTTTTCCTTCTGTCTCCAAATTTCTAGCATTGCAGAGAGTGAGACATTGAAAATCGTTCACACCTAAAACTTTTCCATTTGCTGTGTGCACTTTGCACTCAATTTGCAGCAAATGCAAGTAAACCGAGGACATATGAAGGGGAGTGGAAGGAGGAAAAAGAAACCAGGGCCATTTCCGCACCACACTCTTATAGCGTGATTATTCCACTTTCAACATCCTATGGAATCCTGGGGTTTGCAGCTTCGGGAGGGGCCAGCCGGCCCCTCCCGAAGCTGCAAACCCCAGGTTCCATAGGATGTTGAAAGTGGAATAATCGCACTACAAGAGTGTGGTGAGGAAACATTTTAAAAGCAGCTAAAGAAGCGTTGACGGAGGATTAATCGAAACTACGTCTGACAAATCATAACAACTAGAGGGTACGCAAAGGAATAAGTTATTTACATTTGTAAATCCATTTCATTCCAGCTCCATTTTTCCCCTTGAATTTTAACTGGCAGGTACATTGCGTTTGGAAAACCAATCTTTTGCCAGTGCAAGAGAAAGCATGAGGTGATTGCATATCCTTCTCTCCCATTTTTTTTTTCCTGTGCATGGCTGATGTGGCTCTGCCTCTTGGTTAGAAGCAGGGAAGTACAGACTGATGACTCATGCAGAGGGGCGACACAGCTTCCTCCGAGGGCGGGCTGTCCTTATGCTTATCTTCACAGGGTGCAACTGATTCACTGAATCTTCATTTCCTCCTCCCCCTCCTGTCCAAAGAAACAGAAGAATTTACCCAATGCAACAACAAGAGACTAACTGGCAGGAGAACTCACACAAAGGCACAGCAGCCGTTTCCTCTCTGTGGGTGCTTTAGTGTTTTTGCAAGAACTCTTGATATTTTCCTCATGCCACCAGAGCTGTACAACTCTCTAACAATTACAGTTTGGGGAAAGTGCTCCTTGAATCTTTAGCAAGCGCCTCCACATTTGCAGGCCCTCCAACGTATCACAGATGAAAACATGATCAAGCAAGATTTCAGCAAGATCCAGATGGCAAGAGTGAAAAACGAGGAAGAACACACAAGCTTGGAGAGCGTGGAGCGATTTGCTTTTGCCTGGATCTACAGGGATGAGCAAGGTTCCACCCAATTCCCTGTGATTTCCCCTGACTGAGTGCAAGTCAGTTTGCAGTAACTGAAGTAAGCTGAGGAAAAAAGGGGGAAAGTGGGAGGAGAAGAGAGAAACTGGGACTCCACCATCCACATCTAAGCCACTTTGTATCTTTTCCCCTTTCTCCTCCTCCAGAGGCATCTCCCCGCCTTCTCATACTTCCCATGCTTCCCATGCTACCACCCACATCTAAGGGCTTTTCTACACTAGACTGTTATAGTGCTATTATTCATAGAATCATAGAAGTGTAGAGTTGGAAGAGACCCCAGGGGCCATCCAGTCCAACCCCCTGCTATGCAGGAACACCCTCAAAGCACTCCCGACAGATGGCCATCCAGCCTCTGCTTAAAAACCTCCAAAGAAAGAGATTCCACTACACTCTGAGGCAGCATGTTCCACTGCCGGACAGTCCTGACCGTCAGGAAGTTCTTCCTGGGTTCAGGTGGTATTTCCTTTCCTGCAGCTTGAATCCATTCCTCCTTGTCCTGGTCTCTGGAGCAGCAGAAAACAAGCCCACTCCCTCCTCTACATGGCATCCCTTCATATATTTAAACATGGCTATCATGTCCCCTCTTAACCTTCTTAATTCCAGTTTCAACATCCTATGGAATCCTGGGGTTTGTAGTTTAGAGGGTCATTCAGAATTCTCAGCCAGGGAGCTCTTTGGCCTCAGTCAACTACAAACCCCAGAATTCCACAGGGTGTTGAAAGTGGAATAATAGCACTTTGACCGTGTAGTGCAGAAAGGCCCTTAGCCTCTTCTCATCTGTCCCCCTTTCTCCCCTCCATCAACAGCTCCTCCTCTCTGTTCCCTTCCTTCCCAACCCACAATCCACCTCTAAGTCCCACTTTCCGTCTTTCCTCCGTCTCCTCCTCCAACAAGACCTCTTCTGCCTTCTCTTATCCCACGGGAGGGAAAGGAAGGTGGAGAGAAGTTGTAAATTGGCAAATAATCAAATTTGCAAAAAGGAATCCTGCAAAAGTGGAGGGCCAACTGTACTCCCATCCTCTCTTTCCTACTTTCTTTCTTTCCCCCTCCCTCATCACTTCCATCCTCCTAGAGCTTCCAGACTTCCTTCCAACGCCACCTTTTTTAAAAAATAAAAAATACAGTAGATCCCCTGTATCCATAGGGATACATTCCCGGACTTACTGTGGATAACAAAATGCTATTTTTTTCAATAAGATGAACAACCGAGGAATTGAGAGGATTATGCAGTTTGCGGAGGTGGCCCTGAAACTGGACAAAACTTTAGAATCTGGGGCCATTTCTACACTACACTGTTATAGTGCTATCATTCCACTTTCAAGAATCTGTGGGATTCTGGGATTTGTAGTTTAGGGAGTGGCCTTTAGAATTCTTAGCCGGAGAGCTCTTTGACTTCAATACACTACAAGCCCCAGAACTCCACATCTTGAAAGTGGAATAATAGCACTATTAACAGTGTAGTGCAGAAGAGAAAAAGGCTTTATAGCTGTTATTTGCAGTCCAACGCCAGTGCACAACAGATAAACGCAGAAATTAACAATAACATGTGATACAAAAAAAAGATGGGAACAAAATGTTTTTGGACTGCATTTCAGCATGAATAAGTGAAACCGTGGATGCCAGTCATATGGATATGGAGAACCTTCTGAACAGAGACTAAAAGAGATGCACTGCTCCAAAATGAAGCTGCTGGCTCCGCTTCGCGTCATCTTGATCAATACAGTCCTCCCTCCACATTTGTGGCTTTGACCTTCATGAATGTGATTATTCACAAGGCGCACAGCCATGCTTCCTCCCATTTGCCTCCTCCCATCCCCCTGGCTTTTGCTTAGTGCAGCGAACATGTGGCAGGGCAAAAGGCAAGGGAATGGGGAGTGGGAGCACTGTGTGTGGAAAAGGAAGGCGCACACGTGCCTTCCCATCCACCCCCATTCCCTTGCCTTTTGCCCCAGTCTGGAGAGGTATGTTGGAGTAAAAGGCAAGGGAATGGGAGGGGAACTGGAGGGGGTTATTGGCGGTTTTTCCACTTTTCAAGTGTTCTCCACCCCAAATGCTCATGAAAGTGGAGGGGCCACTGTATTGTGATTTTGCAATCAGATGGCATCCTTTTTTTGCTTGAGGTGGAGAGGTGCTGGGGAGGAATCTATAAAATAAATAAATACATACATACATACATACATACCCTGGCAGTTGCAGCAAAATTGTTGGCATGTTTCTAGCACACCAATCTTTGGCACATCCAAATCTTTTTTCCCCTCCCATCCCTGAAGTGACATTGCTTAGCAGGAATTAAAAAATGGGAACAGGGGAAGTATGGCACATGGTCCTCCAGTTTCTTGAATGAATGACTGAAAGAATAAATGAGGAAAAGCACACAAGCTAGGAGAAGCTGCAAGAGTTTGCTTTGGCCTGAGCCTCCTCTCTACTGAGTAAATTGAGTGCAAACTGCAGTCAGCCCTCCAAATTCACTAGGGTTAGGCGTGCATGACCCCCACAAAAATGGAAAAATCACACATATCAAAAGTGCATTTGTGTCTGTGGGAGGATAAGGTGTGGTGGGGAGAACAGGCACCCGGGCCCAAATCAGACCAGGGAAAGAAGAAGGAAAGTGTGTGGGTTGGCGTGGTGACCCTTTCTTCCCCTTCTCACCCATCTCCCTCCTTGGCTGCGTGGGGGGCATTGGGAGAGGGTTTGTGATGCTGAGAAATTGAGGTGTCAGCAGTCCTTAGCTGGCCAGGCAGCAGCTGATGGGAGAAGAGGAGGGCCAGAGGTGAATTTTTAAACGGTTGCATTTCCTGATCAGAGCTGCCGAGAGGGAAAGATCTCCCCTGTAAAGAAGCACTGGAGGTTGGGGGCGCAGGGATTGGGGAAACTTGCAAATAATCAAATCCGTGGAGTTAAATCCCCAGATGTGGAAGGCTGACTATACTCTCATGCTTTGAAATCAGTTTGCAGCAATTTAAGTAAGCTGAAGTCAAAGGTAGAAAGATGGAGGAGAACAGAGAAATTAGGACATTTTAAAAATAGCTGAAAAAGTGAGATGGCAGAGGAGTGATCAGAATTGTCCATTCCAAACCTGGACAGTTGGAGGCCATGTTCTTTATGCGGGGGTAAGGCAGTGTTACATGAACCACCACACCTCCACCTACTCGAGGGAAGGTAAGTGGAGCTAAGTAAATGGAGAAGGCTCAGCCCCACTAGCGCAGGGGCCGGGGGCTTTGCCATCTACAGCAAGAAGGTGGCCATAGATCTCCTACAGACCACATCCAGCCCAAGCAGTTTTTGTGGGGGCCTTCTCACTGGTTCTGGGGCTTATTCACACTGCACAATAATACTGCTGTGGTTCAATTTTAAATGCCATGGTCCCATCCTTTGGAATCCTGGGATTTGCATTTTAGGGAGGAGCATTTAGAATTCTCTGCCAGAGAGTTCTGCTAGTGCCTCACCAAACTACAAATCCCAGGACTCCCATATAAGAAGCAACCATGGCAGTTTAAATGGGATCGTATTAATGCTGTAATTGTATAGTGTGAGAGGGGCCCTGAGGTGGCCAGCATGTTGCAAAACTTTTGGTGGGGCAGTGGCATAGCAATGAACTAGGAGTCTTAGTAGACCACAAGCTGGACAGTGTGATGCGGCAGCTAAAAGAAGCCAACGTGATTCTGGGCTACATCAATAGGAATACAGCGTCTAGATCAAGGGAAGTGATAGTACCAGCCTATTCTGCCTTGGTCAGACCCCACCTGGAATACTGTGTCCAGTTCTGGGCACCACAATTCAGGAGGGGTATTGACAAGCTGGAACATGTCCAGAGGAGGGCAATGAAAATGGCAGAAGGCCTGGAAACCATAAAGCCCCATGAGAAGCAATGTAGGGAGCTGGGTGTGTTTAGCCTAGAGGAGAGAAGGTTAAGAGGCTAGTTGAAGAGATGTTGTATAGAGGATGGAGCAAGCTTGCTTTCTTCTGCTAGGACATGGAGCAATGGATTCCAACTTCAGGAAAAGAGGTTCCATCTGAATATTAGAAAGAATATTCTGCTGGTAAGAGCAGTTTGACAATGGAATGCACTGCCTGAGGGTATGGTGGAGTCTCCTTCTTTGGAGGTTTTTAAACAGAGACTGGATGGACATCTGTTGGGAGTGCTTTGATTGCATATTCCTGCATGGCAGAAGGGGGTTGGGCTCGATGGCCTGTGTGATATTTTCCAGCTTTATGATCCTACGAATCCCCCTCACTTTTCCTTCTCTGGCTGGTGTTCCCAAAATCCGTGGCAAGTATTTCACCATCTGGGCAGATGGCCAGTGATTTTGGCCAAAGGATGATGTTACAGCCACCCAGGCAGGAACTGAGAATTGTGGAGAGAGCATCTAACAACACAAGGGGAAAAGTTAATTAAGCAAAAGTTGAACCTCTCACAAGCAACCATAGGGGATGGGAAATGGATGTGGGAAGATGCTGGGGGAGTTCATCCGGCTACATTTGGTCTGGACGCACAAAAATAACTCAAGGCTCTCAAGAAAACAGAGGATGGATTAAAAAGAAAAGTACACAGCTCCAAACAAAAATTTACTGTGGGTCTGAACACTGCAAAATTCTTCCCAAATGCCTATCAGTAGAAAGTGGATGTTTATCAGCAGCTCAGTTTTACAATGGGTGATGGGAATGTGATGCAGCTGGAAATACGAATTATCAGGGAGTATCTGTCCTCAAGAAACAAATGGCTGGAAGGCACCCAAAGTTCACGCAGACCACACAATAAGGCTCACTTTAGAAATGAAGACATTCCTCTAGGGATGTCCCTCCTACACTGGAATGTGAGGGAACATGAGTTTTGCACATCGGACATATCGAGTGAGGTCAGACAGACAGACAGACAGAGAATACTGTTGGTGTCCTATGCGTAAGTCACTTCCCCGACAGAACCAAACAGGCCTTTCATAAAATTGACCTTTTCCTTTTGAAGGAGAAACAGACCTTTGTATAAATGCTGGAGTTCTTATTTCTTCCTGTTGTTGGTTTTAACGATTTAGGTTTCTAATTGATTTGAGTTCTATGATCGTTTAATCGCTTTATCTTTTGTATCCTGTGAATGTTTAGCAACGTTGTTTTAATTGTGGTAAGCCACTCTGAGTCCTATACAGTCGTGTCCACTTATTCACAGTCCCTCCTTATCTGCAGCTTCACTTTCCTTGGTTTCAGTCACTTATGGTCAACTGTGGTCCAAAACTATTAAATGGAAAATCCCAGAAATAAACCATTCATAAGTTTAAAATTGCACACTGTTCTGAGTAGCATGACAAAATATCCTTCTCTATCCTGTTCAGGACCTGAATCTTCCCTTTGTTCCCATTGTAGATGCAATTTACCTGTTAGTCACTTAATAGCTGTCTCAGTTATCAAATTGATTGTTGTGGCATCACAGTGTTTGAGTTCAAGTAACCCTTATTTTACTTAATAATGCCCCCAATGCACAAAAATGTTATCATAAAGACATATGTATGGGGGGAAAAACATAGGCCATTTCCACACTACACTGTTATAGTGCTATTATTCCACTTTCAGCCTCCTATGAAATGCTGGGGTTTGTAGTTTATTGAGGCCAAAAAGCTCTCTGGCTGAGAATTCTAAAGGCTCCACCCTAAACTGCCAACCCCAGGATTATTCCATAGGATGTCCACAGTGGAATAATAGCGCTATAACAGTGTAGTGTGGAAATGGCCAAATTATACAGGTTATCTGACAGGTTAGAGACCGGAGCACTGTCAGGAAGCAGAAATGTTTGAAAAGCAGGACCCACCTACTGTAGGGAACACAAAGGACATACGGAGGCTCACTTTAGACAGACAACGTGCTTGCAAATCTCTCAGCTGGCTTGCTACCTTTTGTCCCCTTCTGAGCTTGCTTTGCAAGCATGTATGCACAGTCCCAAGGGAGTCTCCATAGGCAAGAAGAACTGAGGAAAGTGCTATTTTGATGCTTGCAATACAGACAAGTTTCATTATTTCGATCGGGGATCCACTCTGTCCATGGGAAAGACTTGGGGCCACATGGAAGCGCTCCCAAGGAAGCCTCCGTAAGCAAGAAGGAAAGAAGGACTGATGAAAGAGCAGGCCCACACATTGAATTGGTGGAACTTGTCCTTTATTTGGAAGCATCAAAAGAGCAAGTCATCGGACAATAGGCTGTTGAAAGGTGAGGGATTCCAGCATATTGGGTTCAGTACTACCTGTGGTTTCAGGCATCCAGTCGGGTCCTTGGAACATATCAATAAAGGAGGACAACTGTACTGGTAGGAGGAGAAAGGTGGGATATTTAAGGAGGAAGGCTGAAATCTTATTGAGAATGTATGTCTTTGTAAGCAGACTTATATCTTCAGATATTAGAATTGTAACATCTGTATCCAGTAAACAGCTGCTGTTACATGACTACGCAGGGAAGCCAGCAAAGTGACTGAGGCGCAATGGGACTGATGCGCACCAGGACATCAGTGCTGATGTGCATTGGGACACTCTGGCTAGTGTCCTGTTACAGTAGAGTCTCAGTTATCCGACCTTCGTTCATCCGACATTCTGGATTATCCGACGTCACGGCTGCCTGGGGGTGTGGCTGTAGGCATTTCCACGCCCCAGACATGCCCAGACACGCCCCTCCAGACACACCCCCAAAATGGCAGCCGCCATGGGCCTCCGGATTATCCAACATTTTCGGGTATCCGACGATCAGCCCGCCCGTTTATGTCGGATAACCGAGACTCTACTGTACTCATCTTTGCAATTCACTAAGAGGGTTTCTTAGCACCTCTGCTACATAGCTAATGATACATAGAGTTACATAACATACACTGTGATAGAGGATTCTGGCCAATATATCTGCATGGGTTCTGTTCCAGGACACTCCGTGGATACTATAAAACACAAATGTTCATGTACCATTATGTTAAATGGTGGCGAGGTACATGTGGATGCTTAGCACAGTGGCATTCACATGGCCTCTATCAGGATGCTTTGCTCCTGTCATATGTAGACACCAGTATATGTAATCTTACAGGTGCATTAGGTCCAGTAGGATGGGGTTTGCCAAGCAGTAATACGTATCCATTGCTAATTGCTACTTGCAACTATGGCAAGTTCTGCACTACGCTGTTATAGTGCTATTATTCCACTTTCAGCATCCTGTGGAATAATTCTGGGGTTGGTAGTTTCCTGAGGCCAAAGAGCTCTCTGGCTGAGAATTCTAAATCCCCCTCCCTAAACTACAAACCCCAGGATCCCATAGGTTGTTGAAAGTAGAATAATAGCACTATAACTGTGTAGTGTGGAAATGGCCTTGATGTCACAATGGAGGATGCTTGGTTCCAAGGACTCTAAATTTTCCACGTACATCTTATCCCACATCCTAAACTCCACAGTGGAAGGAACAGAGTGGAACCTCCACACTTGAAGTGAGAGCAGTGGGAAGGATTTGTGGAGGAAAGGCTCCATGCGTCTCGGAGACCATGGAGCTTCTCTCCTGGGAGTTCATTCTCTTCTAATTTCAGAATGAAAAACATGCTGAAAATGGGGAGTTGACAAGCAGGTGAAAGGAGGAAGCGGGAGCAAACCCATCATGTTTCTCAAGAGAACCTGGGCGACAGGAGCACTCTCTCTCCATAAAAGCACCCCAGCACCCCCTGCGGTAAGTAAGACATCATTAATAAATCAGTGACAGGGAGATGGATCGCTGCGCCAGCTGGGTCACAGATGAAAGGAAAGCCCATCAGCGGCCATCTCGCCCTCTCGCCCGCTCTCCCCACATTAACAAATAAGGCCTCCGGATCAGTCACACTAATGCACAGAATAATGAAGCCCTGAGACCGATTAAAGCATAAATCAATTTCTTAAATGGATTTGGGTCCCCGCTCCTCAAAATGTCAAGAGAGAGGCACGCCTTTCCTTTATAGGCCTTCCTGGCAGCTGCTCCATTTCAGAACAACTGCCCTCTTTCTAATTCCCCAGATATTGTTATTGTTATTACTATTCGAACTAACCATCTGTATCTGGATGAGGTTCTTCGTAATGCGGACGACGCAGTCTTGGGCCTTCCTTCGTATTGATTTTTCTAAGGGAAAGCCACATTTGTTTCCCTTCCTCTTCCCTCTTCCTCCTCCTCCATTTTTTTTCCAAATAATTTTTATTAATAAAAGATAGTTGGATAAAATAACATAACAATTCACCGTTTGTAATAAATTTACTGATACTTTAAAAGAGAAAACTCAGACGTAGTTAAGAAGTATTCTTGGTTTGAAAGTTAAGTAGTCTAAATAAGGGAAAGTTCCAGCTAAGGATTTTCGCTAGGGGTTGATTATATATTTTAAGATTTAATGTATAAAATATAGTGCATAACTGTATAAAAACGTAAAACGATATATAGTAATATAAGGTGAGTTTGGAAAAGTTCGTCATGTCTTATTCCATAATTATTTTAATGCGATACATTATAATATCCTAAGTTAGTGTATATTTCTACCTTTACATATTCTATATTTGTTTTGCAACTCTTATGTTGTTATTTCCTCCCATACTAATCAGGAAAGTATAAAAAAAATATTATAAAAATTAGCAGCTGTGTTCTCAGTGGTGGGGGGGTCTTTCTATGTTTGCATTCTATCTTTTGTATTGCCTTGATTATAAATATAAGAAATTACTAGCCTTGTTTACTGAAATATTCGATACAGAATGAGATAATAAGGGTTAAGTGGATGGTACTGAAGAACATGTGAAGAATCATATTCGAGCAGGCACTCTTAGTCAATGTTTTTCATCTTGTATTTTCGTGTTTTTTGTTGGTGTCATGTGTATTGGTCATTATTATAGTAGATTCCATATTAATGTTGTATATAAAGTCTTTATTACAATGTAAAGCTAGGTATATATGTAAAGTGTTGAATTTACTATATTGTACATGTTCTTTATGGAAATTTTAAATTCCCAGATATTTGAATAACATCAGTTTATTGTTCCCATACAGCCTTCTATCAAACAATTCTTCTTACCCTACAAACTTCCTTCTCTCAGAATGGTGGTGTGCCTCACGATGTTAATTTACCTTCGAAACTAATCTATATTATGTCTATATATATATATATATATACACACACTTTTTCTTTCATGTTATAACTTATTACGTAATTTCAATTTTCGTTCCATACTATTTCAGATATTTCCAATAGTGCAAATATTAATCTTAGATTCTTATTCCTCTATCATGTAAATTAGCATATACATTTTCTCCTCTTTATTCTTTCTATTTTTTTCCCAGGTTTCCATAAGTTCTAAGCTTACTCTCCATTCCCTCAATTGTTAATTATCCTTCTTCTTCTTCTTCTTGAAATACAGACTGAGAAACAGTGACTATAATTATCCAGACATCTGTATAGATAGGTTTTTATCTCAAACTTCCTTGTCTCAAAACCATACAAATAAGGAATGGGGCCTTTTCTCAATAGTTATAGTGCTACGATTCTTCTTTAACTGCTGTGGCAGCATCCCATGGAATCCTAGGATCTGAACTTTAGTGAGCGGCATTTAAAATCCTCAGCTAGAGATCTCTAGTGCCTCCCCAAACTACACAGCCCAGGATTCCATAGGATGTTGAAAGTGGACTCATAGGCCATTTCTGCACCACACTGTTATAGTGCTATTATTCCACTTTCAACCTCCTGTGGAATTCTGGGGTTTCTAGTTTACGGAGGCCAAAGAACTTTCTGGCTGGGAATTCTAAATGCCCCTCCCTAAACTGCAAATCCCAGGATTCCACAGGATGTTGAAAGTGAAAAAATAGCACTATAACAGAGTAGGAAATGGCCATAGTGCTATTATTCTGCAGTGTGAAAGAGCCCCAATCTTCTACAAAGTGGTTGTCTTGTTATCTGCTCTTTTGGACTCTGGCCATTTCTACACTACGCCATTATAGCATGATTATTCCACTTTCAACATCCTATGGAATCCTGGGGTTTGCAGTTTAGAATTCTCAACCAGAGAGCTCTTTGGCCTCAGGAAACTACAAGCCCCAGGATTCCATAGCATGTTGAAAGTGGAATAATAGCGCTATAACAGTCGAGTGCGGACAAGGCCAGTGTCTTGTGATGCTTGTGTTGCAGCAGCTGTGCACATCAAGCTCTCTCTGATCGATAGTGTTAAATCTGTGCTGAGGACGGGCCTCCCTCAGCTCTACCAACCAGCTCTCTGGACCCTTCCTGGAAAGCACCCAAATACACCAGGTTGGAGATTGATCTGCATTGATCCTTCCAGCTCTGCATTGTTAGAGAAGGCAGCAGCCCAAAAACACTGCCTGAAACTCTAAGGTTTTTTTTTATTTAAAAAAAGAAAAATCTTTGCAGCCCTAAGGGTCCAGACCTTGCTCTCCTTGCAAGAGGAGATAAGATGCTCCAGAATCTCTTGACTTTTCCCACCATACCAAAGTGGAGATATCTTCTCTGGAACGAATGGACAGTCATTTCTGTAATCAGGACTAGTTTTGGCTTGTCTCCCTCTCAATCCCTTCTTTTACCCACCACCCCCATTACATCAGTGCTCTGGCCTTGGCAACCTTACCGGTCGTCGTCAGGATATTTTGGAGCCAGCGTGGCAAATGGTCAGGAATTCTGGGAGTTGAAATCCTAAATATATGAAGAATCAAAGTTGGCGAGACACCATTCAAACCTTTCCCACAGTGCCCCAGATCAGTCATGTTCCACACCCTCCCACTGTCCCCTTTTGCCAGGGACGGTCCCTATCAACCCTCTGCTGCCCCACTTTTTCAGCTGCTCTTGAAATGTCCCAGTTTCTCTTGCCTCCTTCCACTTTCCCCCTTTGTCCTCAGCTTACTTCAGTTGCTGCAAACTGAATTCAAAGTGCAAAAGTAGCTTGCATTCATTTAACTCAGGCCATTTCTGCACTACATTGTTACAGTTCTATTTTTCCACTTTCAACATCCTCTGGAATTCTGGGGTTTGTAGTTTACTGAGGCCAAAGCGTTCTCTGGATGAGAATTCTAAATTCCCCTCCCTAAACTGCAAACCCCAGGATTCTATAAGCGGTTGAAAGTGGAATCATCACGCTATAAGAGTGTCGTGCGGAAATGGCCTTGGTCTTCCCAGGAGGCTTGGGAACAAGCAAACTGCTGCAGCCTCTCCTAGTTTGAGTGCCCTTCCTCATTAATAACTTTTGCCATCTTGACCCAAAACTCTGTTGTTGCTTGGCCACATGGGTCCCAGTTTTCATCTGTGAAATGTAGGAAGGCATGTTGTTGTTACTGTTGTCATTGTGTATCTTCAAGCTGACTCTAGCTTACGGTAGTCCTATCATGGGGTTTTCTTATTCAGCGAGGATTTGCCCTTGCCTTCCTCTGAAGCTGAAAGAGTGTGACTTGCCCCCAAGGACACTTTGTGGGTTTCCATGGCTGAATGAGGATTTGAATCCAGATCTCCTGGAGACCTAGTCAAACACTCAGATCTCTATACCATGCTATGTAGGGTTGCCAGGCTGAAAGCTAAGCATGAGTCTTGTACATTTAATGGTTGCGTAAGAGAGGAAATTTCAGCAAGTGTTGCTTATATCTGATTACTGGTACTTATAATTCTAGTCTACTTGGTCAGTTGCCTCCCCCCCCCCGAGAATACCGTGTCCAATTCTGGGCACCCCAGTTCAGGAAGGATATTGACAAGCTGGAAGGTGTCCAAAGGAGGGCAAATAAAATGATATAAGGCCTGGAAACCATGAAACCCTAGGAGGAGTGTCTTAGGGAGCTGGGGGTGTTTAGTTTGGAGAAGAGAAGGTTAAGAGGGGACATGATAGCTATGTTTAAATAATGAAGCGATGTCACATGGAGGATGGAGCAAACCTGTTTTCTGCTGCTCCAGGGACTAAGACATACAGCAAGGGCTTCAAACTACAGGAAAAGAGATTCCATCTAAACATTAGGAAGAAATTCCTGACAGTATGAGCAGTTCAACAGTGGACTCTACTGCCTAGGAGTGTGGTGGAGTCCCCTTCTTTGAAGGTTTTTAAACAGAGGCTGGATGGCCATCTGTTGAGAATGCTTTGCTTGTGTCTTCCTGCATGGCATAAAAGGGTTGGACTTGATGGCCCTTGTGGTCTCTTCCATCTGTGTGATTCTATGATTCTATACCAGTGGAATCTGCTGCCTTGGAGTGTGGTGGAGTCTCCTTCTTTGGAGGTTTTTAAGCGGGGGCTGGATGGCCATCTGTTGGGAATGCTTTGATGGGCATTCCTGCATAGCAGGGGGTTGGACTCAATGGCCCTGGGGTCTCTTCCAACTCTAGGATTCTATGATTCTATGATTCTATAACCATAGTCCACACTGCACATTTTGTTGTGCAATATTATGTCACTAATGGTTTGGTGTTCCAGAACTGCCACCTCACTCTGTGAGTGTAAAGTTATGCTCCATCTCCTGAGTGTAGGAGTTCAGCCAACCTGACATGGGAAGAAGTGGTTAACCTAATAAAGAACAAGAACCTTTCAGAATAATTTAAAAGGTTCAGAAAAAAAATAAATTCTTGGATTATGCTACTGCAGCCATTTGCTGTGAAAGGAAACACCCTCTCTGATCCTTAATTCAATATCTGTGTGGGAAAACTTTAGATGCAATACCCCCTTGGCTCTCGCTTCCAGATCTTCTCACCTGAATGCTGACATTCGAAGAACTATTTTCTTGGGAAGCTGCCAGTATCTCACAATAACTGGAAACGGGAATAACTAGGTGTGCCATCATCCCTTGTGCAGAAGACAAGCTGCAGACAGGCCTGTTTGAATTGAGATTACCTGTTTGTGAGTTATATTAATTGCTGGAGCAAAAACTAATTATTTGCTTCACTTGCACTGTCTTTTCCCGTAGAGACTAAAGCTTAGACAATTACTTCATGAAGCTTTCCAACACATGAGAAGAGAAGGGAGAAGCTTCTTATGTAGCATTGCTTAAAAAATGTCTCTCTTTCCCTTGCCCTAATTGGATGGATGGATGGATGGATGGATGGATGGATGGATGGATGGATGGATGGGTAGGTAGGTAGGAAGGTAGGTAGATATGTCCCAATGATGCTATTGTGCTCTGATTCCTATTGGCTAGTCCCAACTCATTGAATCCATTGCTAAATGGTAAGTCAATGCAAGTAAATCTGATTGAATGAAAAGATCTACTTTACTTGGTACTAAAAATAGGACTGAACCTTTATTTTATTTTTTTATAGCAAGCCACAATCACTTTGTTGTTGTTAACTGCTGTCAGGTCGATCTTGAACTATGGCAACCCTATGAGTGGCTTGGAGGTCTCACCCAGTCTTGCAGATTCAGGGACATTTCTTCCATGACTGAGTCTATCCATCCCTAATGCAGTCTTCCTCTTACTTCTACCTTACCAAGCATTATTGTTTTTTCTAGTGAGTCATGTCTTTTCATGAGATGGCCAAAGTATGACAGTCTCAGTTTAGTCATCTTGGCTTCTACGGAGCATTAGGGCTTGATTTGTTCTAGGACCCACTCATTTGTCTTTTAAGCAGTCCAGGATATTGCTAGAACACATTTCAAAGGATTTGATTTTCTTCCTATCAGCTTTCTGTCTCTGTCCAGCTTTCACAACCATACACAGAAACTGGAAGTACAATGGCATGGACAATCCTAACTTTAGTATTCAATGGTATATCTTCACACCTCAGGATTTTGTCCAGTTCCTTCATAGCTTTCTTTCCAAGTCACTATAAGAGCCTAAATAGCACCAGGTCCTGTCTAATCTTGGAAACTAAGCAGGGCCTGCCCTAGTTAGTACTTGGATGGGAGACCACCCATGAATACCAGCTGCTGGATCATAGTTGTAAGCCTACTCATGACTGACTGTAGTAGATGTCCCCCAACAAACCTGAGTGTATGGGGCAGATTGCACAGGAAAAGGCTAACCTATGAATAACCTGGATGCAAATGATGGAGTGCTTTAAAGGAATAATTCCCTCTTTTTACCTTGATCTAGGATCAGCCTCTTTAGCTAAGTCTTAATTTCCAAACGAGTAAATATGCTCTGTGTATATATACATGTGTGTGTGTCCATTTGAATGATAACTGTGGTTGGTACTTAATGTGCAATGCTTAATGACATCGCCAAAGGCAATCCTGAACTGGCAGCCCTACCAGAGACAGTGGCCCGTGCTTGCGTCAAAGTGAACAATCAATGTGGAATGTAATCCCCGCGCCAATTGGTCAGAGTTTCTATGGAGAATTGACCTTTTGCTCCCTGCCCTGCGATTTACCACTTATCCCTCAAGGACGATGCTTAAAAGCAATTGCTTCTCAGCAACATGAGGTGCAGCTAATCAAACAGGGCAGGTGATGAAAGTAAAAGGAAAGATACAGGCATAAATCAAAGCTTGTGGATGTCAGCAGGCCAGACAGATTAGCAGATGTCACCCACTTGCTTGCAGGACGGATGCTCAGGATTTAATGTCTAGCACTGGAAAAGATCAGGGCCAGCCAAATACTGGGGAGGGGGAAAGCTCTTCTTTCAACATAGGACTGATTTGTGCCTTCATAGACATTAGGGACCCACATATCATTACATTCCAAGGTCAGAATCATCCCTGCCCTGGTATTTCTTATATTTATCCATTGTTGTGAAAACTGGACAGTGAAGGCAGCTGAGAAGGAAAGAAAACGACTCTTTTGAAATGTGGCACTGGAGAAGAATTTTACAGACACAGCTCTTCTGACTGTCAGAAAGACAAATAAGTGGGTCCACGAATGCCACAGTTTGGGAGCAGCCACTGAGAAGGCTGTCCCCTCACCAAATGTGCTTGTGATGGTGGTGAGACCGAGGGAAAGCACTCCACTGCAGATCTTAAACCCCAGGCAGGCTTATATTTCGAAGATAAAGGTCTTTCAGACAGACTGGCCTAAGTTCTACAGGGCATTACTTTATGCACTCTGGAGCTGGGTTTTTGTAATGGTAAAATGCAGTAACGGGTGGAAAGCACAGTATTGCAGGAAGATGGAAAAGTGTCACTTATGAGATGTGCAACCTCATTTTTGTCACACTGTTGTTGCAAAACTGCTTGTCCCTGAGCTAGGAAGCACATAAAAACAACGCAGAGAATTTGAGTGAAGTAAAAAGGGGAATCTTTGATTAATCATTGCGATTGTGCAATCAGACCAACTAGAGCTCTTAGCTCTGAAAATGAGTTGGTGTTGAACACAATTTTTGTCTCGAATTTATACACCCTCAGTATTTTTTCATACACATTTATAATTCCCATTGGATAAAAACCACGCTGACATAAACTACAGATTAATCTTTCAAAAACTGCATAGTTTGCTTATCTCTGCCTTGAAATCTTGTTTTTCAACTCGGTATTGTACCAAGACTACAAAGGTCACTTTTCCCATCTCTTATTTCTAACTAGTCTCTGGCCATTTCCACACTAGCCTGTTATAGCACTATGATTCCACTTGCAACATCCTATGGAATCCTGGGGTTTGCAGTTTCGGGAGGGGCCGGAAACTGCAAACCCCAGGATTCCATAGGATGTTGCAAGTGGAATCATAGCGCTATAACAGGCTAGTGCGGAAATGGCCTCTGCCAAATAAAACCTATCTAATTTGTTTTTCTTCCTGGAGCATCTTTCGTATCTCTTACTTTCAATCTTTTAACAAAGCAGTATTCATTTGCTTGGCCACATACCCCTATTTTGCTAAAGACACATCTCCACTTCTCCACCTGTTAAATATTTTTCAACTACTTAAAACAATTTCTTAAAATTTCTTTTTTTTATAAGATGTGCTATCAACACTTTACAATCATAGCATCCTAGAGTTGGAAGGCAACCAGGAAGGTAACCAGGTCTAATCCTCTGCTCAATAAATGGCACCTGTTTTCTGTGTGGGTAATGCTTTTTTTTTTTTTTTAAAACAAAGGATTTGCAAGACATTGGGCCTTTAATTCCTCAGCAACATCAATCGTTAACCAGACAGCAATCCCACCTTAGTATGTAACAGAGTTCACATGATGGGATCGACAATAGCTCAGGCCAGGAAGTCAATTGTTTATCAGAGGCTCTAACCAACGTGAATACGCCGAGATCATTTGCAAGGTCATGTCGACAGCAATTTTCATTCCTCCTCAGTTACTCCCTAAGTGGATACTCAGAATATATTAATTAACAACTGCTGGGTTTTTTTCCCCTTTGCAAATTATTCAGTATGACATATCCTGCCTTATGACCAGATAGTTGTGAAGATGTATTCATTGCAATGATAAGGGTGGGACAGGTTTGTGTATGGAGTGGGGAAGACCGACTTCATATTAATTATTTCTGTTCATCTGCTTTTGCAGAAGCTATACCCACCCATATTTTACAGACGAAAGCCAGGACACATGTGGCCAAGCAACATTCCAGTGTGGTCGAAATGACAAACGTTACTACTGCACACACAAGCTAGGAGAGGCTGCAGCAGTTTGCTTTTGCTTGAGTTCCTGGGAAGGCAAGATTCAGCCCCTTCCTCTCCTCTCCCCTCTGCTGAGTTAATGGAGTGCAAACTACTTTTGCACTTTGAACTCAGTTTGCAGCAACTGAGGTAAGCTGAGGACAAAGGTGGATATTGTGAGGAGTGAAACTGGGACATTGTACAAGCTGCTGAAAAAGTGGCATGACAAAGGATTAATCAGGGTTGTCCTTGTCCCATCAGGACACGTAGAGGAAGTAGTGTGCCAGGGACAAAGTGTTTCACGGGTATAGCTACCGAGGGGGAGGACAAAATGAGGACACTGGGCACCCAAATAAGAACTCTACCAACCCCCAGAAATTTTCCATCAGCCCACAAATTTCTAGCATTGCAGAGAGTGAGATACTGAAAATAGTTCATGCTTGCCTAGAATTCATACACAGTGGCCCCTCCACTTGCATGAGGATTCAGAGCTCAGGTTTCATTTGTGAAAATGGGAAAGCTGTGAATAACTCTTCCCCCTGCACTCCACCCATTCCCTTTTGGGACACCTGCCTGCTATTCCCTTGCTTTTGCCCGAGCGCACATGCCTTCCTTCTCCACGCCCAGACCAAAGGCAGGGGAATAGAGCGGTGCTTCACGTATGGAGAAGAAAAGTACACATGTGCCTTCCCCACCACTTCCTTGCCTTTTGCCCGGGCACACTTGTCTTCCTTCTCCATGCCTGGCCAAACACAAGGGAATGGGAGGAAGAGAAAGGAGGAAGGCATGTGCACACCTCACAAATAATCAAATTTGCAAAGGTCAAATCCACGAATGTGGCGGGAGGACTGGATTTGCTGTATTGACATTCTCTCTGGAATTTTGCCTGCCTCTTTTCTTTGGATGCCTATCCTCTATTTCTAACTGTTCAACTGAAGTTTTAAGTTGCTCAGTGCTACATATTGGTGGGGGAGTAGAAGGAAAATCTGTCTTAATAGGTCTTAATAGGTCTTGAGTGAGTGTGTGATTGCGTTGCTGCGTGAGACTTTCCTTCAATAAAATCGTTTATCGGACATTTCTGTTTGGTTTTTGGCTTGGCCTGACCCGGTAAACACTGGGTAAAAAGACCCCGCTAGGTTACCCTGCCTCTCGCATTGCTATTGCTTGTGCTCTGACTAGTTTCCATTCCCCATTACGTGGAGCACATTGACCCCAGAAATCAGGGTAACAGGATACTTGTGGCGTTCTAGCATTTTATTTTATTTTTTTAAAGAAGAGTTGTGTTTATTAGAAAAATCTGGGTAAACTATAGTTATGTATGTAACGTATCTGATATGTGATAAACTATAGTTATGTATGTGATGCCTATCTGATAAGATAAGTGATCTTGGAATGATTAGTGATGAAGGTTAAGGGAGAAAGTGAAAAAACATGGCTGCAGTTGAATATTAAGAAGGCAAAAATGACAACCACAGATGATTTACCTAGCTTTAATGTGGGGAAAGAAGACATTGAAATAGCTAAAGATGTGCTATACCTTGGCTCAGTCATTAACTAAAAAGGAGACTGTAGTAAAGAAATCAGAAGAAAGTTAAGACTTGGAAAAGTAGCCATGAAGGAATTAGATAAGACCCTCAAGTGGAAAGATACATCATTAAATATTAAAAAAAAAACCAAAAAATCATCCACGCCAAAAGAATCGTTCATGCCACAGAATCATTAAATCATAGAATCGTACACAGAACTGTACACAACAACAACAGAGGACATTTAATTGGGACTGAATGATTGGGATCATTCAGGATTATGAAGCGATAGGGAAAGGGTCACATGTATTAAGTCTGTTAGGACTGGGATGAGTTAAATAAGTAACGATAGCAAATAAGCCTTGCAATTCTGTAACCATAAGCTTCTATATATCTAGTAATCTTTTAACTGTACCTTGACCTTCTGTTTAACAAATTATTCTTGTATTATACGCAAGTGTGCCTTTGGGAATAATACGGTAGCGCTGTTGGAGCGGCTGAATTCAGACACAGAACACCCGTTATCACAGCAGTGGTTCAAAGAGGGTGGTGTTGAGTGGTCAGATTATAAGAATAAAGTCTCACTCATGAACCAGGAGGACATATAGAAGGTCCCCTGCCATGGGAAAGGGACAAGTAGAGGTGTTCGCAATGCTGTCTCCCTATGCTTTTGAAAGGGGCTAAGTACTACTTGGAGAAATGCTTATCAATAGTGATTAACCAGGATGGATGGCTAAATTATTTTGTTTCAGTTTGTCTTAATTTTTTGTCTAATATTCGGATGCTGTTCTTTTGTCCATATTTTAGCACAGTCATCCCTCCACATTTGCTAGGATTAGGGGCACAGGACCCCCATGAAAGTGAAAAACTCATGAATAACTCTAGCCCCCCAAAACCATATTTAACACACAAAAAAGTATGATCACCATTATTCAACCTACTGTGGATTCCTTTGAGGCATCAGGGTTCCTTCACAAGGCAGAAATGGGTGGCTGGTGGGGTTTACGGCCACATCCACAGCTGCCCCACACCGTTTTTAAGAGAGAGTTACGCGCCTTGTTTGCAGTTTCGCAGCCTCACGAGGCTTGCAGTCCCTATTAAAGATGACATAGGGAGGCAGCAGAGGTGACAGCAAATAATCCATGAATAATCAAATCCATAAAAATGAAATCTGCAAATGTGGAGGGCTGACTCTATAGAGCAGTGGCTCTCAACCTGTGGGTCCCCAGATGTTTTTGGACTTCAGCTCCCAGAAGCCCCAGCCACTATGGCAATGCTCAGGGCTTCTGGGAGCTGAAGGCCAAAAACATCTGGGGACCCACAGGTTGAAAACCACTGCTATAGAGAAAGGGATAATTAACCTTGATCTGGAAACAAGCTCTTTAGCTAGATTTCTGTCTTCATTTTCAAAAAAGAAAATATTTTGTGTGTTTGAGTGACACATTGTGAACAACCCTGGTTAGTATTTAAGGCATATGCTTAGTGACCTCACAAAGGGCCATCCTTAGGTCTCAAATCTTTATCCAGAAACCCCAGGGCCGGAGATGATCTTCAGCTGGCAACTCTATCCACGGGCCACTTAAGACTCACAACTGCCTTTCCCTCACCAATGTGTTCGCAAGCAAACCAGCAGACGCCCAAGTGAGTGGCCTTTGTTGGCTTGCAGATTGCTGCCGAGAGGCTCCTAAGCCTCACAAATCTACCCTGAACGCCTCCAAGTCCATCGCACATTCCTCTCGCCTCCGTTTTATGGCTCAGAATATTTATATCAGGCATAAAGTGTCGTAAAGTGTTAACAATAAGGGGAGCAGAGAGGGGAAGCTATTAAATGCAGAAGCTAGGAATCCTTCGGTTTCCTGAATTAGTAATTTTATGTTTCACGAGAGAGCTCTCCTTCAAGGAAGAGGTGAAAGACCTGAAGGGGAGAGAGAGGGAGGAAAAAGAGACCAGCTCAGATTACAGAAGGAGCCAGAATGGATATAAATATGTCAGTAGCGAAGCTTGGAGTGTGTGTAGGGGAGGGGTGGGACTATGGTGCAGGGGCGGGGCCACTGTGTGGGAGGGCGGGGCTGCAGTGTGGGGGCGGGGCCAATGCACATGGGGCGTGGCCAGGACGCCCCAAAAACATTGCCTCCCAAGGCAAATTGCCTCCATCGCGCCCCCCGTCTCTACATGACTGAAATATGTGTGTCTGTGCACATGTGTGCCTTCAAGTTGCCTGTCAAGTTATGGGGACCCCAATAATAATATTAATAACAACAACAGCAATAATAATATCTTTATTTGTATCCTGCTTTTGCCCAACATGGGACCTCAAAGTGGCTACACTGGGCTTCAAGACAAATTTCAGAGGGTTTTCTTAAGCAAGGAATACTGAGAGGTGGTTTTGCCAGTTCCTTCCTCTAAAATACAGTTTATACCACCTGGCATTTGCTGGTGGGCTCCCTTCATGGCTGGCCCTGCTTAATTTCCAAGACCACATGGGATCACTCTCAGCTGATTTCTAAATCCCACATATCCTAAAGGAAATGTATGGTGCAGATCTTCTGGAAGAAGAGGTCATTTTGAGCTGGACAGGAAAAGCCTCAAAGAAATATGTCTCTAAAGAGTTTGCCAAAGAGATACGTGTCAAAGCAGAGCCATTCATTAAATGGCTGAAGGAGACTGAAGAGGAATCACGTGCTAATGAAGAAGAGGAGGATGAAGATGAAAATATTGAGGTGGTGCACTCCAAGACTGCCAATGTGATTAAAGTTGAAACCGTGAAGCCTGCAAACAAGAAAGATGACATTATGCTATTTAAAGTGAATCAACCTAGCTTCCAGTGTTACAGTACATGCCTCTCTCTGCATCTCTTGCCAGAAGTGCAACATGTGTGCACAAGCTGTAATATCTATAAACATCATGGTTTACCTCTTGAACAAAAATGTGTCTTACCATGACTGGTATTGTAACTAAGTTTAACAGATGCAAGGAATTAATACACCAGCAAACAGATCCAAGTTTGCTATACAGCATATTCCTTTTAAACAGTGATGTAGACTCGATTGACTCGGACTCAAGTTGGACTGAAGTCACTTCTGTGACTTGACTTGGCAATAAATGATTCACTGACTCAACTTAATTTGAGATTTGTATATTTTTAATGACTGACTTGCTGCCCTTGGTTCAGTAACATAACACCTTCATCCAGAAACCTTACGACTTTGAACAACGCTTCCATCCCTTTTTCCCTATTGGACACACGACAACTGCCTCAAGCCCAAAACATGGCTGCATTTCTCAGAGGGGAACAGCAAATGGGTCAGGCAACGGGGCTGGGGTCTGCTCAGCAAATGGTCTCTGCTGTGTGTTGGAGGTGCCTTCCAAAACTTTTCCTAAGGCCCTTTCCGCGCAAGGGAGATGCATGGCTGTGGCGTCGTTGTGTCTCGAATACATCCGCACATCAAACCGGTTTGATGTCATTCTGTTGTAGTTCGTTGCACGCGTGTTTAGCTCTTAAAGCGGTTCACATCGTTGTGAAATCGGTGTAATGTAAAAACGGGAAAACTCTGAAGCAAATCAGCCAAAACGGTTCACAGCGTTTTTTCCTACATGCGGGAAGCGCTACATCGATTCACACCGCAGAGGTGGGCATTACATTGACCAATCAGCGGTGGCAGAGTGGACCGAGGGAGGGGAATAAGAGTTCCAGGGGAACTGACGTGCAGAAGCTACAAATGATTTTTCTCTGCTTTTCTTCGATAGAAACTGGAGGACATTGGAGTAAAAAACAACGCTTATAAAACGCAGTGAAACGGTCCTCCACTCTAGTGCGGAAACGGCCTAAAGAGTAGAAGCTAGAGTCGTCCTCAGAGCACAGGATGCATTTCTCAGAGGGAAACAGCATATGTGTGATGCAATGGGCTTGAGGAGGAAGGATCCTTCCTTCTAAAGCTTTTGGAGCTTCAGTAATTGGGAGTAAGAAGGGCCCTATTCCCCACTTCCAAAACTGGAGATCCTTTTATATCCATTGACACAAAAGCCTCTATCTTTGGGAAGGGGAGTAAGAAGAATCCTATTCCCCACTTCCGAAGCTGCAGCTGGCAAACTCACAAATGTGGAGGGCTGATTCTACTTAAATTGTTAAAAATGACTTTATTTGACTATGTCTAGAAATTCTGGAACATAGGTTGGGGTATAAAATTGGTTCCCAGACTTGAGACTTGACTTGAAAGTATCTTGCAAGGACTTGAGCCTTGACTTGAGATTTGAAAGTAAAGTCTTGAGACTTGATTTGAGACTTGGAGGAGAAAACTTAAAATACATCACTGCAAAACGTGTCTTGAACATAAATACTTGGAGCACATTTATACAGTTGTGAAGATCAAGGATTTGGTTTTGAAATCTTTTTAAAAAAATATTATATTCTCCATATCTAAAGCTGACCTGGAACTATAAGCCACCCTAGTATTACCATAGTGTAGTGGTCAGAGTATTGGACTAGGACCGAGATAGACTCAGGTTCAAATCCCCACCCAGCTGTGAAGCTCAGTTGCTGTCTCTGAGCCTGACTTCCCCTGCAGTGTATAAAATGTTTTAAAAGGAGAGAAGGAATATTTGCAAACTGCTTTGAGCTTGTTGAAGCAGTGGTGAGAAACATGTACCCTCCAGATGCTGTTGGACTCAGCAGTGGCTGTGAACTCTCATGCCATTGAGAATCCAATCCACATTTTAATCCAGGCTTTTAAAAGGATGTCCAAGGTGCTCCACATAGTTTCAGCACCACGAATAGCTCCTGTAAAGTTTGGCAAAAACCTGAAATGGATTCACTGGTCCACTGACATGGGAGCCAGCACCCACCATTGGCTAGACTGCAATTTCTGGCAGCCCGAGCCAGTTTAGTCTCCATTTACAAGTGCCAGGACTTGCTGTCCAACAGCTTCTGGAGGGTTGTAGGATTATAGACTATAAATATGATCTTTCCTCCTCCCCAACCCCAATCAAGCTAAGCATGCTGTCTGAGTCATTTCCTAAATGCCACCGTTGTGGAGGTGGCCTTCCTCATGAGCTTTATCGGGCCGTGAAAGCCAGTTATTTTTAGGATCCACACTATTATCATACCCATGCCATATTTGCCTCATAAGGAGGAGGCAGCTAACCTCATAGTGCCCGACACACGAGAGCAAGAGTGGGCAAAGTGCAACCTTTGCAAACCATGCAGCTCCCTCAGACCATTTTTCTGGCCCCCAGCACCCCCTGCATGGGTCAAACTTTTTTTGCAATTTGGTTTTCAAAATACTTTTACTAATCAAATGCTTTCTAGGGAGTGTTGGGGCATTTTCACCATGTTTCTTCTCTGGGGCCACTTTAGGCCTGGCAGAAACCCCTTTTTTTTGGAAGCGAACAGAAAGTGACCACCTATTTCCTGCTGTTAAAAAAGGTCTCTCCTGGGCCTTAAATCAAGAGTCCAGAACCAAGCCAAAGAGTACAGTGGGCCCTTGGTATCCGCGGGGTTTGGGTTCAGGACTCCCCATGGATACCAAAACTTGTGGATGCTGAAGTCCCATTATATACAGTGGTGTAGTAAAATGGCATCCCTTATGTTAAATAGCAAAATCAAAGTTTGCCTTTGGGATTTTTTCCCCCAGCTGTGGATAGTTGAATCCATAGATACAGATCCATGGATATAGATTGCTGGCTGAAATCAGAAGAAAAGCCTGTGATGAAGCCAAAATCAGAGTCCCAAACCACACCAAAGCACAATCTAAAGAGAAGTCAATAGAAATCCACACCGGATATACCAATAATCATATGACAAATTGAATAAGCTCACTAACAGTTCCTTCAGTGCTGCTGCTTTGGTGGACAAAAAGGAACTGAGGGCTTGAGCCAGGATAGGACTGCTCACATGGGCCAGTGGAGGAAGGGCTACCAAAATGCTTACATAAGAGCTCTAGAAGGTCCTTAACAACGCACTGCACAAGCTGAGATGGCCCCGTGTGTATGAGTCACAGAGAACACGAAGAAGAACTGGGTGAAAATGTGTCCATGTTCTCTAGAGGGCATGAAAGGGAGAAAATTGACTTTTTTACAGCGGGTGGTGCTGTCAGGGAAATGGCCTTCCAAGGTCTCCTGAGAGACTAAGGGCTCTCTAGCCTTCCACAGATGTTCACTCCTGCCAACTTGTTTGTTGTTGTGTGCCTTCAAGTTGTTGCTGACTAATGGTGACCCTAAGGCAAAGGTATCATTGGGTTTCTGTGGCTGAGAGTGTGTGATGTGCCCAAGGTCACCCAGTGGGTTACTGTAGCTGAGCCAGGAATTGAATCCAGGGTCATAGGTCAACACTCAACCATGCCGGCCCTGTTGGCTAGCAGGCTAGAATGCACAAACAGTATCCTCTTAGCATAGACGTGCACAAACTGTGGCCCTTCACATGTCACTGCACTGAAACTCCTGGCGCTCCACATCATTGGCTTATGCTGGTGGTACTGACAGGAGTTGTAGCCTGACAACATCTGGAGGGCTATAGATTGCCCACTCTTGCCTGATGAAGCTGATGAAATCTGAGAGGTCCAGTCTACAGTATCTACATTCAGAATAGCTCTTAAGTGCACCTGGTATCCAAATGAGGCCTCTCCGGAAGCCTAACACTCTATCTGATACTATCAAATCCAGATGAACGTATTGCATAGTCAAATGGATTGGATGGTCTGCTAAGAGGTTTCCTCTAATTCAGGAGTGGGGAATCATGGGCCCTCCAGGTGTTTGAGACCACAATGCCCATGATCCCCAGCTATTACCCATGCGGGGTGAGGCTGATGTGAATTTGGGGGGCCAGGGAGTCCAAAGCACATGCTTTGGAAGGCCAAAAATTCTTCACTGTGATCTACTCCAACATCCAGCTTTCTACCTTTGCCAGTTAGATGCTCTGGGGCAATCACAAGCAGGACAAAAGCAATCTTCCACTGCCTTCCCAGCATCCTGAGGAATTACCATTTAGTGTCTAATAACAACTCAAGGGGAGTGTGGGGGGGGGAGAAAGGGGAAGCTATCAGGCATTTTCATTTTGCATTTTAAAGCTGCCCCCCCCCCACAAAGAGATAGCTGTGTTAGGCTGTTTTAGCATATAAAAAAGAGGCAGCAAAGGAAAGAGTCTTGCAGCATTGTGTGTGCGTGTGCATGTGCGTGTGTGTGAGAGAGAGACAGAGACAGAGAGCGAGAGAGACAGAGACATGTAACATGACACATCACTGTGGTAACATGAATTCCTGGCTAAAGATTAGCATCTCTTTCTTTCCACAGACCTTTTTGAAAGTCCATGACACATGGACTAGCTTATTCCCTGAGCTGGTGACAAAAAAAAAAAAAAAAAACTTTCTCGAGCCCTGAATTCCTTCCACAGGAAGGCTCCATCCTTCATGCTCCAGTGGCCACTTGGCAATCTTTAGCCAGCTGGCAGGGGGGCAGGAGTCCACATCGCAGGTGGCAACCAAGAGCAAGAACAGGGTTCATGCACGTACAATCTGGCACCAATAATGACAAAAGGGGGAAAAGGCGTTCCCTTAAAATTACAGCAGTAACTTTCTCTAGACTCTATGTAGAGTTCATGAGTTTGTTGCTGACTACGTTCCCATCAATTTGTGGGTTAATTAACATGATCTTCCGGGGACTCTTTTGGCCTGTGATATCCTGAACAGCTTGGGTCCATCATAACAGAACAGCCACCCATCTTTCCCCATCTGGAGTCCATGTCCAGAGAAGCGAAGCAAATGAGATGATTTGGAGGGAGGGTTGGATTATCGAGGGTTTCTGTATGCACTCCACCTCGCTCTGTGATCTCGAGAGCTGGCAGGCAAAGGCGTCCCAGCGATTACACATGGAGCACATTCACCTCTTAGCTGCTCTTTTGTACCTTGCCAAAAGCTGGCTTATTTTTATTTGGCTGCCTTGGCATGAGTGTGCTGAAGCTAGCCTCATTTTTCTTCATGTAAATTTGACTAAAATCTTTTCCAGATGAATACTTCACAAAATCTGAAGAACTAAGGCTTATCCCTCCTCCCCTGTTTTTTGTCTCTTGCTTTGTATGTGTGGCATTTATCTGTTTTTTTTCCAGGTGGATTCCTTAGAAGCAGCAGCTTATGCACATTTATAATTTACAGTTTAGAGCAGCCTTTTACTATGCATCCCAGCAATCTAGGTGAAGGGTCTGAAAGCCATGCCTTATGAGGAGCGGCTTAGGGAGCTGGGGATGTTTAGTCTGCAGAAGAGAAGGTTAAGAGGGAACATGATCGCCACGTTTAAATATTTGAAGGGATGTCATGTTGAAGAGGGAGCGGGCTTGTTTCCACTGCTCCAAAGACTAGGACAAGGAGCAATGGATTCAAGCTGCAGGAAAAGAGATTCCACTTAAACCTCAGGAAGAACTTCCTGATGGTCAAAGCTGTCCGGCAGTGGAATATCCTGCCTCAGTGGAGTGTGGTGGAATCTCCTTCTTTGGAGGTTTTTAAGCAGAGGCTGGATGGCCATCTGTTGGGAATGCTTTTGTGTGTGTTCCTGCAGAGCAGGGAGTTGGACTGGATGGCCCCTGGGGTCTCTCTCAACTCTATGATTCTATGATCTCTCCCACGAGTCTCCCCTGACTGATTCCCAGTGGCAACTGATGGGTTCATGTCAGGGGGGCAATGAATTGGCTTCAGGTTTTGGTCTGAACTTTGAAGCAGCGATCCAAGGTGTCAATCTATTGGGGGGGGGATGGTCTTTCTAATTTTTAGAGGGAATCTCTTGTCTTGCCATTTGAATCTATTGGTTTGCATTCATTGCCCCACTGCTATGGGAGCAACACTGCTGGTGCCAGTATTGCTCCTTCCACTGGCACATTGACATGGTGGCGGTAGGTGAGTTGGTGAAAATTTGTTGACTTCAACTTACGGCAACATTATCTAAAAAACCCCAAAGGGCTCCGGTTGACAACAGCCCCACTCAGGACTTACAAACACAGGGGCACGTTCTCCTTTGTGCAACCAATCTACGGTCAGCCCTCCACATCTGTGGGTTTCACTTTTGCGGATTTGATTATTCACAGATTACTTGCTGTCACCTCTGTTGCCTCCCTATGCCATTTTTAATAGGGACTGCAAGCCTCATGAGAAACTGCAAACGAGGCTTGTAAGTCCCTATTAAAAATGGTGTGGGGCAGCAGTGGAGGTGGCAGGAAGCCCACCAGCCCCCCACTTCTGCCTTGTGAAGGAACCCTGGTGCCCCAATGGAATCCATGAATATGGTGATCATAGGGTACATGATGAAATCCAAAGAATTTGTAAGCTGAATTTTGAAATGAAACCGGAGCTTTGTTTGTTAAATATGCTAGGGCAACAAAGAGAAATAAGAAGTCATCAGAAGATATTATTATATCTAATAACTGCAGCAAGGTTGACATAGGCGCAGCACTGGAAAGAAAAGAAATATATTGATATAGAAGAATGGAAGTTAAAAGTTTTGATTATGATAGAGATGGAAAAGTTAGCATTTTCTTTGAAGAATAAATCTATCCAGAACTTTGAAAAAGAATGGAAAAGAGTATTGGATTGGGTAAGGATATAAATGTATAAGAAATCAAAGAAGAAATAATGTAATTGTCCTTCTCTCTGTAAGATGGAAATTATGTTTGTAATGGAATGGAAATAAGCAATTTCAACTGGAAGATCTGAGCATGGAAGCGTGTGTGTGTGAGGGTTATTTTCGAGATAAACTTTCAATAAAAAAATTATGAATATGGTGATCATACTTTTTTTTCTATGTTAAATGTGGTTTGGGGGGGGCCCAGAGTTATTCACATTTTTTCACCCTCACGGGGATCCTGTGCCCCTAACCCTAGAGAATGTGGGGGGATTACTGTACATCCTTCTGAGAAATGAGTCAACAGTGTGGCGCAGCAGATTAAAAAGCCAACACGATTCTTGGTTGCATCAATAGGAGGACAGTATCTAGGTCAACAGAACTAATAGTATCACTCGTTTCTGCTTTGGTCAGACTTCGCCTGGAATACCATTGTCCAGTTCTGGGCACTACAATTCAGGAAGGATATTGACAAGCTGGGATGCGTCCAGAGGAGGCAACCAAGATGGTAAAAGGCCTGGAAACCATGACTTATGAGGAGTGGCTTAGACAGATGGGTATCTTAAGAGGTGACATGGTAGCCATATTTAAATATTTGAAAGGACATCATATAGAAAATGGGTCGAGCTTGTTTTCTGTTGCTCCAGAGACTAGGACATGGAGCAAAGGCTTCAGGAAAAGAGATTCCACCTAAGCATTAGGAAGAACTGCCTAATGGTAAGAGCTATTTGACATTGGAATACACCACCAGGGAGTGTGGTAGAATCTCCTTCTTTGGAGGCTTTTAAATGGAGGCTGAATTAGCACCTGTGCGTAGTGCTTTCTGTATTCCTGCACTGCCAGGGGCTGGCCCTTGTGACCTCTTCCAACTCTATGATTCCATGAATCGACCTGTTAATGTGGTCTTCCTCTTTCCTGCTGCCTTCCACTTTCCCAAGTATTATAATCTTTTCTAATGGGTCACATCATCTCATGATGCCTCCGAAGTGCAATAGCCTCAGTTTAGGCTTTTGGCTTTTAGTGCAAGTTCAGGCGCATCTTTTAATACCTCCCTGGCACCATTCTGTGTCTGTTGCATCACTCTGGGACAAAAGAGGGCATTTTTAATGGCTGGCAAGTGGCTCTCCAGACACAGCTACTGCTGCTTGATCATGCAGATTCTGTGTACATATGGGTAGGAAGGTATCAATGAGGACCCCACCAAGAAAGCATCAGTCTTGGCTTCTCACTCCAATTTATGCTGGCCTCTCATCACCTCCATCCCCCTTTATCCTGAAGGAAGTGCCTTTGCTCCTAGCACAGGCAATTCAGTCCGCCTTTGCCTTTCTTGCTACTCTCTCCCTACCTGCTACCTGTATCTTTACATCTCCATCCCTTAAACAATTTCCTCTCTATTCACATTAGGTTTTGTTTCTGTTGGGTGAAAACTACGACGCAATGAGAAAGGGTGTGTAGCTATGCTGGCTTGCATTCACCCTTCCTTAACTGTGTTTCTATGACCTCAATTCCTCCTTCGCCCTGTCAGGACTGTGGCATCCACTCTCTATGCACGCTCCTTTAAACTTCACTCACCCACCCACAAACTTACACACAACAGGAAGGTCTTTCTCACTGCCGTTACTTCATTTGCTTTTCTCAGAAGGGTGCAGAAATTAAAGCACTGAAGCAAGTCAGTATAATAATTTCTCCCCGTGTTCCCATTTGATCTCTTTGGGGTATTATTGAGCATTTTACATAATAATCCTATTAATAGAACTGATAGGCAGCTTAACACAGTGTGAGGTCATGCACGCTAGAAGAGCGAGGCTGGTATTAGTTAATCACCAAAAGAGAAAATGAGGACTTTGATCAGAGAAAGATTTACCACACTATAAAGCTGCTACCTGATCAAGCCAGGAGTACTTCACAAAAGAGAAGTCAAGAGATGCAGATTATAGGCTGCCATCGGGAGAGACCTAGAGCAGGTTGCTATTGTTTAACAGTGACAGTATGTAAGTGTGGAAATGCATTAAGCACAGGTGGTAGGGTCACTCCGCTCATTCAGAAGCATGGTATTTGGTGCAAAATTCAATTATGTTGAGAATCCTCAACTTCTTCTAGTGCTTATGTTTATGAAACCAATTAGAAACGCAGGTGAGAAAATGCTTCGTCCATTCACATTTCACATTTTGCCTACTCTTAGTAGAAAGTGCAAACGTTCTGCTGTTTTTACGAAAGCCGGCAACTGCCACTGACGCAGAGCAGGGTGGGAAGCAGGCAGCCCTCTAGATGTCGTTGGATTGCAACTCCCAACAGCTTTGTTGTTGCCTTGTGCCTTCAAGTTGTTTTTGACTTACGGCAGCCCTAAGGCAAACATATCAAGGAGTTTTCTGGGGCTGTATGTGACACGCCTGAGGCCACCCAGTGGGTTTCCACAGCAGAGAGGGGAACTGAACTCTGGTCGACAAGGTCATAATCTCAACATTCAAACCATTATTACACCATGGCGGCTTTCTCCCAGCAGCTCTAATCAGGTGTTGATGGAAAGAAACACTGGGACTTTCAGCCCAGTATGATCTCGAAGTTCTCCAACACCCTGATAAAAATGGTTTGAAAGAGCTGTGAGTGGAGCAGGGCGGTTTCAGTAATCATATAGTCCCCACATCACTTTGGCTCCTAGCTCTCATGACCACCACCAGCACTTTTTTCATTCACCTCTTCATTGTTTCCTACGTTTTCTTTCTATATCTTGGAGGACAGGCCCCACCAAACACCCCAGGAAATGCTAAACCATTCCCCTTCCTGATTTGCTGACACTTTGCCCATGTTAGTTCTTCAGAGAGAAAGGAACGCTCCCAGTTGGAGAAGGCTGCATCCAAGCTCTTGGGCTTCACACTTTCACAACCGGTCATCAGAGAACTGGCTCACAAGCTGAAAAATGAGAATGGAGGGATTCCATACCAGTGGAGGGAAATGCCTGAGCCACCAGATGACACCGGACTGCCGTGGCCAGCAAGACAGCATACGCTATGGTGCAGGAGGAAAGCCTGCTTAAGCTTTCCCCTTGCTTGGCTTGAACACCCTTTTGTTTGGCACCGCTGTGTAGTAACTTTCATTTTCTTTTTCTTTTGTTTTTGTGCTTTAAAATCTTCTGCCTCATTCAGATGACTGCTTCCAGCATTGTTTATCATACACCGCCCATTAAACTGAGAAAAATCTCATATGATCTGAAGGATAAAATCTGAAAATTCTGATGGAATACAGTGTTTTGTCTGTCTGTCTCACATACACAGTTTCAACAACCATTCACTCAGTAGGTCTCAGAGGACAAGGCAAACTAGCAGCATTATTCACAAACCAAACGTCACACTCTTTTGACAGCTCTGACATGTTGAAAAGAATAAAAAAAGAGCCAAGTGATAATACTGGAATCCTTTTTAATTCGTTTTCCTCTCCTGTAAAATGGCTTGTACTTCCAAAGTGTACAACAGGTAAATTGTGTTAATATCCAAAAGACCAGATTTCACAAACATAACTCAGAACATTAACAGCTGGTAACATACTGAGGGAAACTTTTCCACCCTTTCCCATTCCCAATGGACGTGTTGGGAATGAGAAGCAGTTTTGAGTTGAGACTCAAATTTCCAGGACCATTAAAAAAAAAAAACATACACAACTCACAACCCCCTCCCCGGCAAACTGGACTATATGCTTGCTCCTTCTAAATTAGTCATTGTAAGTGAAAAGATATCTCATATGCAGAAGGGACAAACAGGTAACAGAGAAAAGGTAACAGGATCCTTTAATGATCTGGGAGTTTAATTTGTTGGACATCTTATGGATATCTTCTCAGGATTAATTTTTTGCAAATGCCAATGGCTAAGAAACCTATACTCAATTGTTAGTCCCAACTAGAGTAAACCCACTGAATCAACAGAACTTACAGAAGTGTTAAGTTACCAAGTTCCTGTTGAATCAGTAAGTCCACTCTAGTTGGAACCTGGATTTATAACACTATGTCTTTAAAACAGGGTTCCTAGAAGCCATGAAAGCTCAATGAGATTAGTAACTAGACGTAAGATGCCCAACAGACAGTTGAGCCTCTGCCACCTACCATTCTTTCCCATTTGTAACAGGGAAATTTTTGGAGAACTTTAGAAAATGCTCTCCATTTCCATGAAAAGGCTTCAAAGGCCAGATACACACTACGAACAAACAAACAAACAAACAGAATTCTACACCCATACTAGAATACAGGCAGAATTCTTCTGAAGAGGTGAGGTAAAGGTAAAGAAGACAGGAGTTCCTCATAAGTCCCTAAAGGGTGGGAGGGGTCCCATGAGGAAAGGAGATTAGGAAGCCACCAGCTAAACCCAACTGGTAAATCAAAGTCATTTGGTGCCTGAGTTACTGTTAGAATTGGGACTACTTCGGACTCACTTCTGAGCTACACAGGGACTGGAGTGGGGGATGAGGAATAATCATGTGCACACCTCCCTGTGTGAAGACTGAGCACACTCTTAACTATGCACAGGGATGCTAAGAACTCTTTACCAACGCATGCTCTCCATCACAGACAGAATTTTTATTTTGTTTTCAGTCCAGGCTATAGAAACTATGTATTTTAGTGGTCGACAACTCAAGATTGTTCTCAAATACATCAATCCTGAGGATCATGCTACAGTTCCACTGAGGTGTTTGCATCCTGAGAAGGGCATTAGAATGGTTTTCTGTACTAGAGTGGGTGTGCTGAAGGCCTGCTTCTGGCATTTTTCCTAGATAATATGGCAAACTCATGGAGGAATTTTGGGCTCATTGGCAAACTGCTTTCCAGGAATGTAGATCCAGACTCCCCCTGGCCCCTGAATCTTGAACATCAAGGCTGAGAAAAGGAACATCACCACTTTACCAAATCAGACCAGCCTTCCTCAACCTATTACCTGCCAGACAGCTCCAGCTACATCCTTGTCAGAAAAGACTTAACTGGAAGAGATGCAGTCCAACACATTCGGAAGGCACCAGGGTAGGGCATGCTGAGTTAGACTGCACTACATAGGTATCTTAACCATGGCGTGGACACATTTGTCTGGAAGCAAGACTGGAACAGTATTTGTGTTCACTGAAAGAGTGAAGGAGAATATACACAGCTTTTCTGCTGGAAAAACTTGGGTGGAGGGAACTGTCCCAGCCATCATTTAGCCATCAGCCTCAGAGCAGGCGCTCAAAGACACTGATCACTTTTCAGCCTCACAACAATCCTGTGTGATAGATGTTTTAGTACATTTTAAACAAACAAATAAGATTCTGGGATAGAACTACTGCACAGTTTAACTGGGTGCAGGCCCCAAGTCTCCCAGATCTCGTGCACAACTCCCTGCTCAATCTTCTAGCTTCCCTTCCAAAACATTTCATGTATTTTCTGTGCTTGCAAAATCTGAGTATTCATCTGAACTCAGAAGTATCATCAAGTATCACTTTAAGGGTAACTTGGGACTGTTTAACACTCTTTAAAAAAAAGAAAAGAAAAAGAACCATGCTCAAACTCTGTTGCAGGGATCACTGGGCTGGTGTTGTTGTCTAAGGCACACCCATTCTTAACTGTTTTGGAACATTAAAGAGAGTAGGGCTAGGAGAGCAAGCCTTATGAAATTTCCTTAGTCAGGTTCCTGCTCTAAAAGCAGCCTCACTGGAGAGAATTGCTTGAAGTGTCAACCTTCATGGAACACTGAGCCATCATAAATCCATTGTAGGCAACAGAAGAGTTTAAAATACACTTTCTCTCCAACTGATCATGCATTCTTATCTCAGAGCTGTGAGAAATTAGCAGGAAAAAAGGAATATCTGAAGTTGTCTGACTGTGATAAAACTAAAGATTAGTGCAGTAAAGAAAAATAATGAAGATATAATAAAGAAAGAGAACCACATTGCAGTACTGTTTTCAGAGAATGATGCACACAAAATGGACATACTTCTTAACAACCTAACTCTTGCCTAAGTTGACACATTCCCTAAAAAAACAGTAGTATTTAGCTACCAGTGTCATTTTAAAATGTTGTTATAGAGCATAAATGGCTTTCTACCTTCATTCAAATAGCATAAATGGCTTTCTACCTTCAATCAAAAAGGTAAACAAGAAATCCACAGACTATGCCTTGTCTTTCATTGTTGAGACTGGGAAAAATCAGCAATGAAAATCAGCTTGTTAGAATGCACAGAGTTAAAAACGAGTAACACAAGATGGACCCCATCTTTTCATCCACTATAGTAGGGTTTCCGGGGACTTTTGAAAAGGCTGAGTCACATTTTTCTTGAAATATGAACTGGGAGCAAGATCTACCATGGTGCCAAGAGAATGTGCTCTTTTGGTTTTAGGCCTGAGAGAGCAAGGTGTACCACCAATAAATTATAGGAAGATTACTGAATTCTAGAACAGGCACAGCAATGCCAATATAGAGACATAACAGAATTTCTTCAGCAAAGCCTAACTGGGAGGAACCGTTTTCTAGAGGCTCACGGAAGTCATTAATGTCTTACACTACATAATACTGGGTCTCTCACTATAGTGAGATGTGCATAGAGTTTGAAGACTGTGCTACAGCACAGCACCAGTGACTGACATTGGGGGTAAATGGAGAGAGACTAGAGGTGTCCCTTGAGGAAAATTAAAACTTGTTTTTGTAGTGGAGGAAGATTCATTTATCTGTCATTTTCTAAAGCAGCAAGGGTTAACGTTAAGGGAACTTGACAGAGCCAGATTTCTAAGCAGCATGTAAAATCACATTATCCCACAACCAACTATTGGTCATTTTTTTGAGTATTTGTTGATCTATGTATGTTGTTCACAAACACACAGAGAAATGCCACACACAGGTTCTAAAAATAAGGAAATAGATAACAGATTCAACACTGTTCTCCATAAACACCTTTGAGAACCAAATTTAAGAACATGCACATGTCCAAAAGAAGAGGACCGTGTGTGTGTGTGTGTGTGTGTGTGTGTGTGTGTGTGTGTTTAAAGACACAAGCAAAAAAGCAGAACCACTGCACCAAGCTCCTAGCCCAAAGAAGAACTTTGCTAGAGCAAGCTGACATCAAGAAGTCACAGAAGAGAGATAGGACAGTGAGCACAATTACAAGGAAGACAATGGATGGTGTACAGGAAGAAAATTAAACCTAGCTGGGGCTATAAACGCTTGCCTTTGGAATAATATTTTACGTCAGATGTCTCAGATGAAAATGACTGATCATTGGAACATTTTAATAAGGTCATCATCACTTGAGAAAAAAAAGTGATTGGTAGGAGACACTCTGTCTGGAACAGTGGGTTACAAATATTTTTAAAAGATAAAGAAAGATCTTTAACTGCACCCAATGCTACATATTGGCATACATTTGCATTAGAATTGGCTTCCTACTCCACATGCAGATAGATCTTTACAATGCCTTGCTCCCTCCCATCTCTCTAACCCATTCCCCAAAGCAGGTTTCTTCTAACCATCTTTACAAGGCTATCCTGAGGCACTGAGGTAACATCATTCCATGACCAGCAAGGAGCAAAATCAATATACATGAATGTACTTGGATGTATTTGTGAAGCGACCACAGTTCAAGGGCATCTATGGGCATCTAATTCAGTATGCAGTCTTCTGAGGA
This sequence comes from Iguana delicatissima, assembly GCA_948472985.1. Taxonomy (NCBI): domain Eukaryota; kingdom Metazoa; phylum Chordata; class Lepidosauria; order Squamata; family Iguanidae; genus Iguana; species Iguana delicatissima. Next base: position 70,520 of record CAOKZL010000960.1, read on the forward strand.
AAAAAATATATATCCAAAACCATTCGCCTGCATGAGGAACGTTCAAACTGCATAATACATAAGCCAGATATTGAGAATTTAAAACACAAGATGAAAAACACACATGCATTAAGAGTTGTACTTCTGTAGCTCTGAGTTGTATTCAAACAATATGGACTAAAGGGCTGTTCAGAAATCTTACTTATGGAATCCATTTTTGCTGACTGGTTTGGGAGAATAATACACAAAGAAAAAAGAATAAATGGCTGCCAGCTCACAACAAAGGAAGTCTTTGAGAAATGTCTTCCAGTAGGTTTCTGTACATGTTATGCCCTGGAGACTTGAAGAAAGACAACAGAAACCTTTCTGATAGAAAGAGAGACCACATCCAGAAAAACTCGTCCAAAAAAAGGAAATGAAGAAGCATGGGACATCCCTGTTTCTGGATTCACTCACTTTCTGACTTCAACCTTTAGGTGCTAATGCCCATCTAAGCATGGTTTCAGATTCACAGCAGTATTTAGTTCTTACAATCACGGCAGAGTAGCAGAATTGTTATATGCCATGATTATTTGAGGTGAAGAAATAGAAAATCTAAGCCTGAACTAGAAAAGTATAGGGACTATGAAGCTGGAAAACTAATCCAACTTAGAACTAACTTCTTCAGATGCAGAACATGCCAGAAAACCTTAAGGAAGAACAGCCTGCCAGAAGAGTTACTGCTTCAGAATACAGTTTCAACTAGTATAGCCCATTTCTGATAATGCAAGTTCTTTCTCACAGAAAAGTACAGTGAGAACAGGGGTGATGTAAATACTTCCAACAGAGGTAAAGTTAAATTTTATTATTAGCTCTTATCGATCATCTTGTTCTCCCCACAAACCCACCAGCAGCCTCTAACTCCCTAGGCACAGCCATCACTACAAAGAACCTGGATCAAAACAGAATACTCAGAATCACGTTTTCAGCCAGTCCAATGGATTCTTCCTAGACAGATGGTAGAACATATTTCCATATTACTAATATTTGCAGTGGTGATGGCAGGACAGTTGCAGGTAAACATTCATACACGAAACATTCATACCTAATTATGGGAATATTTCACACCTGTACAGGGAATCTTTCTTTTTTTTTTTAAAAAAAAAACATTTTTATGGTATTGCATCGGTCAGCAGGAGGCCTCTAGATAACACAGCCTGGAGAATGGAGTGAATAAAAATGGCCAGAGGCACCTAAAGAAGAGGACAAGAACACTGTTTGGGACCTTACAAACTGTGGAAGTAATGGCTATAGGAATTTGAGCTACATGTCTGTCTTATGGGGTAGAAGGCAAGGAGCAGTCTCTTTTACAAGGCACTAGGATAAAAGTGTTTCGAAAACCATTGGCCCTATTTCCCAACCTAACGAGTGGGGTAGGCAAGTTACCAAGTATAGGAGTTGACATAATGCTACAGAGCAAGTGAAACCTTTCCAAATAAAAGCAGATGTTTAAACTTTAAACACTGAACCTTTTTATACAGAAAATTGTATTAAACAGCAGCAAATAAAAACAACATGCTCTCTCACCCAATGGGCAATGGACACTGACGAATGTTTAAAAAGGTTAACTATAATAAACAGTATTACATCCAAAGTAGCAACAGGCCAATTCAAGTATATACACAATATATTAAAATCATATAAATTATTTATCTATACAAAGGACACAAATACAGCAAGGAATTGCTGAGAATTTAACAGAAAGGAGACCCCCAACCCACCCTTGTGCCTAGTTCACTTTGTATGTATAATGAATTTCTGCCCTTGGAATCTTTATTCAGTCATACATGGAAAAACTAATACGCCTAATACCCATGAGTGGGGGGGGAAAGTATAAACGTATCCAAAACAAATGGAAATGCTAACATTGAAGAGATAATGAAAAATACTAATAAAGCCCCGATCTACTAATTTTCTGAGTGAATAGTAATTATTGCCTCCTTTCAAATCACTCCAGTTCCAAGTCAGGTATTTTAAGTCACCTGGGTCATGAATTCATCTTGAGTACTTAGAAGTGACATTTGAGGGTAAAAAGAATATACTGCTGAGACTACAATGGGGAAGCCAGATAGCAAACTGAGACATTAACAAACCAAATATTATTAACTACTGAAAAATGTTTGCATATTAAGGGTTGCATCAAAGGGACATGCTCAACAAAACAGCTTAATCATGGATTTCAATAGCTACAGAACACCTAAACATATGAATTACCAGGAACCCATCTGCAGGCAGCTAAGACTCTAGAATGCCTGAAACTACCAACTGGATCAAGGCCAACAAATGTACGTTCTGCAAATACCAGACCAAAATCTTCTCTCTAGAGAGGCGACAGCCAACTAAGTGACTGGATTTATCATGAGTTGCTAATTTCTACTTGCCCACAGGTCCAAGGCATGCAAGGGCAAATGGAAAGAACACCAAAAGGTAGAATTAAAGACAGAAACTATTATAATGGTACAAATGACCAGATATGTGTTTTTAAAAATATACAAATCACACCAAATGGAAAACTGAAGAAGCCTTATCACTTATTGTGCCTCATCACCACCAGATTGCTGAGAAAGGTACTTCCATTCATCATGAAGAGTCCAAAACTATGTTACTTACATCAACAACACTGTCATTTTTCTAAGGCTTCAACCCATGTGATGTGGTAACACTTGAAAAGGATGAAGCAACAAGGCAGGGCTAACCCACTTAGGAAGGACATCTGTGAAAGACTACGTATTGGGGCCATACACACCCGAAGTGGGTTGAAGCCACAGAAAACTGGCTCCATGGCAATGTATGAAGATGCCCACAGTTAAACATGAATTGGCCTTTTACACTGGGACTTTGAAGAACAATTCTGTGACACATAAAACTGTAGAAGACAGGGCAAGATGGTAGTACAATCACTGCCAGAGCTTTCAGCTGGCTTGGAAAGAAGTCAGAAGCAAACTCAGAAACTATCCTTTTTTGCACTCCAAGAAATGCATCCTACAAATGTGTTGAACCAAACAACCCGTATCTTGAAGTGTTCCCACATTATGCTTTATAATCATCAGTTAAGGGGAAAAAAAGACAGGAAAAGAAAGAAGCCTCTGTGTCAAAAAGACATAACATGGGAAGTGGCCAACAGAAAGTGATCCCCAAATTTCAAGTAACTGTGTCTTTTTTGGACAGCTGCATTACACCACGCTGCAGAATTCCGTACGTTTGTGCTATTATTCATGAAGCTAACCTTTCATGTTCACAGTTTGTTTAATGCATGTATCTCGTGAACATTCACCTAGGTTTATCCACACATTCAGTACATCCTCTTTGAGAATGAACTATTCAAGTTAATTATATTGCAAATTAAAAAAAAAGAAGGAGAGAGAACAGACAAATTACATTCTGAATGCTCCTTTTAGGTTGAAAAAATATGCGTCTTAAAGGCTTGTCAAAGTTTAGAAGAAAAGCATTTCAGTTACAAAATCCAAGATTAAAAAATCATTAAGACATTGGTTTGTTTTTTTTTTGACCTTACAAATATTACAAATATACTACAGGTTGACCAAGAAGATGTCATCATGAACATGCTGCTGGTAAGCATGCAATGCCACTGATAACTGTTTGGTTCCAGGTATCAATGTACCTTCACACCCCATGGTATCCCCAACAGCTAATTCCCCCACCCCACCCAAAGCCCTCATTAATAACAATCCTATAAAAAAAGGGGTAAAATCTGGAGTTAGTGGCAAATTCTTTATCTTCACAGTAAATTGTTAACAAAGTGAGCTTTATTGAAGTCATCTGTAAAACGGCATCAGTCAATTGGACCCTGAAAAATAAGCTTGACGCAGTTCTGATCTCCAGACAGCTGAGTAGCGCAGAAAGGACAGGCAGCATGGAACGCATGAGTACCGTGTGGCAGTGGGATCTGTGACCAGTATTTGGCAGACTTTTCTGAGCACACATGGCCACAAGGGGTGAAAGCGTAAGTTGGCGGACCAGCATCAACATAAAAGCCTGCCTCACATCCGAGCCAGAGAGGCACATAGGGACCAACGGTTCTGCACATGGGACACTCACGCTCATTAGCTTCTGTGTCACTGCGATGTCCCCAGTTGTGATAGCCATGGACGTGGCCACAGCTGAGATAAGCCCACGGCTGTTTTTCTTCTACCACTTCTTTGCGGTTGATGCTGGGAAACGCCAGTGTATTCAGCCCCACAGGACACTGGGGCCTCGCAGCATTGATCTCTTGCCGGAGAGCCTCGATGTGTTTCTGAGTTGGTGTGTGAAATAAGCCATCTGCCGTTCTCCACAGGAGTGTGGCTCCACACAGATCAATGAGAGAACCATCCTGAAGGACATTGGTTTCATTTTCTACCTAAGAAGACAGGAAAAGAAGCAATGCCATTTGAGTGCCCATTCAATATGAAGTTACTCTGCACCCCCCCGCAAAGAAAACAGCCTCCCATCTTCCACCCCCTTTAATTTTTTGTGGATCTTTTGCCTCTTGTTTCCTGCATCATCTTCACACAGTAATATGATTCAACAAATCCTACGGGTTGCCATTCTTCTATAATGTAGCAAAAAAATCTTACAGTTCCTTAAAAGGCTAATGCACATTTATTGTAACATAAAAGCCCAGTTTCAGATACATGTACAGGTCTCACAAGAAATACACAGAAGGACTGGCCTCAAATTTACACAGTGGAGTTAAAAAAATGCAAAAGAGAGGCGAAGTAAGAACATTCAAAATTCACACCATTCAACTTATTGGGGCCTTCAGCCAGAATTTCTTTAAGATGCATTATGCATTTCATGCTCACAACTAAAGCTTTTTTGAAACTTTAGATCCTTCGGCATGCAATTCATCAGTAACAAGTTCAGGTTTAAATGAAGCAGAAAGGTTATACTGCAGACTCTCACAGACATGGTCAGAACTATCAATCACAGAAAACTGCAGGCTGGAAAGAATACAAAGCAGCACTTTCTGTCTAATGTTCAGAGGGGACATTTCTTTCTTTCTTTTTTAATGCAAGATGGACTTTTTTCCCCTTACAAGGTCACAGTAAAGGACAGGATATTAAGCCACTATCGGCCTAGCATGTGATATACTACAAAGCCAAACCAAGAGGAGCTCAACAAGGCACATTTCCTAGCACTATGTGAAGATCTCGCTTCAGAAAGACATGTCTTGGTAATATCCAGCTTAGATTACTGCAGTGTGGGCTGCTGCCTTGAGAAAGGACTCAAACTACCAACTGTGAAATAGGTAGTGACAATATTTCTAATTGGAACCTGCCACAGGGGAGGAGGAATCATCCCATTATTATACAAATTTTATGGGCTTCATATATGCTTCCAGGCCCAATTCAGTGTCAGTACTAAAGTGTAATACTGCAAAATGCTAGCGATCAGGATCTTTCAGAAGCTGCCTTCTCCATAAATCACCATCTGTCTGCACTCTGGGGCCTTGCTCTTTACCCCCTTGGCCTGAGGAGGTTAAGCACGTGAGAATATAGGACAGACCTTTTTCAGCTTTTGCAACCAGGCTTCAAAAACCTCCCCCACATCCATCTGGCTCTCTCCTTCCTAGTTTTAAGTTGCTTTTGTTTTGGAAAGCTTTAGGGGTAAAGGATTAGTCCTCTGTTTGCTGTCTTTGAGGGAGGGGTGAAGTTGCTTTATTCTTCAGACTGATTAGGATGTATTCCTTTTTCGATGAAGTCAGGTTAGATGCTACCTTCAGCAGAATAACAGATTAGAAAAGAAACTCCTTATTATAAATTTGCAACTTACTAGCTTGCCCCTTTGCTGAGCTGATCTTGTTTCACGCAGAGTATACACATCACCACAAACTGAAATCTCTCTCCAGACACCAGGTTTAGATTCTTCAGTGAACCCTCCTTTAGGATGCATGACTAGAACCCCATTTGTTGTTAATCCATCCATGTGACCATCAGGATTCTTCCACTTTGCTGCTTTTTCCTAGATGCCCCCCAACAAGAAATCAAAGATAAAATTCCACATCTGACAGGCTAAGCAGTACAAGCATTCAAGACACCAACCACACAGGCAACAGGTGCAGGAAGCATTTTGCTGGTAATTCTGGCAAAAGATTTAGCAAAGTACTTTAGAGTAAACATCTCTTTGTAACTACAAACACTATGACTTCCTCAGCTAATAAAAGTAGTTCATCACCACACTGGAAGGAAACAGGTTAGATGTTCTTCCAAAGTGAGATCACACTGTTGATAACAGTTTTATATTCATCCACACTGCTTCGGACATTGTAGCCAACATTCAAGCATGACTGACAATATCCAAGAGGCTGACTTTACATGTTCCAAGATAACTCTAGAACAGGGGTGAACAAAGTGCAGCCCATAGAATGTATGCAGCCCCTGGGGCCAATTTTTTTGAAGTATTTTTTTTTACCCTCAAATGCCCTGTAGAGGTGTGAGTCTGTTTTCATCATGATTTTGGACTCCTGGGCCAAGAAGAAGACTTCTCCTAGGCCCAGGAGAAGACTTTTTTGAAACAGGATGTGAACAGGAAGTGACTTTTGCTCATTTCCTGTAGCTAGGAAAGGCTTCCTCCAACTAAAATGATCCAAAGGAGTCCAAAAATATGGCAAAAATACCTCCACCCCCAGAGGGTGTTTTGTAACAAAAAATTGTTTATTTGTTTGTTTGTTTTGTGAAGAGGGGTATAGTGGGGTATGTGGCTGTCTTCACTTTATTTATTTATTTATTGGTTACTGAACAGTCCCCAGCTCTTGACAGTTGCTCAGCCCTACTCTAGGACCAGCACATGGAAAGGCTAGTGTTTCCAAAATCCACGTAACTTAACTTAGTGGCATATTGCTCTCTGCTGGGTCTGATTGCCATGGAATTCTTGTAGTGGCTAAAGCAGGGGTAGGATTCATGTGGATGCCAAGATGTTCTTGGATTGCAGCTCCCAGTACCTGTAGCCATCCTAGCCAACAGGGAGAGAATGCTGGCAGCTGTAGTTCAACAACATATTGAGGGCTGCAAGCCTCCCACCCTTGAGCTAGGGAGAATGTTGGGTCACTGAATAAAGCAATGTGGATTCTGGCATCTGAAGCAACAGCAGGATGCTTTCCTAATGATAAAAAAATACATCTCCCCCACATCTCTGGCAACCTTGTATACGTAAGTTATGTGTTAATTTTTTGAAGAAAAAAAAAGGCGGACTATGAATTACTAACTTTTGTATCTCAATGAATAATGCAGCAAATTACTTTTTAAAGCAACATTCTAACCTCCAGAAAGACAGATGTATTTTTATTTTCTGCTCACACAGCTTGGCACCTCAACGCATTATGAAATGGAAAGGAAGAGAAAGGTGAGAATGAAATGAAAGAAACTGCTTCCCAGAAAAAGAGAAAAGTGGTGGCACTAACATGGCCACTTCCTCCAGGATCATTAAAGAAATAACAAAGAACCCTTAAGTGGACAGGAATATTTATAATCACCCCTCCAGATGTGCAGGTTTGACTTTCACAGATTTGATCATTTGCAAGTTTCTTCAACCCCTCCCTCCCACCTCAGGTGCTTCCTTGCCAAGAGAACCTTCCTTCTTGATGGCTCTGATCAGGCTGTGCAGCCCTTTAAAAACTCACCCCAGTCCTCCTTCTCCTCCACTAGCCACTGCATGGCCAGCTAAGAATGGCTTGCAGCCTGATTTCTAAGTACCATGAACCCTCTCCAGATGCCCCAACACACACCCAAGGAAGGAGGTGGGTGTGAGAGAGGAAGTACAGGGCCAGCACCCACCCCCTTTTCCTCTCCTTTCCCTGACCCCAGGTGCCTGCTCTCTCCCCACGCCTCTGCCCCCTTCCCACAGACACACACACTCATTTTGATATTTGCAATTTTTCCACTTTTGCAAGGGTCCTATGCCCCTAACCCTAGTGAATGTGGAGGGCCAACTGTAACTTGCTTATAATTCATCCCTATCTCACATTTTCTATGGTACCTTTAACTCAGTGGTACAGCACAAAAGCCTGAAGATCTTCTGCCTGCACAGCTTTCTCTTCCACTATGCAGAAGATTCCCCAGGTTCAATTTCTGGCACCTTCAGTTATATACAAAAGATCTTAGGTGCCTAAGAAAGTGGAAAGCTGTTGTCAGTCCAAGCAGACAGTGCTAAGCTAGATGGACAAGTAGTACTCGTACAACGTTTTGCATGGGCCCCTTCATACTCACATCTTCCAAAAAATCAAAGGATGAATGTAAGCAAGAACCATCCTCTTGGTATAAATCATTACATAAATCATCTCCCCATTAGAAAGAAGTTGTTTTCTGAATATAATGAGAAATATGTGTACTTACCCCAAGAAATATATTTTTCGAAGAGTCAAATCCTGCTGCAAAGATTCTGGCTGTATATGGTGCATTCCTATCACAGACAATGCGGCATGCAAACCGGGAGATAGTGCTTTGGGTGATCTGAGTTTCATCACTGTTCTGGCTGCCGGAAATTGTATCTGTTACGACAAAATCTATGGGGCTCTCTGTTGATCTACCAACCTGAAAATGTTAAAAAACATGCTTTACAGAAATGTCTCAAGTGAAGCGTTTTGGGACTATAAAAGGCTATGCAGAGCACAACATTAAGTATACAGGCCAGGACCAAGATCCCGGGGAACAGGTGTATTCAGACATATGCAATGTGATCTACAAATTAGTTTTAAAAACATGATTATTATTTTTTATTATTATTATTATTATTATGTAAAAAATAGATTATGTGAAAAATCACATGATACAATCAAGTAATGTAAAAAAATAACAGATTATTTCTAACTCCAGGTGCAGACCTCTTTTAAGAAAAAAAATAATTTTATTTATTTACATCTATGGCCTAGCCCAATGTTTGGAGGGTTAGTAACAAATGCTGCCCACAGCAGAACAAAACCCACTGAATATTTAATGCCCTGATGCTATTTCAATGTTCACATTAAGGTGATAAAGAATGATTACACTCAGCTGGAAAAGTAGGGCCTGCACTCTTATTACTGTTCTAGGAAGCATCACTGAATACTGTTAACATTTATCTCACACAAGTTCTCCCCACCTACTGGGGAAGACCAAACCAAAGTGAGAGGGTACATCCTAGAGGATTCAAAGCATCTCACGTTGTAGTCCCAGCATCTCCAACTGAAAGACTTTTCTTGGCAGATCTGGCAAAGAGACTTCTGCTTCAAACCTTGAAGAGCTAATACTACTCAGACTAGAGTCTAGACTATGTTACCTCACTCAGAATGGGGCAAATTCTCACATATACCTTCAATATCTCTTACAGAAAAAAAAAAAGATTGAAGATGATGATCCTACAGATTAAAGACCTCAGATGTAGTTCTCTCATAACTTTAGATTTTAAATGATCCACCCCACAAACTAATTTTCTGAGAGCCTGGATTACTTTTGTCAGTTACAATCCACAGAAGAAAAATATTTCACATAGTGCTGTATTTTACCTATGTATATGAAGCACTTCACATATGGCCACATAAAACATTCAAGGACCCAACTTCCTTTAAAACACTTCCCTCTTCTATGGTGTGACCCGATTTCTTGCAGTACCAGCATGCCATCAACTCCCCATAAGAGGCATCAGAGATACATTATTGCATAAAAGACATTACAAACTGATCAACTGGGAAAAACGCTGATAAGTAAAATAAATATAACAAGTACTGATTTACTGTCACTGCTTTTATATGTATCTTATCCTTGAAGAGACTACTGTTACTTTTTGGACTGATGCCATAACGCAACTCTGCGAGTTTCCTAAATATCAGCAAGAAATTGACAAGCCCTGGTTCTTCTGGGCGTATAAAGAGTCAGAAAGACTCTTTATCAATGAAGAATTAGACATCTTAACTCTGGGGACATTTCTGAAATGTCTGTCTTCCACTATCTGACATTTGCTAATAAGGTGCAGGGTTCCATCTGTGTTATGGTGCCATTTTAATTTGTGAAATACCTTTAAAGGACTGGTCTTGAATTGCACACTGTTCCCTTGTATTTATTTTGCAGTTAAAACATTTGCTGAGGAAGACAAGCTAGTAGTTAGGGAAAGCCTTCCTCATTTACCCTAAAATATGACAATGAAGGACATCTGTATAAAAAGAAAAATCTATTATTTGTACCTAATGAGGTGAGTCATCAAGAACACATAGGAATCTTATGATTTTGTGGGTGACAGCATCATCAGCAAAATAGTACTTGAACTGGATCTTACGTTATTTGACAATGCATCTTAAGGAACTATCAAACTGAAACCAGTAGGTACCCATAGGGAAAAAAAATTGTCTTTTTAAAAAATGGGCTTCGCCATAAGAGATCTAGGTGCACACTACAGCTTAATCATAGAAATGCTAAGATACCTTTGGCTAGTCACTGTCTCGGCCTCAGGTCTAGAGCAGTAAAAATTGAGATAAATGATGATCTACTGCAGAGGGTTCCAATGAAGAAGACTGAGTGACAAACTCAAGCATACTCTACATTAAAATGTTATGCAGAGGGTAATAAAAAGCCCACAGTTTCTGTCTCTGCGAATGTCACATTAATAAGTATCAGTTTCTGGATCTTTGCTCACTTTTCATTTCAAGTGGTTCCAATTATCTGTGCTCATCTGTAGCTTGCAACACTGATTAGAAAATTGTTACACACAAAGACCTACTTCCTACAGCTGCCATTAAAAACTCAGTTGTACTTCCAAAGATCAGCCACAATCTTCCATTATTTGTTGGATGATCAGCCACAGCTGAATATGAGAGTCATTCTATATACTGTACTACCTGCCAGTAAAATAAATGTAACCACTGCGACTTTACCCTTTAAAGGGATTCATCTTTTGCTCAAGTGAGATGACTAACGTGAGGAACATGGGCAGGCAACAAGAAGGTGAGCCAGCAGCAATTACCAAACACACTTCTTCTTTCTGCCACAATGACTGGAAGCTTGCCTCTGCAACTTGCAAACCATCAGAGCAACCTTGCGAATCAGACTTTCAAAGAAGTTTTATTAGCCTCCATTTTCACGCTGGCATCTGCGAAGCTCCTCCCACTGTGGCCAACATGGAAATGCAAGCTGATTTTAGAAGCTGTTTTCTAGTGACCAGAATAGTAAAAATGGAGTAGAAGTGTCTCTTCCCTGTCTGCCATCCCATGGCATTTCTGCTTGAGTTTCAGAGAAAGAACTTCCTTCCCTGATAGCTAGTGTGGTGCTATCTGCCCCTTCTTCATCAGCTTGTTCACTCACTTCCATGGAACTCTTAGCTGTTTATGTCTACCAGAGAGACTTCAAACACAAGCCTGTATCTGATAATATCAATATATTTTAATAACAGTTTCATCCTTTTATGAACCTTGCACCTGCAGGATTAAATCAATACTGGATTGCACTTGTCCTGGATTCTACCTACTTAGACAGAAGGAGTTTACTTGGGTTCTGAAAGGCTCCAGAGTTCCTCATCAAAGACTCCTCAGCAAACTAAACCGTCAGGGGCTAAGAAGAGGGGGAGTAGTGAAGTGACCAAGTTTATTTGAGTTGGTTAAAACAAAAGGGGATCCCAAAGAATTCCAAAAAGATCTCTGCAAACAGAAGGAATGAACGTTAAAATGCAAATGACTCAATGCAAGCAATAATAAAAGTGCACACACTAGAAGAAAAAGGGGGCTCAAAACTGCATGCAAAAACTGATGGGAATTGAGCTGGCAGTGAACAATTAAGAAAGATTTGGAAACTATGGGATGAAAATATTGTGGGACCATGCACCTGTTTTGAAGGTGGTGAATTCCATGACGAACATAACTGGAAGGAGAATGAAAAATAAATCTGCTTAAAGCCCTTCAACAAATCTGTTATAGTGTTGACACTTAGAATATTGCACAAGTACTGCTTACATCTCAAAAAGGATATTGTAGAACTAGGGAAGTGGTAGAAAAGGGCAAACAAACTGATCAGAGGAAGCTGTTATGTGGAAGGGATACACTGTTCAGGGCCTCTCATCTTACAGAAAAAAGGCAAGTAAGGGGACATGATGGAGAGTTAAAATTATGCATGCTGTGGAGAAAGTAGATAGGAAGAAGTTTTCCATTCTCTCTCCCTTAATACTAGAGCATGGGGTCATGAACTATTGGCAAGTGCTTGGAGAAGACAGAAGGAAATACTTCTTCACAACACTACAATTAAAGAGCTGAATTCACTACTTCAAGGTAAAGTGACTGTCTCCCATTTGAAATAAAGAAATTTATGGAAATCTGAACAAGCACATTCAACAGCTGTGTTGGTATGCAGGGGTAGGGCGGAAATACATCCCCTTTTTTTTGCACATCTGTAACTCTGAATATTCATCCTCTGGTAAATATACTACCAGAAAGAACAGCACATTATTAAATTAAAGTATAAATAATGCAGCTACTACTATTTCCCACTGGGAGTACTTTCAAAAGAGCATGAATGGGACACAATCCAGGCTCAAGATCATTATTCTAAGGCCCAAGGAATGTCTCTGCTCTTTTGTCAACAACAAAGCTCAGTGATGAATTTCAACAGTAGAAAGGGGACTTGCAAGTTCAGTGAGGTGGACGGCAGCACAGTCAGCCCTCCACATGTGCAGGCTTAACTTTCACAGATTTGATTATTTGTTTCTTCAGTCCCTGCCCTGCTACCTCAGGTGCTTTTCTAGGGGAATCTTCCCTCCTGGCAGCTCCAATGCAGCCCTTTTAAAACATGCCTCTGGTCCTGTGTCTCCTCCACCAGTTGATGCCTGGCTGTCTGAAGACAGCTTGTACCCCAATTTCTCAGCACCACAAACCCTCTCGCAATGCCCTACTTACCCCCAAGGAAGGAGATCAGTGAGAGGACCTGTAGGGCCACCATGCCAACCTATTCCCTTTCCCTCTTCTTCCCTTGATCTGGCTTTGGACCTTGAGTGCTCATTCTCCCCACTATGCATCACTACCCTTCCCAAGATACAAACATACACGTTTTGATATTTGCAGATTTTCTACTTTTGAGATGGTCCTGAGCCCCTAACCTTACTGAATGTGGAAGGTCCACTGTATAGGAAAGATGCACAGTTCCTTTTCAGAATGCTTCTAATATATGGACTGCTTCAGGTTTCCTGTATGGAAAATGTTCTGAAAATTTTTCTGTGGGGGTGCCCCCAACAGTTGCCCATCCCCGAGCTTCACAAATGCCTACACAATATGCTCATGTGGCAATTTTCAGCTTGTTTTCATAGTGTATGTTTTGTCATACTGAAGTGATAAACTTCTGCAAAACAGCACATAAGGTTTAACCATGCTGAGAATTATTATTTCAGTAATTTCAGTTTCAGGATATTTTCATTTCAGTAGGTAGAACATTTATAGGAAATGTATTTGAAGAACCCATAAGCAGCTGTTTTACAGTATTTTAAGTGCACTTACCTGAAACATATCTGTATCTTTATCATGTGTATATTCCACTACAACCGTCTGGTTTCTTGAGAGCGTGTAGGAAATACTATGCTGCCCTTTACAGCTGATGGCCTGCAGAATAAAACAGTTCCTGTTTAATTTCAGTAGCACCTCAATCAGGAAAAAAACCCCCGCATTACTAAAGCATTTGTAAATGCTATTACACACATGACCAAGTTCTCCCAATGCATGCTGCAATGTGATTATGCAAAGTATAACTACTATTCCACTTGTTTTTCTGGATCACAACAAGAAACACAGATTTACTGCTAGGAGACTGAGGAAAGACCTCCAAGGAAAGACAATCTACAAACTCCTTCACAAACTCTTTTCGAAAAGCACGTGCCCTTCTCAAAATTCAGCTCTACTATAATGTCTCTGCTTTTTGTGCTGGGAATGTTCTCCCTGAAAACTTCCATAGCATAATGTCCACCCCCACCCTCCAAACCTCTTCTACAACCTCTGCTTTCTGCTTTTTGTGCCTCAGTGCTCCAAGCAATTATATATATTCTCTATACTACTGTCCCTGTAATGATCCATTTGTTTTCACTCTATACTAAAACACCATGAAAACTGCAGGTTTAATATTAAGACATGGAACACAATTGCTGAACATGAATCTTTAGCACAACCACTCAAGATTCACCATCTTTTTTGGGGCATACCTATTTTTCAAACAATCCATTTTCACCAGCAAAGAGGAGGCAAGTAAGAGATAACATAAATGGGTGCTTACAGCAACTCCATCAAGCCCCAGATATTGCTCTTAAGTAGCAGTGCTTTCTAAGAGACAGAGTTTCTTGTTCTACTAAACTGGAGGTTTTCATTTTGCAAAAACATGAAATTAAAACAGAAGTGAAGTAATATAGACAAAAAAAAGTCAATATTTTCTGCTCCCGCAAAGCAAGCAGCACACACTCCTTCATCAATATTGTTTCTTCATAGAAGTATACGACGACAGCCAAATAATTTCCAGTCTACTGACAAAAACTGTCCAATCACTGAGATGAGGCCTATCTCATTAACACAGGGAGTAACAAGCAATCAAGAGACACACATCAAAGTCTGGAATAATCCATTGAGAAGAAAGCAGCTTGAAGGCCAATTCTAGTCACCTAGTTTCTTTTCATTCTCTGTGGGTGCAGAATCAGTGGTGGAAATAAGATGAAAGAATATCAACCAATGTCTGCACTAAGCTTTGCAAAAATATGGGCCATTTCACCATTTTTATTTTGCCAGATGTGTTAAGTGGGCATCTAACAGTGCAAATGCAAGAGGAAGGAGGAAAAAACACTTGCATTACATAAGCATGTTTGTCAGTCTTGGGACTGGTGGTGGCTCCCTGCTGAGCAAACACACTATTACAAATGAAGTCGGTTGTTGAATAACATATGAAACAGTCTCAAGTGATAATGTAAATACCTAGAAGGTTGTTTCCATGGTGGGAGTGGGACTTCTCTCAAGGACCTATGTGTAACCAAATTAAGAGGCACAACGAAAACACCAATTCAGATTCTAAGATAAACAAGGCTATTTCAGCTCCAAGACGAATCCCCAGTACAGACCAAGTGGCTGACAAAATTCACTGAGGATGTGCCTTTGTGAGTGAGGTACTATGCACAATACTACCTACATAAGAGGTTTATCAGAAAAAGAACAATGCATACATTGCAAATTGTTTTAGTGGCACAGGTTAAATTTAAGAAAGGATCCTTTTCTTTGATACTGTGTTGTTTGTTCTCAGCTGCTGTAACAAATCAGGGTTAATAAAGGTCTGCTTTCTGTAAATGTCATGAACAGGGGCTCTGTGGTCCTCAGTAAGTACTACAACTCCTGTTATCCGTCCTCATTAGCTATGCCTGGTAGGGCTTGATAGAGTTGCGGCCAAAGAACATCTAGAAAAACATGTACTGCCCAGGTAAGTAAAGTAAGGATTAGGCATTATGCTGTCCTCCAAATGTATGTGATGATTCTGGAAGAGGAATCTAATTCAGTGAGGTTCCTTTCATTTTTATATTTTTTCCCAGTTCTATACAATCTTTCATATTTAAGACTGAAAATTGAATTTTGTATCACTGACATGAACAGCCATTTGAAAATTTGACTCATTTTTCTTTAGAAAACCAAATGGAGCAAGACATTCCCAATAAGTTATTTTTAGTTCTGCTGCCTATGTTATTACAATGGAGGTCTATCACTATTAGCTTGTGAGAAGTCCATGGCAATCTTTACCAAAACTCTAGCTAATGTATGAGGTGACATTTTAAGATCTGGTGAAAATTTCACAATTCTACACATGATCAAATATGTTGTATACTCTATATTACTACTGTTTAAATTTCACTTCTTAAATGAACATTCAGTTTCTGTTGACAATAAAAAAATCTATGAGTTCTATTTCTTTAAGCTTTTATATACTAGATGTTCTAGAAGTCCATACATTCAGAATGTCCTCTAAAATAAAGGCATAGATTCATGTTTTTCAACTGGTCATTTTGTTTAACAGATGAGAAAGCCTGGAAAAACTGGAATAGTGAACAACTACATTTTGAACAAAAAGTTCATATTTTAAATTTAAATTTGCAAATGAATTTACAGCTCCTCTGACATAACCACATATTCTATTGATTCTGGATTGTTGTCTTGCCCTATTTTTTGAAATGATTAGCAATGGGACAAATCCAGAATTTTCCAAATCCAGATCAGAATCCCTGGAAGGTTCTGGGAATCCATGAATCTCACTAATCTCAAATCTTTTGAATCCTTTTATTAAAAAGGGTTTAAACATCAGGAGAAAGAAGGATAATCTTGGGCAAGACACACTCTCTCAGGGTTAACAAAAGCCTAGGCAAAGGCTCTGAAGAAATCTAGCCAGGACAATTGTCATAGTTTTGCCTCAGGATCTCCTCAGATTGAAAATGACAAAAAGCCCTTTGTACACAGGCAGGAAAATATAGATTAATACCACTTTTTCCTGCCTGTATAAACAGGGCCACATACTACAGTACAGAGCTAATCCAGGACAAAACTGGATCTTCTTTGCATAGCTCCTTATGGCATTCTGGGGTTTGTAGTTTGATATGCACCAACACACTTTGGCAGAGAAGGCTGTGATGTAAAACTACAAACCCCAGAATTGTGTATGAAAGAGCTTTGCAAGCGAGTTATGCAAAGGAATCCTTCAGCTGTCCTTGAAATCTCAAGCCTGTATCTTCCAGTCAAGTGCCGAACTTAAATATTAAATGTTCAGAAATGTAATTTCTGAAATTGTTAGCAAAGGCCATTATTATTCTAAGAAAAAAACTCACCTATTTGCCACCTCGCCTTGTATGTTTGGTCCTCCAGGTTTTCAGGCGTCCCAGTGTCCCAGGTTTTCAGGGGTCCCCGTCTCCAACAAACTATTTGGTTGGTGGATTTGAAAGATTCGGTTTACCTATTTTGGTTAAGGGATTCGGATTCGTGAACCTCGAATCCTTGCTGAGGAGTCAGGGATTCAATGATTCAGTTGGCCCATCTCTAGAAATGATATGGGTGAAGTCCAGAGAATGTACTGCTTTTAAATCAAAATACTTGTGCTTTGTATTGCAAATACAAAATGAGCTTAGTTTAATACTTGGTGTCCCAAATAAAAGAGAGTAAAATCATCCAGGAAAAAAAATCTTCATAAAATTCAGCCTAACTCAAGCAATCAGTTTGATTAACTTCCCATGCACCATCCATCTAAACAATGCCAATTTTTTCCACAGTTTGTGGTTACAAGATCCTCCCCAAACAAAATCAAGATCTCTTTTGTTTTGCTTTTCTGTAGTAACTTTTGGTAGCAACCTCAGTTTTCATTAAAGCGGTAAACCTGTGTCTTCTTTGCACCACTTATACAGGGCAAATGTTTTGTAAGTAGGGAGAAATACTCTGTGGCTGCTTACAGTTATTCAATACAAATGAGTCTTACTATTCTTTATTAAAACAATAATTTATGAAGATGAAAAAAGGTGGTATCCAAATATTATTAATAAATAAATGCTATTTTATACTGTATTTCTACCCTGCATACAGGAGTTCCTCAGGATGTTTTTGTTTGCTTAACTTTGGTCCAACTGTTAGTGATTGGCCAATTTTAGCATTTTTGCTTATTTTCAAAAGCCAGCCCTTCTCTGTGGTCTTATCAGAATTCTGAAGGCATATTGCAGAGCCTTGGTGTATTTCCCTGGAGCATTTGGATATTTTTAGTTTGAGACAGGCTTTAACTGAAGTCATCCAGCCTGCCTATCTTATACCCACTTGTTGAGTCTTCCCATCCTCACCATGTTTCCCGTAAAAGCTGGTTCCCAGACTTGAATATTGAAGAACGAGATTCCTCAATTGCATCAGCAACACAAGAGGCTCAGCAGTTAACATTTCTTTTTTTTGTGTCACTGGAGTAACATGAGAAGCCCTCAGGTACCCGAGGAGCCCACACTGCAGCTCCTCTCTGTGATGCTATTACAACTGATTTAATACTGACACAGGATAGAAGCTGGCATGGACTCCTCCCACACAAAGCTGTAATTCACAAGTTACTCTAGTAGGCACAGAGAAAACTGGTGTCCTTGTGGGTCCCAGGTCAGCAAAGAAATGCAAGAGCCCATCTTATCCTCAGTAAACTTGAGGAACATTTTAAACACAGAATTTATGTCCAGATCATGCATTAAAAGTCTGACCCACATGTTTAGTAACACAAGTTGGGTGGTGGGAAGAAAAGAAGGATCAGTGTTTGAATCATTATCTCTGGGTATGTAAAGAAGCCTGCTACTTCATTATCTGACACACATACAAGCTGAAAATTAATTGACCAAAATTACCATTTCTATGTTGTAAGACTACAGCAAATCTGCAAAATGAAATTGATCTATGTTGCTGATACAGCCATTAAGTGTAATTTTCTGGTAACCTTTAGCAAAAAGAACATTGCCATGGAAACCTCATGGGCTCAGGGCTGAGAAGAAAGCCTATCTTGAAGAAAATATAAGAATCTCTTTTTGGGGAGTAAAAAAAAAACTTCCCCTTCTGCTTTTCTCTTAAACATATATCTGGCCACTTCATTGCTTTCCCCCTTAAACCAATAGTAATTTACTTGAGAAAAACAAAGTCTTTTATACAAACCTCAGAAAAACACATGCACTTTCCAGTACCTGGAACAACTTCAAACACAGAGATAGTTTAATATATGTAAGGTAAAGAATGATAGCCAGGCTGGTATAGTGGTTTCGATGGAAACCTACTGGGTGACCCTGGGTGCGTTACCCAGGCCCAGAAAACCCGATGATAAGTTCACCTTAGGGTTGCTAACAGCCATGTAAAGAACAAAGTTAATTACTTTAAAGCAGGACTAAGACTGACCTATGCGCTGTTCCTGCATTTAAGTAGAGCCAAAAAGGAACCTGCTTTTCATAAGTTTTCACTACTAATGTGAAAATCTTCACTTGCTCATTTAAATTGGTCTTACTAGTTGTGATAATGGGGCTTCCCATTATCTAGGCTTATCAAAGGGAGATACTTCTCTCTTCAGGTAAACCAAGGGTTAATGAGATGTTAGGATTACATCAAGGGTCACAGGGTGAGAGTTGACCAACCAAAAGGAAAGGGTCAGCATCACAGGTCACAAGGTGAGAATTGACCAACCAAAAGGAAAGAGGCGGGCATCTTGGAGATGCTTCCAGATCCTTCCAAGGAGGAAAAGATAAAACTTCTGAGAGGCCATGAGAGACAGAGAGAGAGAGAAAGAGAGAGGGGAGAGCTGGCCCAGTTGAGCTGGCAGGCATGCTGTGTCTCCTGGAACCCCCTCTCTCCTCCATTAGACCATCTACGCCTATAACCTAATTGTGAGTAACTAGAAATAAGTAGTTAGTCGCGTTAGGGATGTTGTTATTTTGGGAATTGGCTGATCTTAAGAATGTATCTGTGCTGTTATATCTGTTTTGTAAATTCTTGTAACTAAGTGCACCTGGGAGAGGGGAGTCTCCCAAGTATATATTGTTTATTTGCATGTCTTGATTAAAACACTTCTATAAACCTCCGTTTCTCTCCATTTCCACGCCAGGGTTGGCACACGCTACATAGCACCTCTCTCACTCAGGGGAAAGAGGAGGGGGAAGTTCCTTACGCTTAGAGATTAGGCAGAGTCCTTTCTGTTCTGTCTAAGTAATTCATAATTCGGGGGGGGGGTGGCAGCATACCGATAGAGTTGGGGAGATTGCCAGTTGTTCCAAGCGTGGGAATCAGCTTTGGGAGGCTGGCAAGAACCCTAGTAAAACACTGGGAGGGAATTTCCAGTTTTGCAAAGGTGGAAGTCCACTTAAGAGACTGGAAATAAACCTACAGTGTCACACTAGTCCTCTGTGGTGTATTTCCACAGTCAAATTAAATCTTCACTAGGGTCTAGGGACACCTTAGCAGTGGATTCCTACGTTGGCAGGGGGTTGAGCTAAATACACTTTGTGTTCATATCTTCCTTGTGGATTTCCAGCTGACAGAAATCTAGACAAGGTAGTCATTTGGTTTGTTCTAGTAAACCTTTCTAATGTTTTTATGAACAATTCTTCCTAATGTGCCTTAAAAGGTGAGAGAAACTCTCCACACTGAAATAGCAATATTTATTTATTCTACAATTATATCCTTCCCTTTCGGTCCTTAAATACTACTCTGGGAACCTAACAACTCTGGGAACTTATCACCAATTAAAACAAATTATATATAAACAGTAAAATTCCTAAATAATATCTGTGGTACAAATTCACATATGAAGCAGATAAAAAGTCTGAAACACTTTAAACAAATAACTGCCAGAAAATCAAGTCTTTGACAAAAAGTGAAATGGCATCAAGCAGAATGCCAACTTAGCCTCCCAAGACAAAAAAGCCACTGGGAAACCTCTTCCTCTTGTCAGATGTGTCTACTACTAGATGAGCAACACCTGTCTTGACCACAGTGCATGTGAAAGGGATCTTGAGTCTTAGTAGACCACAAGCTGAACATTAGTCAGCAGTGCGATATGGCAGCTAAAAGGCCAATGTGATTCTAGGCTGCATCAACAGTACAGTGTCTAGATCAAGGGAACTAACAGAACCACTCTGTTCTGCTTTGGTCAGACCTCACCTAGAATACTTATGGGCAAAGGATACTGACAAGCTGGAATGTGTCCAGAGGAGAGTGACCAAAATGGTGAAGTGACTTAGGAAGCTGCGTATGTTTAGCTTGGAGAAGAGGAGGTTAAGAAGTGACATGATAGCCCAGTTTAAATATCTGAAGGGATATCATATGCAAGATTGGGCAAACTTGTGTTCTGCTCCAGAGACTAGAACACAGAGCAACAGCTTCAAACATCAGAAAAAGAGATTCCACCTAAACATTAGGAAAAACTTTCTGAAGTAAGTAAGAGCAGTTCAACAATGGAATACACTGTGTCAGAGTGTGGTAGAGTCTCTTTCTGTAGAAGTTGTTAAATGGGCTTTGGACATGCTTTGCTTGTGAATTCCTGCATGGCAGGGGGCTGGACCCAACGGCCCTTGTGATCTCTTCCAGCTCTATGATTCTACAACTGAGGCCCAGGCAAGAGATTCACAGTTAAGTCTGAGCAGACTCGTAAGAAATATAGTGATCCTTAAGGTATTCTGAGCTTAAGCCATTTAGGGCATTAGAAGTACTAACCAACAGCTTGAATTATGCCCAGAAATGAATAGTGAATGCAGATCTTGTAGACTGATATGAGCCTACAGTACAGCACCCTCCAGCATTCTTACTGCTTCAGCATGGACCTATTGCTATTTCCAAAGACTGTTCAAAGGTAGCCCCTTGTAGAACACATTGCGACAATCCAATCTAGATTTGACTAAGGCATGTGTGACTACGGCTGAGTCCGGCCTGGTCAGGAACAGATATAGGTGGTACACTTGCCAAAGCTGAGCATTCAGGTGTAAGCCTGAGTCTACAATCAATCTCAAGCAGCAAACCTGATTCTTGTGGGACAACACTACTTATCCAAAACAGGTTCAATTTCTATTTCATGATCTGCCCATATCCTGACTAGAAGCACCTCTGTCTTGTCTCATCCAGGCTGTTACTGTTGCCGCATACTAATTTAGAACATTAGCTACTCTGGTAACGGATCTAAAATGGAAAGCAGTACTATGAATTACCCGCATATCTATGACAAGGCATTCAAATTTCCAGATTTTTCACAATAACATAAAGAAAAATCCAACACCTAAACAAAAGTCTCCCAACATCACTTTCTAGTATCAATTCTCAAGGAAAGAGAAGAACCACTGTAAAATAGTCTCTGCCAAGTTCATCCCTATAAGACGGTCCAGGAAGTTGCCATGGTTGATGGTACAGAACAATGCTCAGAAGTTCAACAGAATCAAGAGGGATGTATTCCCACTGCCTACTTTCTGGTACAGATGACCAGAACTGGTTCAGTCTGAAAACCAACCCTGACTGAAATGGCTCTACATAACCTACTTTATCCAAGAACCTCTACAGTTGTGATACCGATAAAGTGGGATCCAGAGAGGGCTTCCAGAGAGAGACCAGAGAGAGGGCATGACAGCCATTTTAAGGTTGGAGGGCATAATTCCTTCCAAGAATAAATTTACTATATTCTGTACCCACTCAACCAATCATTCTTCGATCAGCAAGAACAGCAAAAACGTGGTTGATCTCACACAAATAATTATCTTGTCTGTATCCTCAGGGTGTATAACTTAAAAACATATCCATCACCAAAGAATAAACACATTCAGTAATGTATAAAAAATTGAGTTTATATAAACAGTACAGCTAGTTACCAGGTAAAGAAAGCAGAAAAATGAAGAAAGTGTATGACTGCTAACAGATGCAAGTAATGGATCAGAAAAGTAATTACCCGAAAAGCAACACTCAGAATTAAGAAGACAGGTTAGGATGTTGTATTGATCTAGATTTCCATCCTAAAGCCAACAGAAGTCTCATCCAGTTCTATTTATTTTAGCCTTGCAGGCCAATCCCATGAAAGTTTACTCAGAAGTACCCCCAATCTGCCTTTAAAGTACACCTGAATCCTGTATTTAACCAGATACCACTTGCATTATTTTGATTTTTTTTACACATCTCTAAAAGCAAAATACCGGGGGGGGGGGCAGATAGATAAAAGCAGAGGGTCAGAAAACAAAATCTTATTCAACTAGTTTGTTGAAATACAAGTTCAACAGATTAATGTTTGCTTAACACAGCACAACTTCTAAATGAAGCAACAACATTCTAATACTATAGAACTGTACACAGCTGCTAAAATAAACATCAACCTGTAAACTTCAGAGAGGAGTTACAGAACAAAAGACACTTTATAGGAACTGTGCTCAGCCACCCATGAACTGGCCAGGGCAAACTGACCAGATCTGTTTCCTAGCAACTTATCTTTGAGTTTAAGCAAAATTAATTAATACATTTGTTCCTGAATGGTTCATTCAAGTGCTGCACATAATACTGCTGTTGAACTGAAGGTCAGCAGCTTACTGATCAAAGCTGCACTTAGTACTCGGGTTCCTGAGAACACCCAGTGAAAAGCACCCAAGGAAGTCCCTGATGCAAAAAGGCACTGGTTTTGGTTTTCTTTTGGTTGATAATTCAAAGTTATCTGCATGCTCTGTGACAGATGTGATAGACTGGGATTCACTGAAAGTCAAGAATTTCCTGAAATCTAGAGTCAAATCTTTAATAAAGTCCCTAAACAGCTTTGATGGTTACAATCCAACGATATATTGTTACGTGCCTTCAAGTAATTTTTGACTTACAATGACCCCAAGGCAAACCTATCATGGGGTTTTCCTGGCAAGAGTTGTTCAGAGGGGATTTGCCTATGTCTTCGTCTGAGACTGAGACAGTGTGACTTGTCCAAGGTCATTCAGCGGGTTTCCATGGCTGAGCAGGGATTCAAACTTTGGTCTTCCAGTATTCTATTACAGCACTCAAACCACTGTACTACACCACACTGGTATATACAAGCACAGAAATCACTGAGGCATCCAGATTTTCTTTTGAATGTACCATGTAAAAGTTATGATTCCCAAAAAGGCACATCAGTTGTCTGGTCACATGGTATAGCTTCTTTAGGATTGTAGTGATGATAAATCTCAATTTTCTTGTTTCTGACATATGCTGAAAACAAGAAATCAGTTTTTCATCTCAAAGCTGTCAAGACACTCTCTGTGACGAAGGGAAACTGTGCAGCTTACCTATGAAAGCTGCACACCTGACCCAGTAAACCCATGAAGTTTTCCCAAAACCATGCAGCTTCTCTTGAAAACTATATCTTACTTCCCTGAAAACTGTGCAGCTTTTGGCATGGCAATGAAGGATAAAGATTCTTCCTCAGATCCTTTCTCTCTGGACCAAGGGTGGCTCATCTTTCCCTATCCTTTGTGTAACAACTAGGTTGCAAAACAACTCTTGTCACATCCCCATAACTACAGCATCAGTCACTCCTGGCCTAGCCACTGTCTCCGTGGAGTTCTGTTGCAATATGGTATCTTTACCTTATCTGTTTTCTGCCTCAAAATGTGATTGGGTGTACATATTTTCCAACCTAGACCAACAGTCCCTATTTCCTAGTTACACTGCACAATATTCAAATCAGGAAAGGCTGTAGTTTCAGTTGCCCCAAATATTTTTTCCTGCCAGATAACATTTAGTTTGTGCCACACTCTAACTGGCAAAGGCTGCAGCTTCAGTTTCTTTTCCTGCTACACAACATTGCTCGTCTTCCCCTCCCTGCCAATTACAAATTCGAACTCAACACGTTTGTAAGTGTAATGTCACTAAAATTCTCCCTCCCTCACTGTCTCTCTGGTTTTCCATCACTTTTCCCACTACCCCAAACTGACACAATGTCAAACTCTTCACCATTTTGCACATTTGCAGTTTTCTGAAAAAGCTGTACATTCTTCTGTGCATAGTGAAAGGACCACAGATATAGGTTTTTACTGTACAGCTGCATACTTTGTCAAACTCCTTGCAGTTCTGGAAAAGTGAACAATCTATGCTGTGATGGAGGAAAAAAGGTTCCCGCAATGTTGTGGGAACTTTGACTATGCTGCTGGTTTTCCTCCTACATAAGTTTCTCAAGAGACAGGAACTCTACATTCAATCTCAGTCAAGAAATTGTCAATTTCCATTCCCTCCTTATGGAACAGTATCAATTCAGATAGCATATGTGTGAATGCTCCCTCAGCATAAAAAACACAAACTCTTTAACTGCAGGAAAAGGGAGGATGGAGAAGGGATGGAGGAAGATGGCCAGAAGAGCTAGCTCAGAAAACAGATGGGTTGTTCTGTACTAATACCAACTCCCAATATCACTGAACTATGATACACAACTGTTTTGAATGTTTAAGTGGATTGCCTATAAGTTATCAATTTGAATCACAGCACATGTTCATTAGTGATCACAACTACGGCTCAAGTATGTTGATACAGATACAACATTTCACACAGGTGACAAAATAAAATCAATTACGAAGCATGGTATGCAGGGATCATAGTAAATTATGCCTGTTGAAATCTAGTAATCTAACGCTTGGTTTTGAAAAGCCAGTGTAGTGTAGTGAGTTGATTGTTGGAGACGAGAGTTAGAATCTTTGCGTAGACATGGAAATCTATGGGGCTGATCCTGAGTAAGTCACACTTGCCCCACCTTAGAGGAAGGCAATGGCAAAACTTCTGAATATATCTTACTCAGCTCCTCTGCAGGAGAGGGTTGCCTTGAGTTGGAGTCAACCTGAAAGCACACACAACAATAATAATACATGGAGGGGGAGGATGGGAACAACTGGTGTTTAATTCAAAAATTCAAAAAAGGTGCCAACATCAGCTAAAACAATATTAACTTTTGTTACTCAGTCAACAGCAGTCTTAAACTGCATGTATATCGCAGTTAACAAAGCCTCTTGGACAGTTCCTGCTTTACTGCCTGGTCTTCTCTCTAGTTGGAAGGTTTTTTGCTGAATGGGCATTGAGAAGATTGTAAGGGAGGGCTGGAAAAGCACAGGTTTTTGGTGCTGGATTGCAACAGACATTGCAGTAAACGCTGGAATACAGCTTGAAATGGGATTCTTCTGTAGTTGATCTACTGTAGTTGTCTGTGCTTATCTACAACTGACACAGTAAACAGCAGCTGCCTCTAGAATCCTTTTACTAAGTATGTGTGAAGAGAGAAAAGAAGGACTAAAGGGGAGAGCAGATAAGTCTCTCCAGCAATAACCCCTATGTTGAAAAAGCACATATCTATGGAAACCATAGGGGAAATTATTAGAAAATCAGAGGCTGGTGAAAGAAAAAATATCACCCCTGGATGAATTCTGAAACAAGCTTTCAAATGATATCTAGAAAATTCAAATATTTTTCTTTACTTATACTAGGCTTGCTTGACCTGGTTGTTTCACTGCACACATGCATATTGTTAGTTTTGATTAAAAACTCTGCCAAAACTTGTTGAAATGACTTTCTTTTCTGTGGAGTAGGAACCTATCCCTATTCTTTCCATGTTACTTTTGCCTCTAGTACGAAAGTTTCTTTTAAAGACGTAATGATCAGGAATTCATCTACTTCACTAACTGAGGTACACCTGTACCAACCATCAGAACATAATACATCTAGAGTTCAATTTTCATTAACACTGTCATCAAACAGTTCCAATGCTACCTCTTTTGTTACACTGTGTAGCTTTCTGCAAACATTACGACTATTTCTGGAACAGAGCAGAATGTTTATGTACATAATGCCCACTTGATTGAATTTCTACATATATGCAAATACACTCAAATTTTAGAACCCAGGCAGAAAAATGAAATAACTATTTGTAAGTTCCATAATACATCTTCTGTATAACCAAAGTGGTAGTATTCAACATAAGAAAGTGAGGTTCGAGCACACACTTGCATTGGCACAGTGTACTAATAAGAACTATCACATAACTGTACAGTTTCCAGACACCAGAAATTGAATCTGACACAAATTGATTTTGCATCAACAGTCAAAGACTGTCTAGAGACAGCTACCTTGGAAAGAGACAGAAAGAAAGAGAGAGACCTTTAAAGAGCTACCCCAAAAATTCTCATGAGAGATGATCACGTACAAGAACTTAACTCTTGCCAAAAAGTTATTGATTGCTTACAGAATTGGCATCACTTAACACTTTAGGACAGCAAAACACAAACAAAATAGGCTTTGCTACGTACAGGATGATCTATGTGGAAAATTAGCTCCTTTTTTTAATGTCAAGCTTTGTAAATCTAGCACACCAATGAGCTATATCACAGATTGGATACTGGGGCTGGGGTGGGGTGTGGATTCAACGGCTCGCCACTGATATCAAGATCTTCCATAAAGCATATTCCATAAATTATCTCGCCAGGATCATTCACTCATTGAAGCAGCTTGTCTGCTATCATACAATACACCTTTTAAACATTTTGAGCTCAGAAATGCACTCAGGTCTCAAGCATTTACCTATCAAACAACCAGAAAAGTTACTTTCTGTCTCATGAGAAAGAAATCCAGCACCCTTTTTCTTCCTCTGGAAAGTCCTCTGGCCTTTAATTTAAACTGACAGCCTTCAAGCTTTTCACATCCAAGACCTACCCTTTGCTATAACAGAACCAAGTAACCAAATTCTGGCTTGTGATCCCTTTCTTCTGAAGCCAGGTTAGTTAAATTGTCTTGGTAAAGAACCAGTCCATCCTGCCTCCTGCACTCTCAATGATGTCCTCTCAGTTAGAGAACACCCAGTATTCAGTAAAAGCACTAGAACTCAGCCACACTGCTGGCTCAGATATTAGTTGATTGACTGAGAATGATTTTCCCCTTCCTAAACTTTAGACCACTTTATAGAGGTCTTAAATAGTCTCCTTGTCTTCC
Organism: Iguana delicatissima; assembly: GCA_948472985.1. Lineage (NCBI taxonomy): Eukaryota > Metazoa > Chordata > Lepidosauria > Squamata > Iguanidae > Iguana > Iguana delicatissima. The sequence continues at coordinate 97,938 of CAOKZL010000960.1, forward strand.
TCAATATTACCAAATAAACAAATGCATGCATATATAGATACATACCAAATGGTTGCCTTAAAAACCGTTCTGTTATGTTGCCACATCAACTTAATCTCTAACATGTCCATGGTCCTTGCTTTAGGAAATCCAACATACTCCTGATGTTTATTCAGACCCTGATAGCCTAATTCTTTGCCCTACACACACCTGCATTAACTACAGGAAGCCCTCACCTTTGAACACCCCACTATCTGATGACTCACTTTTTCAACACTTCCAAATTTAGGACATTTAGGAATCCCCATTAATTCAATGGGGATTCCATTTTTTCATCAGTTCTTTTTGCCTACTTTCCTGACTTCACTTGTTCATGTGCTGCTTGCAAAGAGCAGAGGGAGCGGGAGGTTGAGAGACTTTGCAAGCAGCACAGGTGTGGTCAGTCCCAAGTGAGCCTCCTTAAATCTTTCATGATCCTGATAGTACAGTACATGGGTTCCACTTTTCAACCAATTCTGTTTTCTAACAGTGCTCTTGTCCCTAACCATGTTTCCTAAGTGGGGAAAGCATGTATCATCACAAGCTTTTGACTATGCTTTCACCATACGGCTTGATATTATTTTATATTAAATATACAGAAGAATTTATTAAAAGGACATTTTGTCAGGATGCATGGCTCCTGTCATAAAGATGCTGGATGTGTATTAGTATGTGTAATATACCAGTTTTGCTAGATTAAACAGGGCTGTAGTTTGCTAAGTGCTACAATTTATCAATTGCCAATTGCCACTTACAAACATGTATCCAGTTAGAAGTTCTAAAGTATCCCAAGGCACTAAATGATTAATCACTGCATTCTTTGATGTTACTTTGTATCCAGCAAGGAAGAAAAGATCAGAATGGGGAATAGAAAAGTAGTGGAAAGGTGTTACGGGAACAGGCATGGCAAAGATAAGGGCACAAGGACTTCTGCTTTCTCCCAGGATGAATGAAGGGTCCAGAAAAGTGCTAGTGCTGATGGGGTAATGTGACATTTATGATTTTCACCAATCATTGCTAGGTGCACCTAAACTTGTATGACAAGGTATAAAACTTGTAACCATCCTAACTTCTCAGGAAAGTGGCTGTGTCGCTTGCTTTGCCCCAAATAAACTCTTCTGTTCAAAGTGAGTGAAGTTTGTGAGTGCAAGTAATGCAAGACATTACACATTTGATCAAAATCTTTAGCATATGCAGAAAAAAAACCCTCCTAAAGTAGCTAGCAGTACTGAAGAACACTAAAACAAAGACTAAAAAATATGCTAATGAACACTACCCAGACTCTGGAGGTCCCTCTACAGGGAACAATACAATGGGTTGCTAATGTACTTAATGCACTGTTATGCATATCCCCTGACTAACAGTACACCCTGGGGGATATCCCATTTAACAACAGGCCATCACACAGGCCAACTGTAACACATGCAAATTGCTCCCTCCCACCCGGGGACTACACAAGTATATGTACTCTGTCTCACTTCCATTGCACCAGATCCTCTGGAGATGCCAGCCACAGATGCAGGCGAAATGTCAGGAGAAAATACTAACAGAACATGGCCTCAAATCCCGGAAAACCCACAACAACCTCCTGAAGTAGGTTTTTTTTCTGCATTATGAGAAGACATGCTGGTTTGCAGACAAAACAATAAATTCATAAAAGTCTTGAAATGCCACAGATTAATCAACTAAAAGAAATATACTAGTTCTACTGTCACTTTGATATACACTCATTTAATGTCAAAATGACCTGCTTGTAAGTCATCTTGCTTTCAAATCACTTAATGTTTTAGATTCTTAAGTTTCATGTTGCACTATTCTCAGGTTTTGTCACCTCTCCAAAACTGGCTGATACAATATGGTCATTTTGAAATGTCTGGCTTCACTGAGCAACAAGAAAACAGAAACACAGCAACTATTAAAGACATTGCCTTTCCATAAATTCAACACTGAAGCTGCCAAATTTACTTTTTGACTCATTTGTATAAACCACAGAGTTTATTAAAGCTTTGCTTTGAGTGAGTAACAGGGAGAATAAAGATTCCACTAAGACATTAAGAATTATCCTTTTGGATTTGTCCAAAGCCTATTTGTCCAGCAATGTGCTTCTAAAGGCAGCTAAACAGATGTGTTTGGAAGCTCATGAAAAAGGACAAGTGCAATGACCACTCATGGTGTTTGTTACCAGCACCTGCTGGTTAGTGAGACAATTAGCCAGGATGGCTTTTACACATGTATTTTTTTTGTACTCACTGAGCACCTTGTTTAATAAATCTTTTTTTCTGAAAGGCTGCATAGGCATGGAAATTGTGAAACTTAAGATCTTAGCGCAAGGATTCTTCTAGTAGCATGTGTCTTCTCCTTCACTGTAATGAAATCAAAACAACTGCCTTTATGGAATTATGCAAACCTTGAGGACTCCAGATAAATGCAAATGCCCTTCCAACTTCCAAGTCATCAGACCAGTCAAGCAATCCACAAGGGAGGCCAAAACTGCACAGCCTAAAACAGAAAAAGCAGTCCAGTCCCGATACCCTTATGTCCTCATATCAGTAGATTACCAGTTCTCCCTAAACACCTAAAAGCACCAGACCCTGTCTGATCTTGGAAGCTAAGCAGCGCCAGCCCTGGTCAGTTATTGGCTGGGAGATGTTTATGCACTGTAGGCTGTATTTTAGAGAAAAGAACTGGCAAAACCACCTCTGAGTATTCCTTGACTAAGAAAATCCTATGAAGTTCACGGAGTCACAGTAAGTTGACAAGCAACCTGAAGGCACACATACACACACACAGAGAACAATTCCTTATGATTTATTTTGTTCTAGCGATTTCTGTTTATCACAACGAAGTCAGGCTTTTATAATGCTCTTAGCAGCCAGCCCAAATTCAATTAGGAAGCCCAGAACTGAAAGGAATACTCTGATTTATTCCACAGAGTCAAACTATTAAATCTTTTTGTTATAGTTCATCCACAATCATTCCCTTTGCTGCACTCTGTAACAGCCCTTGAGCCCAAGTCCTCTTTGGAACTGGAACTCAATGCACTTAGATGTTCCTTTGCACTGCTTTAAGATTCAAGAAGACAGCTTTCTTCTTTAGTAAGAGCCAATGTGACGTTGCGGCTTGAATGTTGGACTACAACTCTGGAGACCAGTGTTCAAATGCCACAAGGCCATGGAAACTCACTGGCTGACCTTGGATAAGTCACAGTCTCTTGGCCTCAGGAAGAGATAAAAGCAAAACCCTCTCTGAACAAATCTTGTTAAGAAACTGCCATAATAGATTCACCTTATGGTCACCATAAATTGGAAACAACTTGAAGGCACACCCAACAACAAAAATCTTGCACAACCTTGCTGCCTTTTATATACTCGGAGATAGTGAGCTATCCAATGCTGCATTTAGGCAATAATTACAAACAAATGAATGCCCTCTACATCTATATATCTGTTCATGTAGTATACAAGTCTCACTTTATCTTGTTCTTCTGAAACCGTTTGTACAATCTAAAAACCACATCCATGAAACTTTTGTACCTTTATCTAGGTTCTTGCAATAGCTTTTTCTCAAACACTTAACCAACTGTTCTGACCAATCTTTTAAAATTAGGGGAATACATGTGCTAGATAACTCACTGTTAACATTTGGTATTAGAAAACACATTTGCTACATGTCTGATAGGTGTATTGCAATAACTGTTGATAGGCAGTTTGTTCCTAGTTAAATTCTCTTTTTTAAAAAATAGAAGCTAAGATAAGCAACAATGCAACACAAAGATAGTAAAACACGAAACCTGCAAATAAACATGATTCACAATATCAAGAGCAATATACAATGCTTTCCATGGATTCTGAAAGCTGTTGAGGTTTTTGGAGGATCAGGACTAACTGGTAAGATTCACTGTAGCAAGAAACTCCAGGCAAAGAACAGAGCTTTTATATTTTCTGCTACCACACAATAAGTTGGGGCCCTAAACAAATAGAAAAAGTACCTATCTGTTGTGACCAAGTTACTTCTAGCCCATACCAAAAATAGGAGAAATCACAAGAAATTACAAATGAAGGGCATTTCATTAGCAAATGAATGCTGACGATCTGGTGTACTGAAATGAATGCACAGATCCATGAATGGAGAGATTAAAAGAATTTGATGAGTTAGCAGGTTTTAAGATTAACAAACAAAAGACAAAGATGTTGATGAAAAATGAAAAAAGGAGATCAAATAAAATTGACAGAAAAGTCTGGTTTTAAAATTGAGAAAGGTTAAATATCTAGGTATCACTATGTCAAATATAAATGAACAGGTTGCTTACCTGTAACTGTGGTTCTTTGAGTGGTCATCTGTGCCCTCATACATTAGGAGCTTTCGCCTCTGTGCGGTAGCGTTCGGAAGATTCTAGAGCTTAGTAGCTTGGTGGGAACCCCTCTCCCATGCCTGCACTGAGCATGCTCAGGCTGCCGAGCAACGGTCGTCTTCAGTTCTGTAGTCCGCCAATAAGGGACTGAGAAAGAGGGGACGACTGGGCGGGCATATATGAGGGCACAGATGACCACTCGGAGAACCACAGTTACAGGTAAGCAACCTGTTCTTCTTCTTCGTGGTCTCTGTGCCTCATACATTAGGAGACTGTGTAGCTTACAAGTAGGACGGTGGGTCAGGCCCTAAAGAATGGAAGCGAGCAGAGCACATCCAAAACGAGCATCCTTCCGGGACCGGCAGTCGAGCCTGTAGTGGCGCACGAAGGCCGATGGCTGGGACCAGGTTGCCACTTGGCAGAGTCCTGCAGGCCGACTCCTCGTAGGAGGGCTGCAGATGTCGCCACGGGACTGGAGGAATGAGCCCAAAGAAGTCTGGTGGGGGCTTCTTGGCAAGCTCGTACGCCAGGTGGATAGTCTGGGCTACCCATTTCGAGAAGCACTGGGTGGATACCTTGTGGCCTCCCCAATGCCGGTCATGGCACACAATAGGTGCGGGGCCTGTCTGAAAGAGGCAGCCCTGTCCTGGTAGAAGGGCAAGGCCCGACGAACATCCAAGGAGTCGAGGGATCTCTCCAAAGGTGTAGTCGGGTTCGGGAAAAAGGTGGACAAGATGATGTCTTGACTGAATGAAAAGTCAGGCTGGAGGACCACCTTGTCCCCATGAAGAACCAGGTATGGTTCGTCGCATCGTAGGGCTGCCAGCCCTCACGCCTGACTGGCAGAGGTGACAGCCATCAAGAAGGCAGTTTTCATGGCGAGCAGCCTGTGATTCATAGCAGTAGCAGCAGCAATACCGGTGGGTAAAGGTGTTGCAGGCCCTAGAGAAAAAAGAAAAGTGCTTCACGGTACCGTGAAGGAGAGAGCCGCTGATGGGAATTGTGGCAATTGGTATGCCACAATGGCGGCGAGGTGGGTCTTCAGCGACGTGAAGGCCGAGCCCTGCTGCCGGAGGTGCAGGAGGAAATGGAGCACGGTAGGCAGGTTGGCAGGCGATACCAGCTATCGTCATTCCTCAGCAAAGGCAACGAAGCGCCGCCACTTGTAGTGGTAACTGCAGCGTGTTGACTCCTTCCTGGCCGCGTCCAAGATGTTGCCGATGACGGACTCGTCTAGGATGATATCCCCGGCATGGAGGGGCAGGAGCGGCAGGTCCGGATGGAGGACGAGGCTGCTGGGGTGCAAGAGTAAGTCCGGCGTGGTGGGAAAAACGGAGGATCCAACCACGAGCAGCCTTGAGCAGAGGGCTGGACCAGTGAATGCAGCGTCGGCCCGGTCAACGAGGAGCTAGGGGACCACTGGGCCAAAAAAGAAATGGGGAGAACGATAGAGGAAACCGTCATTGCACCCGAAACTGCAAGCGTCACCGATGGAATCATGACTGCGGCCGGCCCTGGAGCAGTACCAGTGACACTTCGCGTCCTTGTTGGTGGCGAAGGAGTCGATCGTCGGTCCGCCACTGGTCTCGTACCATCCTGGACACTTCATCGAGAGGGACCGCTCCCTGCAGAGGGCGTCCGTTGTGGTGTTTTCCTGCCCAGCCAAGTGCCCTGATACCAGATGGATTTGAAGCAGGACACGCCAGTTGCAGAGGACGCTGTGTAGACTGAGGAGGGCGTGGAATGAGTCCCTCCTTGCGTGTCGACATAACAATGTTACGTCGTGTTGTCTGTCAAGATCAACACCGTACGACCCGTAACGAAGTGGCGAAATGCCCTCAAAGTTTTCCAGATGACGCGTAGTTCGAGGGCAGTGCCCCGGACTCCAAGGCCGCTACAGTGGCCCCCCTATCCGAGAAGGGCGCATCGGTTGTCATCGTGAGCCATGGAGATGGCTCCGAGGAGGCATCCCTGACAGAAGATGGCTGTAAGACTGTCACCAAAGCAGGGATTGACGGACCCGCGGAGGTATTCAGAGCCTAGACTGCAAGTCACGGCGGAAGTCAAGGCCCTGTACCCGAGGAGTTGGTGGGTTCTCCTCACTGATAGCGTCAGGGCATTGAAAGACCACAAACGCAGCCCGACCAAGACAGGACAGAACGGAGGGCATCCGGTGGGTGTCACTGTAGAGTTCTTGTCCGCAGGACTCCAGCATCAACCAATCGTCTAGGTAGGGGTAGATCGAGACCTCCTTCGCCTACAGGCATGATATCACTGGGGCCATGCATTTGGTGAAGACCCTGGGGCGGTAGAGAGTACGAACGGTATCACCGTGTATTGATAATAGGTATAGTCGACCGCGAACCATTGGTATCATCTGTGCTGGAGAAGAGGCCAGTGGTACTGGGCGAGGACAGAAGTTTCTCGAATGCTCCTCTTGAAGCAGGGACTGGACCTGTTCCGGCGGAGCCGTGCTGCGGCATAGGCAAGACGGACAATGTGGAGATTGCCCGAGTCTGAGGTGACATGGGGTGACCTGTGGAAGAGGGCAAGAAAGGGACTTCGTCCCAGACGAGGACTTCTTCGCAGAAGAAAATTGAGGTCTCTGAAGAGAGTAGACGGCGGGGAAGGGGTCGAACGAGGTGACCGAGGTTGAGAGGTCAAGGACGACGACCTGTGGCACGGTTCCTGTCAAGCAGGTGTCCCTTGAGTGGATGGTACATCGCCTATGCGATGTGGCATTACATAGCCCCTGGCCATCAAACAGGAGGTTCTCGATCCTTCCCCTGATGTCAGTTTGCAGGCTCGATGATCTGAGCCACGCATCTGTCTGCCATGGGGCGGGCCTTAACTAGTGACATGGAGTAGACCCAGGCTGTCAATGGGTGGTCTTCAATGCGTCTGCGGCTTTCCTCCTGGAGATTTGGATCTCAGCTGCGCAAGGCGCTGGAGCAGGAGTGGCACCTCTGCAGAACGAGTAGCCGACATGATGTATTGGTTATCGAGTGTCCCTGATTCACTAAGAATTGTGTGGCACTCGGCTGTTGATCCTCTCGGAGGTGCATCAGAAAAGGATAGAACCTGTCTGGGGGGGGGTTCCTATGGGAGGCTGAGCGACGCACGCGGACACCGGGTCCTGGATAGATGGAGCCAGGTGTGACACGTTCTCGAAAGACAGGGTTGAGATTTGCAAGGAGTCAGCCAGACCCGGATAACAATTTGGTTATGGTTGCTGCGCCTATGAAGTCATAGGCATGGTCGGGGGACCATCATCGGTGCCATGAACGGGATTGGTTGAGCAGCCAGAGGCGGAGAGACGTTGGTGGTTGAAAAGGTAGCAACAATGCAATTGCCGACCAGTGCCTCAGGTTGGGGTGGGATCGAGCTCTATATGTGGGTGAATAGGAATGATATGACACCGGTTACTCCCAGTAAAGGTGTTCCCGGCCATATGTGTACAAGAAGGGCCCTCGGTGGCTGAGAGAGAGAGAGAGGGCCCACTCCAAATGGGTCTTCCGCAGCTGCGGCGACCAACTGTTACTATCCTCCCAGCAGTCCATCCTCTGAGAGTGACCGGCAGAGACACCACGGCAGCAAGGATAGGTTAGCGTCGAAGGCCTGGTATTCCCAGGCGGTCTCCCATCCAAGTACTAACCAGGCCCAACCCTGCTTAGCTTCCGAGATCAGACGAGATCGGGTGTGTTCAGGGCCTGAGGTCTGGACCTTTTCCTCTGGGCAGTCCAACCCTTCAGGGTGACCAGGTGGGAATACCGCAGCAGTAAGGATAGGCTGGCCCGAAAAAGAGGGGACTGCCGAGGCGGCGATCTGGTCCTCGACCTCCGGATGGTTCATCCCCTCAGGGTGACCAAGCAGAGGGACTGAGGCAGTGAGGCTAGGCTAGCCCGAAGGCATAGCTAAGTCAGCAGTCTTGTCCCCATCCTCTGTGCGATGCATCCCCTCAGGGAGACCGAGCGGAGACACCGCGGCAGCGATGAAAGACGGGCCCGAAGGCGCGGCCGAGCCAGCGGTCTGATCTTTGTTCTCCGGGCGGAACCAACCCCGAAGGGTGGGTGAGCGGAGAGACCGCGGCAGCGAGCGTAGGCGGGCCCGAAGGCGCGACCAAGCCAGCGGTCTGATCCTTGTTCTCTGGGCGGAACCATCCCCAAAGGGTGGGCGAGCGGAGAGACTGCGGCAGCGAGCGTAGGCGGGCCCGAAGGCGTGGCCAAGCCAGCGGTCTGATCCTTGTTCTCCGGGCGGAACCATCCCCAAAGGGTGGGCGAGCGGAGAGACCGCGGCAGCGAGCGTAGGCGGGCCCGAAGGCGCGGCCAAGCCAGTGGTCTGATCATTGTTCTCCCGGCGGAACCATCCCCGAAGGGTGGGTGAGCGGAGAGACCGCGGCAGCGAGCGTAGGCGGGTCCGAAGGCACGCCGAGCCGGTGGTCTTGTCCTCATGCTCCGGGCGGTCCATCCTTTCAGGGTAACCGAGCGGGGAAACTGAGGCAGCGAGGGTAAGGTTTGGTCCTCGAGGATCTTCAGAGGGTCCATTCTCTCAGCCGCATGTAAGGTTCCTTCCTGTTTTCCTTCTTCCCCGTCTCCTTTCGGATGCCATGGGAAGGAGGCCATTTGCGCTGGGTGGCAAAAACGTCCTGGAGGATTCGACTACCTGAGCCCATTGGAGAATGCCGCGCCCGAATGGGGCCTCAGAAACAGTAACAAACCCGATGCCAGCATCCGGTACCGAGGAGGGCATGGCCGCTGGGCACGCCAAGAAAAACATTACTGGCTCCTGGTAGTGAGGTTTCTCCAGGCCGAAGGCCACAACACAGCACATGGCTAATACGCTTAGGGTTTCCCTCAGGAAAAAGAAGGGGTTTCCCTAAGGAAAAAGAAGGGGGAGTCCAATTTGCGTCAAAAGGACGCAAGAGTTAGAAGGGGTAGACATAAAAGGCAATCAAAGAACAGATGGTTTGAAGAGAAAGCCAAAAACACAAACCGAAAGCCTAATAGGCAGCTGCAAAGCTAAGAACCTTCCGTTTGCTAAGGCGGACGAAAAAAACTGAGGAGCGACCGTTGCTCGGCAGGCTGAGCATGCTCAGTGCAGGCATGGGGGTGGGGTTCCCACCAAGCTACTAAGCTGGTTTTAAAATTGAGAAAGGTTAAATATCTAGGTATCACTATGTCAAATATAAATTGTACGTTATTTCAAAACAACTATGTTAAGTCATGGGATGAAATCAAGAAGGACTTGAGAAAATGAGAAAAATGAAATGTGTCATTTTTGGAGAGAATTTCAATAATAATAGCGAATGTTTCACATAGCTTGTTGTTTTTATTCTAGACAATACCAGTTTTGACTAATGATGTCCCCTTCAAGAATGGCAAAAGGACTTGTTTAAATTCATATGGCAAGGGGAAAAATAAAAATGTTAAATAGAAAGCCGTAAAAGATGCAAAACAAACCGGGGAGTTGGGTTTATCAGACTTGAAATTGTATTTTGCTGTACACTGTTTGGTTTGGTTGAAGGAAAAGGTTGTGCTGAGTAACAAAAAGCTATTAGACCTAGAAGAGCATGCTTGAGGTCTGAATGGCATGGATAGTTATGGTACGATAAATTAAAAGTGAATGTAGATTTCAATAACCATTTTGTGAGATGTACTTTATTAAAAATATGGAACAGGTATAAACTCAGGCTGTGCCCAAACATGCCTTTATGGGGCTCAGCATAGGAGACAGTTTATAGAAAAGAAAGAAACATGGTTAACATATCAAAATTAACTGGAATATTACCATGAAGATAATGTCAAAATAATAGTTTTTAGCAGAGGGATATACTTTCCTATGATTTTCTTATAGAAAGTTATTTGAAAAGTGTAAGATGGTTTAAAAAAACTATGAAAAATGTAAATCAAGAGTTTGAATTACAACTGGGTACAGATTATGCACAAAATGATTGGTGAAACGTATAAACTTTAAAAGTTGACAATGAAGAGGAATCAGTCAAAGAGTGTATGAGAAAATGGGCTCAGAATTTTGCATGTAACATAAGGATGGAACAATGGGAAAAGATGTGGTCAAAAGGATTGAAATTTATATTGTTATGATTCTAAAGAGAATTTTTTATTAAATGATGTATCAAATGCTGTATGGCCCCAGAGAAATTGGCTAGAATGTACAAAGATGTTTCAAATGAACACTGGAAGTAGGAATAGCATGAAGGGATATTTTATCATATGTGGTAGACAAATGAAAAACCTAAAAGGTACTGGATCCAAGTACATACTTTCATTCAGAGGATTTTAAATTAAAACCAGAACTACTTCTTTTGGGACTTATGGAAGAACAACTGAAAAGAAAATATGGAAGACTACTACAATGGTCTCCTCTCTGTTCTCCTTCCATCAGCAGGCAAGATTGCTTTATTCTGACAAGCTTTTAGCCATTAACTGGTTCCTACAGAATCTTTTTAATAAAGTGTATTGGGGTTTTTGTCCCCTTTCTTATGCTTTTCAATGTTTTTAAACTACTTTAATTCATGCATTTTAAATATGATCCTTTATTTAACTCTTTTTAAACAGCTTCTTAATGCTATATTTGATTGGTTTTGAGCTGTAGTTGTTTTAAGTCATGTTTTAAGCCACTTGGGTATTTCACTAGGAGGAAAGAGGGATATAAAGACAAGACATAAATTAAGACAGCCAGCCTTCAGGTACACACCCAGAATAACTCAAAGTGTACAGACACAGAACACAATTTCAAGATTTTATTTAGTATTATTGTGAGTGAGTCTGGGATAGTCTTGGTGGGAAAGGAGGCAGGGGACAATAAGGACAAAAATATTACTGAATTAGTGAAGTCAGCTAGCTACCAGGAACAAGTGAGCCATTAGCAAGGCAATGCGACAGTACACTAAAGAGGAACTGCAAGAATGACTTACTGCTTTGGTGGTTAGGTGTACCTTCAGAATAAACAACTAATACTGCATGAGGAGGGGAAAAATAAGGCTAGATGTTTATCCTTCTCCAGAGAAAAATAAGTATAGTATAAAACAAGAACAGATGTTCTCTGTAGAATGGGTAACAGCCACAGAAAAGTCTGTGTGTACCAAACATGAGTACCCTCCAGATTAACAAAACATGAGACATGTATTTGTAAATAGATTTAGTAGCAGTATAATCACGTTGCTGTCACGTTATAAAGAGATCAGCTTTAATGCTCTGGCAAGATGGATTATGGTTTGTAAATTTGAAGTCTTTCACAAATAAGCCTCTCTGAAAGATTATGAAATGAGTGAGAGTTGTTTTGTGCACAAGGTCCTCAACAGAAGGGAATGACAGAACCAGAGGGGACAACTGGAGCATGAAAGACACAAAACGCTTTATTACCCATCAATTGCTTACAACATAAAGCGAAGTATGCGTCTTCCAATCTCTCTATCAATTTATGGCAACCTCATAAATTCCACAGGGTTTTCTTAGGTAAAGAATAGTTTTCCAATGCCCTCCTTTGAATATAGCTGACAACACTGGGTGTTCTGTGGCAGTCTTCCAAGTACCAACCAGGTCTGACTCAGTTTAGCTTCCAAGATCGGATGGGACTGGGTGTCCAATGGCCTGACAACCTCAGCTCAAGACTCCTCTCACAGCACACAGTTCACAACAGCTTTTCAAAACAATTTCAACTTTACCAAATCTGCATGTTTTCACTGCTGAAGTTTCACAGCAAAAATTCACTTTCATTAACTCTGAGTGATAAAGCAGGGGCATTGAAAACTATGCCAACAGCTATGGCCAACATCTGTAAAAGTAAATAAACTACAGAGCTATATAGCAGTTTTCCAGGCCTGACTTTTACAAATCTGGAGTAGTTTTTGGCGTAAAGATCAGGTTAATTTTTCCTCCAGTTGGCTGTGCTATATCAATTTTTGCCAATCCTTTTCAAGATTAAAAAAAAAAGAAGGACAACATTAAGAGTCTAACTCTGTCATGGCTGCATAATTCATATCAACTTTGTGCAATTTTGAGTAGACTTTTCAACATTCAGAACTCTGTGTTTCCCTTTCTACACTGAATGCTTGGGTTCTGTTTATTAGTTTGACAAAGTTTCTTGTGTTTACCACGAAGACTTCCAATAGGAGACAAGAGAACAAAACAGCTCAGTAAAAAATAGATACAGCCTAGGTTCAAGACACTTTATAAAACTACTATGCAAATAATGAGTTGGGTTTTTTTCTGCTGTCTTCGTGAACAGATTCAGCGTTTGCAGCAGTGTGGATCAGTTATCCACATTGCCATTTATCGTACAGATGACTTATCTAGCTGGAAGGTAGTATTAGAAGGAAAAATGACAGTGAAAATGATAGTTTTGAGCAATGGTAGCTATAAAGCACAGCATGCATCCTACACTTTTCTCCTTAAGTGAAGCAACATCAAAACCTAAACAATCTTGGCAAAGACAGGAGACTAAAGAAGGAAAATGCTTAGAAATTGTTTCTAACATATAATTTTTGGCATTTTACATTCAGCCTACTTCTATTCATGTTTTCTCAAATAAATTCCACTGTAGATATAAACACATATATTACTACAAACCAACCAGTAGATGCTTCTCCAAGGTTTCAGACAGTGAGAATTGTCACTGCCAGAGAATGAACACGGGGTCTTCTGACTGCAAACCCCTGAGCTGTGGCCCTTTCCTCAGGTCCCCTTTCCTTACTTGCCACTTTGGTTTCCCAAATTTATAAAATGAGGAAAATCTCTCAGATTGGATGGTTCCACAATATGAAGCTAGCTTTAAACATGGCCCCACACAATGGTGCAAGAAACTAAGAAAGACCCCTTGGTTCTCCCAAGCACAAAGAACTGGAACAGCACTCTTTAAAACCAAATGATGTTCAACCTAAGAAAAAACTACAAAAAGATTAATTACACTTATCATATTTTAGAGGCATCTCAGGTTCCTCTTTAGATACTTTTGTAATTTTTAAATAAAACAACAAGGCATAGAAAAGAATAATGGTAACTGCTCCACAAAAGAATATGCCTTTTTTCCGCAGGTCAACTGTGAGTAGCTGGGGAGACGGGTGAATTTGCAACTGGAGACATCTAAAAGACTTATCTGGCAATTCTAAGCCAGGATTAGATACCTCTGAATTTGTATCTGCTTCTGTATGAGGTCTGCCCCCACTCCTACCAAGTTTTCTCTAATAATACTTGTTGTTAAGCAAGCTGAAGCAATTATGAGAGTGCTGGTGTCAGGGAACGTTCACTAGAAAAAAAGAAGAAGCCTTCCTGGACACTGGTTTCCAACGAGACAGCAGCGTTCCAGCAAGAAACATCCCTCCTACATATCTTCAATCAGGTGATTTTCAGTTAAGGAGACACCTCTCCTGATTCTAGTGAGTCTTCTCCTGTCATTGATTAGCCTAAAGTCCAACTCACGCATAAGGATTTTGCTTGAAGAAGAGGTAGAAATGCACTTTACCTATTGGCTGTTGTTGTTTTGTACCTTCAAGTCATTTCCCACTTACGATGACCCTGAGGCAAACCTACCACAGGGTTTTCTGGAGTTGAGAGTATGTGATACACCCAAGGTCACCCATAGGGTTTCCACGGCCAAGCAGGGAACTAAGCCCTTGTCTCTAGAGTCATAGTCCAACGATCAAACCACTACGCCATATTGCTTCTCAACTGGTACCCTGTTTGGGTTTTTTTTTTTTTTTTTAAAAAACCTCACTGAGGGCTCCATCATGCAATTTCCGGAAAAGCTCAAAAACATTTTAAAAATGACAAGAAGTAACAACAGCCTCATAGATTTATGTCTGAGTTTGATGGCTGCATATGAACAAGTCTACAACAAATTTCATGGAATATTTTATGTTTTGTGCACTCATTATCATTTCACTGGAATAAGAAATGGTAAAAGTGAAAAGTAATCTATGGATAAAGAATGATATGCTTGCATATTTAAGAGCATTACTGATACTCTATCTATGTCCAAAATGTAAAAAACAAGTTATGTATTCTACATAAATGGAAATGTAAAATGCTGATGTTAACAAACTCTAAATTCCTAGACTGCATTTTTTTAAAGCTAAGTTCCTATAATGGGCATGACATGTATCTCACAGCTGAGAGCTTACAACTAATCCAGGTGTTTTCTATATAAGTATTAGCCAGAAATGCCAGCACATGATTTGAATAGATGCTGTGATATGAAGACAGTAAATACACTAAGTACACAGGGTATCTACATAACACAGTGCTATACTGTATTTATACTGAAAAGTCGTGGCACTGTGGAAACTAGGATTAATTGCTTCCTAGCACAGACAAAAATGGTTTTCTAACATGAAACCAAGGAGAAAGTTCATTATTTAGCAGACATTCACACGGGCAACTATGAAAACTAACACAGCCACATTTGTCAAAGTACTTGAATTCTACCTACTGTCCACAGAACACTCATTATTCTATTGTGAACCAAAGTAAAATTCTGATGAGAATGTAAATGGTGCACTGTACAAGCAACTTTCCTTATTTTTAAAAAATTTCATAAACAGGACAAAAAAAAAGATGCCTTAGGTTAGAGTGACAAGTAAGCAAAGACTAGAAGCTACAGGAGACAAAAAGTACACAGCACAAGAGTACAGCATTGTATGAAACATGTTTTGATTTGTCTATAAGGGGCATGCACTGTTTACACTTTTTAAAAACTTTTAACCACAATGTTTAGGGGGTTCTCAAAATTTTCAAATATGAAATCATCAAGAAACTAGATTCTATAATACTTGGATATGCAAGAATATGCCCAACTTTGTTCCAAGTATAAAACTGTAGAGCAGCAAGGTCTGCAGCAAATGTCTAAAAATTATTTTCCTTTCCATCAGTTAAAAGAATTAATGGTGTTCTTCTACTTGCAAACTTGCTTAAGCACATAACTTAATGGGAAGGGATGGTTTACTGTCAATAAATAGATAAAAGTTTGAAGGAGTTCAACAAAATCTTCACAAGATAATAGTGTTAGGAAAACTGTAAGCCTCCTGTAAGTGATCCAAAAATGAGGAAAACACAGCTAGACTAAGTTTAGACTTTTGCATAGCATACACCAACCTTTGTAACTTCTGGCCAGGGCAAAAGTTCTTGTGATGACAAGTGTATCTCAGTTTCACATATTACAAAATACATCAGCTCCTTCATTTCTGGGAGGGTTTGGGGGTGCAGAACCCTAACAAAAGTGGAAAAACCACAAATAACTCCCCCTTCATAATCCAATTCCCTTCTGGGGCACTTCTCTCCCATTCCCTTGTCTTTTGCACATGGGGGCTAAAGGAAAGGAAATGGGAGGGGGCAACTCTGGCGTGGAGAAGAGGGGCTTGTTCATGCCTCCCCCATTCTCCCTTGCCTTTTGCCTCGGCATGAGTTCTCAGTGCTGGGGCCAGAGGCAAGAGAATGGGAGGAGGGAGCTCCAGAGGGGAGAAGGAGGGCTTGAATATGTTTTCCCCGTCCATCTCTTGCCTTTTGCCCAGGCACTTGCCTTTTTCTCCTCATCTGGCAAAACACAAGGGAATAAGAAGAGGAGAATGGGGGGAAGGTTAGCAATGTCTCCTGAATAATCAAATTTGCAAAGGTCAAACCTCTGAATGTGGAGGGAGGACTGCACCACAAAATGACATCAAGCAATTCTAAGCCAGCATCCATGTACCAACACTGCTGTGGGGCAGTTCGGCTGCTGTATAAGGGATCAATCTGATCCTCTTATTTATGTCTGAAATTCAGCTTATAATGTTTCAAAACCTGTGCTCTGAATCATATTTTGAATTCAATTCACATTTCGCTGACTGACAGTTCTTCAGTTCATCAGAAATGCAAGAATCCTGTGGTCTGCTGTGTGCGGCACTAAGAATCCCCACCACACAGCTAGAAATAAGAACTAACCAGTTAAAATCAATTTAGTTGGAAACTTTCTGATATAAAAAGGCAACTTAACTGAATTTAACTAAAATGATTAACTCAAACTGGAATTTTAGCATTAACCTAATACTATTTAATTATTAAATAGTAATTATTAATTATTTAGTTATTGATTAAGTTATTTATTAACTAAATGAGAGACAGTGTTGAAGAGCTCTTTTCATCTCCCAGCTAACAATGGAAAATGAAAGCATGGCACTTCACTTTTCTAAAAGATTCACATCAAAACATTATCTCCTATTGCCTGAAGTGCTATAGCTGCATGTGGCAAATAATACCTGGTGCATTAAGTCAGTCATTCTCTTCTGGCCATTAATTATCTCTTTGACACAGGTCTTTGACAAATGAATGAAGAACTTTAGAAATAAACGTTAAAAGATTGCACTTTTAGGAAGAGTTATGCTTTTGGGTTCTGTTCCTGTATATTAAGCTGAGGAAGAACTATTCCAGCTGAGGCCCATAAGACTTTCAGCATAGTTGAATGTAGTTCTGAGTCACTGTAGGAAAATCTGAAATACGAAACTGCTTTACAAGCCACTAGTTCTGCAGCAAACAGCTGATGTTTTGTACACTTAGTCTCTTCCATCATTCTCCCATGAGATTCTCCAGCCCCTCTTCCAACAGACCCTCAGTTTCAACGCTTATGGTACATTGTTGTCTGGGCTTCCAGGGTTCTGCCTCTTATTCATCACTCTGTTCATCGCCCTGCACAGTGCCCTCACAATCTTGTCCAATCTAACAAGAACAGTCACAGGCACCAAAAAGAGCATGTCTTCTCTCCACAACTCTTTTATTAGAGAATTGTGCTCTCAGAAGCAAAGGAAAATAAAATGCTTCCATCTACTGAGTCAGGCCATCAAGTCCATCTAACCCAGGCCATTTCCACACTGGCCTGTTATAGCGAGATGATTCCACTTTCAACATCTTCGGGAATCCTGGGGTTTGCAGTTTCGGGAGGGGCCGGATGGTTCCTCCTGAAACTGCAAACCCCAGGATTCCAGAGGATGTTGAAAGTAGAATCATGGCGCTATAACAGGCTAGTGCGGAAATGGCCCCAGTCTTCTCAACTCTGACTGAGAGTGGCTCTCTGGGGTTTCAGTCTGGAATCTTTCCCATCTTTTCATTGTGACATCAGAGACTGAAACTGGGTCCCATCTATATGGAAAGCATGTGCAGTATCACTGATACTGTGTTCTTATTTCAACCCTAAGCAAATAAAGCATAAGAATAGGATAGGAACATTCTTAAAAAACCTGGGACATTCGAGTTTTGAGATCACAAGTCTCCACATAAGCATATCATTAGGAAGTCTAGATACCAGAAGACCAATGCAGACCACAGAGTACAAAATCCACTGAGGACCATTTTGCAACCCTGACAAAACATTTATTTCCCAGCGTATGCGACGAACAGATGGGGGACACTTCACAGCCACTTCTCTCCAACAAACATGCTTGCAATGTCAGAGGAGACCTCTCCATGCGCACAACTTTATTGCCACGGGACACTCTGTATTTGGAAATTCCCTCTAAGAATAATTTTGTGCATGAGCACATCTTTTCAGATATTACAATAAATACACACTGAGAGTAAGGACTTCAGATTTCACATTTTCCCACATTTTACAATGCAGTTCTGAGTTCCAAAAAAAAAAATGAATATAAAAATCCATCATATTTTAAAGACAATTTTAAATACTTTTTTTGTTTAGATGTTTTAAATGAATTTATTATTATGGAAATGGGACAGACTGGACTAATGAATCCAAACAAAACTAAAATTTTCTGGAAACAGACTGATCCGGGAGTGCCTGTTTGAAAGAACCAGCTGCTATGCCAGCTGTGATACACATTACATTAACTGTACATACTATGAACATTTTTAAAGGGACACACAAACATACTTGAGCTTACATAATTATAGACAAAAGCTTTAACGCCAACAACATGGGTGTTTTTTGATAAATATCCAAAATCTCAATGGATATGACCCACTTTCTGATGAAAGGTTTAAGCCCTCCCTCAAGACATCTTGTCAGTGTTCAGAAGCTGCAGATATAAATGGAACTGCTTTTTCTTTAGTTGGAAGACAGACTCAAAATTTAGGTTGTGCTAGAGAGAGTGAAAGCTTCAGACACAAAGTAGTTGCTTCTTAGATTCCCTAAATAGCTAATTTGTCTTATACTTAATTTGCATTCAAATAGTACTATACCTATTATCGTAACAATTAAACTGATCCATCAAGAACACCTCCACAATTTTTCCTGAAGATTAGGAGAATGAAACAAATTTTCTTCAGTACTAAAAAGACAAAAAAACAACAATCTGGTTTTCTCACCTGTGCTTTTTGTCTATACTATAGTGTGGAGCTCCTGCAAAAAAAGCACTACTCGTAACTGAAAGCCCAAGAAATCCTTCTGTATCATTGGCATTATTTTCTTGTTTTGATCATCCTTTCACTAGAACATTCCCAATAAACAATAAATCAGAGCGGTTATTAGAAAGGCACCAATTATTTGATCAGCTAAACATTGCAGAAATACATGTGAACACACTGTCACTGCCTAACTATAACACTGTACGATTTTCTCAACACAAATGACAACTTAATCTCTTCACTTTGAAAGTAATTTCAATGCCCATATAAAAGAGTAAAAAGACTAAATACTATCCTCCACTCAGCAGCACTTCAGGCAAGAAAAATTTAAAAGATGGTTGTGTGATAATGGGGCTTTCCATTATCTAGGCTTATCAAAGGGAGATACTTCCCTCTTCAGGTAAACCAAGGGTTAATGAGATGTTAGGATTACATCAAGGGTCACAGGGTGAGAGTTGACCAATCAAAAGAAAGGGTCAGCATCACAGGTCACAAGGTGAGAATTGACCAACCAAAAGGAAAAGAGGTGGGCATCTTGGAGAGGCTTCCAGATCCTTCCAAGGAGGAAAAGATAAAAACTTCTGAGAGGCCATGTGGCCAGAGACACAGAGAGAAAGAGAGAGGGGAGAGCTGGCCCAGTTGAGCTGGCAGGCATGCTGTGTCTCCTGGAACCCCCCCTCCTTCTTTAGACCATCTACGCCTATAACCTAATTGTGAGTAACTAGAAATAAGTAGTTAGTCGCGTTAGGGATGTTGTTATTTTGGGAATTGGCTGATCTTAAGAATGTATCTGTGCTGTTATATCTGTTTTGTAAATTCTTGTAACTAAGTGCACCTGGGAGAGGGGAGTTTCCCAAGTATATATTGTTTATTTGCATGTCTTGATTAAAACACTTCTACAAACCTCCGTTTCTCTCCGTTTCCACGCCAGGGTTGGCACACGCTACATAGGACCTCTCACTCAGGGGAAAGGGGAGGTGGAAGTTCCTTATGCTTAGAGATTGGGCAGGGTCCCTCCTGTCCTGTCCAAATGATTCTTAATTCAGGGGGGTGGTGGCAGCATACCTGATAGAGTTGGGGAGATTGCCAGTCGTTCCATGCATGGAAGTCAGCTTTGGAAGGCTGGCAAGAACCCTAGTAAAACACTGGGAGGGAATTTCCAGTTTTGCAAAGGTGGAAGTCCACTTAAGAGACGGAAATAAACCTACAGTGTCACAGGTTGATCTTCAAATACACTTGATCAAGTCAAGCGCAATAAAGAAGAGAAAGAGATCAGCAACACTCTAAGTAATCTTTCATGGTGAGAAGGAAAATAAGAAGGAATCCGCTGGACAGTATAGCTGCCCACTACATACACACTAGTGTGTATATGATATGCAATAAAAATGTGCAGATATGAAAGTTGCTCTTCAAGGCATCATAAATGTCAGGGGAAACTGCACGAGGGAAATGTGCTGAATGTAACTTTCACCTATTCATCTCAGTGGGAGTTCCGCTCTTAACTTCCAACTGCACCCTTCGCAGAATAAAGCAAAAAAAAAAAAAATCCCAAGAATGCTGCTGGAATTTCCAGCTTACTTTTATGTTAAATGTTCAAGAAACTCAGTAAAGTAGATTTAGAACCAGAAGCTGTCTAATGGGAGGCGGGGAATTGGGCAATCCAGATAGATCTGTGTATAAAGCATTCTCAGAATTAAGATGAACATAAGCAGCGGCAGTATGGGCCTGATATCTCCAGACATACATTGTCTACGAAGGCAAAAATCCATGATTTAACAGAGAGGCTGACAAGATCTTTCAACCCACAAACTCTTACTCCTTCCTTCTGGTCCACCCTGAAGAAAATGATACTGCAGGATAAGCCTTTAACAGATTACAAGGGAATGTATGGCTCTGAGGAGGAAGCTAAAGGACCTGAGGACACAGGTCCTTCCTGCTGAAGGACATGGCCCACAAAGAGGAAGAATAATACTAGAAGTGAACCACTCATTCCGCAGATAGTACTGTGAGGAAAGATTTGGCTCCTTGGACCATGAAGTTTCATGAAGAAGGACTTCTTCAAGAGATGGGTTGGACCTCTTAGCAGTTGGTAAGAAAGTATGAGTCTTAATGAGAAGGGTTTTAAACTGAGTTACATGGAGAAAGCAGACAGTATTCCAGAAGGCATGGGGATATTAAGTACTGGTAATAGGCTCAACAGTATATAGGGAATCTGAACACTAGTACAAAAACCCAACAGTCTGCTAAAAACAAAAGCAATGATTCATGGATAGCTCTCCATGGATATCTTAGATATCTCTATACTAATGTACAGAGCATGAAAAAAAAGCATGATCTTAAATTCTTCACAGAGGAATGCAAATATGATTTAATGGGCATTACTGAAACCTGGAAGGATGAGTCTCATGACTGGAATGCAGTTACAGAGGGATATAACCTATTCCAATATATGTAATCTGTTCCAAGGAAATATACCAAACAAGAAAGGAGGAGGAATAATAGCATTATATGTCAAGGATCTGAACACCTCTGAGGAGATACATGACTTAAGAGTATGGAAAATAGGTTGAGAACATTTGAGTAAAAGCAAAAGGGAGGGAAACAATTGTCATCATTGTGGAGGTCTATTATAGATCCCAAGTCAGACTGAAGATTCAGGTGATGACTTCCTAGATGCATTGATCAATGATTCAAAAAAGAAGAGATATAGTACAGTCTTTTCCCTCCATATTTGCAGGTTTAACTTCGTAAATTTGATTATTCATAAGCTGCCCACTTCCTTTCCCTCGTTCCCCCTGCCATTCCTTGCCTTTTGCCTGCACATGTTCTTCTCTATGCCCAGGCAAAAGGCAAGCAGATGGGAGGGAAGAGCCCTACATGCAGAGAAGGAAGGTGCACATGAGCCTTCCTTCCCATTCTCTCCCTTCATACCCTTGCCTTTTGCCCAGGCACGTAGAAGGAAGGCACAAGTGCCTAGGCAAAAGGCAAAGAAATGGGAGGACAGAGCCCCAGAACAGAATGGCTGGGAGAGCACTTACTTGGGCGGAGGGAGTTATTTGTGGATTTTTAAAACTTCTGTGAGGGTTCTGCACCCAGAACCCTTGCAAAAGGGGAGAGGCCACTGTAGTAATGGGAAACTTCAAGCAAGCTGATATTTGTTCGAAGACAAATTCTGTCAAGAATGGAAAGTCCAAGAAATTTTTCATTTGCCTTGCAGACTTTTTTCTTTCTGTCTAGGCAGTGAAGGAGGCAACAAGGGGATAAGTATTTTGGATTTGATCCTATACAGGTGAATTGGTCAATGGGCTAGAAACAGCAAGATCCTAGAGTGGGAATGATCATGTCCTCAGTCTTCTCAAAAGGAAAGTAATGTGGTAAGGGCACTGCAGCCCTGAACAGAAAAAAAAGTGGTAAAGGAACAACCAGCTACTCTAAATGAATTCAAGCCAGATGAACTACATCTAAGACTATTAAAGAAACCTACAGATACCAACTTTCTTGGATTCTTGAATAACATGAGAGGTCTCAGAAGACTAGAAGAGGGGAAATGTTGTCCCCATCTTCAAAAGGAGGGGAGGAAAAGAGATTCAAGCAACTATTGACCAGTCAGCTTGCCATCAACATCAAAAAAAGCTCTAGCACAGGTCATTATAGAGCCAGCTTTGCATACTTAAGAAACAAATAGTTGTCATTACTAAGAGTCAGTTTGAATTTCTCCTCCAAAAAGTCATACCAAATTTATCTTTCTCTCTCTCTCTCTTTTTTTAATAAGAGTACAAACTTGGTAGACCAAGGGAATATTGTGGGTATAGTATATCTTGATTTCAATAAGGCTTTTGACAAGGTCCCCTATGATATACTTTCAGGCAAGCTGTTGAACTGAGAACTAGACAGTGCTACTGTTAGGTCAATCTGTAACTGGCTGACAGATCAAACCCAGAGAGTGCTCATGAATAGCTGATCTTCATCCTGGAGAGGAGTGACTAGTAGGATGCTAGGAATCCTAGTAGGATTCTTTTTCTGGACCTGGTGTTGTTCAAGATCTTTATAAATGACTGATGGAATAAAATACATTCTTAGCCAATTTGCAGATGACACCAAATTAGGAAGGATAATTAATATCCCAGACAACAGAATCAGAATTCAAAATCATCACAGAAATGTAGAGTTGGAAGAGACCACACGGGCCATCCAGTCCAATGCCCTGCTATGCAGGAACACCCTCAAATCACTCCCAACAGATGGCCATCCAGCCTCTGCTTAAAAACCTCCAAGGAAGGAGATTCCACTACACTCCGAGGCAGAATGTTCCACTGCCGGACGGCCCTGACTGTCAGGAAGTTCTTCCTGAGGTTCAGGTGGAATCTCCTTTCCTGCAATCTTGACAGATTGAAGAGCCTGGCCAAAAGAAGAAAAAAAAATCTCAGAGAGACAAAGGTCAGCTACTACATCTAGACAAATAAGGATGAGTGAAACCGGGCTTGAAAACAGTGTGTGTGAAAAGGACACAGGGGTCTTAGCAGACCTTAAGCTAAACATGAGGCAATGGGGTGACATGGTGGGAAAAAGCTAATGAAATTCCAGGCTGCATTTACAGGACTACAGTGTCCAGATAAAGGGAAGCAGTACTGCCAATCTATTCTGCTTTGATCAGACCTTATCTAGAATGCTATGTACTGGGTAGGACAGCACTGACAAGCTGGAATATGCCCAAAGGAGGATGACCAAGCCTTATGAGGGACAGCCGAATCATACAGATGGAAGAGACCACAAAAGCCATCTAGTCCAACCCCTTGCCATGCAAGAAGACACAGTCAAATTACTCTGATAGATGGCCATACATCCTCTATTTATAAATGTCCAAGAAAAGAGGCAGTGTATTCCACTGTTGAGCTGCTCTTCCCCTCAGGAAATTCTTCCTAATATTTAGGTGGAATCTTTTTTCCTATAGTTCGAAGCCACTGCTCTATTTCCTAGTCTCTGGAGTAGCAGAAAACAAGCTTACTCCATCCTCCATATGACATTCCTTCAAATATTTAAACATAGCTATCACGTCACCTCTTCACCTTCTCTTCTCCAGGCTAAATATATCCAGCTCCCAAAGCCACTCCTCACAGGGCATAGTTTCCCCACTTTTTACTATTTTGGTCGCCCTCCTCTGGATACATTCTAGCTTGTCAATAACCTTCCTGAACTGTGGCATCCAGAACTGGACAGAGTATTCCAGGTGGGATCTGACAAAAGCAGAATACAGTAGTACCATTACTTCCCTTGACCTAGACACTATACTCCTATTGATGTAGTCTAGAATCACATTCTAGGCTGCATCACATTTTTCAGCTGCCACATCACACTGTTACCTCATGTTCAGCTTGTGGTCTACTAAGACTCCTAGATGCCTTTCACATGTACTGTGGTCAAGCCAGGTGTTACCCATCCTATATCTCTGAATTTCATTTTTTTTTCTTCCTAAGTGTAGTGCCTAACATTTCTTCCTACTGAAATTCATTTTGTTAGTTTTGGCCCAGCAATCTAATTTTGAATCTGATCCTGTTTTCTATGGTATTAACTAATCTTCCTAATTTGGTCTGATCTGCAAATGTGATAAGAATGCCCTTTATTCCATCATTCAAGTAATTTATAAAGATGTTGAACAGTACTGCTTTGCTTCGAGAAGGGAAGACTGAGAGGTGACATGCTAGTCCTTTGTAAATAGCTGAAACGATATCTATCATATAGAAGATAGAGCAAGTTTCTTGTCTGTTGTTCATGAGACTAGATACAAACCAATGGATTCAAATTACAAGAAAAGAAATTTCACAGAAACATTAGGAAGAACATCTTTACTGTAACAGCTGTTCGGCCGTAGAATAGTCTGCCTCAAATGATAGTGGACTGCCCTTTGGAACTCTTTCAGTGGAGGCTTTCCTTGTCAAAGAAAAGCAAACACATTTCTCTTAAGCTGTTGCAAATCAAACAGATGATTCAGAATAAATTGTTTAAAAAATATCTTTACGCAAAAGAAAGCCCATCTGCATAAGTGCTTGTCACACACATATTTGTTCAAAATGAACACTACAGCACTCCAGTTTGGCATTTTCCTCATGTATGTTTCTTGTCTGAACACAGATGTACTAGAATGAAAGTCAATAGACACATTCACAACAAACTCCATGTTTCAAGCCTCCATACATGATTTCTAATGAATCAGAAAATAATTACCACCTACTACAATTCTGGTATCTCTGTTAAGCATTGAGAAATCACAACAAAACTCAGAATGTATGTTTAAGTCTATTTTCCATTTGAAGTATGAACACTAGCTTAGTTCCTCTGCCACTCTGGAAAAGGGGGAGACAGGGTGACCCAACGCATGCATTTAATGAAGCGTTTGGACTAAAATTTACAGGAACATTGTAATTTACTACAGTAGGTTTTTTTTTATTATCATAAATATTGAAACAACTATCAGAAGGCAATATTCAATATCTGACAATCCTTCACCTAAGAAAACAAGCAAATAAAAGCAACTCTCTTTTCTGAATACTTGTATAAAGAATCTCTCTTTATATCTTCAATCACTGAGTGGTAATTCTTGCAACATTAGTATGTCACTAAGTATGTCACAAGTAAGTCACAGATATATAGCAGAAAGCAGAAGCAAGCACTAAGGGTCGCCATTCAGACAGGGCCTAAATTGCTCTTTGCCCAGAGTTTGGGAGTTAAAATGTTAACAGGAATGTTGTTACAAATACACTTGGCCCTCCACATTCGCTAGGGTTAGGGACACAGGACCCTCACAAAAGTGAAAAATTCACAAATAACAAAATTTGTGTGTCTGTCGGAAGGGGCAGAGGCATGGGTGGGGAAAGTGGGCATCCAGGGTCTAAATCAGGTCAGAGAAAGGAGATGGTTGGCAGGGTGGTCCTGTACTTCCTCTCTCTTGCCCATCTCCTTCCCTGGATGTGTGGGGGGCATGGGTACAGGGCTTGTGGTGCTGAGAATTTGGGCAGAGCCACCCTTAGCTGGCCAGGCAGAGACTGGGAGAGGAAGAGGAGGACCAGAGGTGGGTTTTTAAAGGGCTATGCGGCCTGATTGGAGCCACCAAGAGGGAAGGTTCCTGCCAAAAAGAAGCACCAGAGGCAGGAGGGCAGGGGTTGGAGAAACTCACAAATAATCAAATCGGTGAATGTCAAACCCGCAAATGTGGAGGGCTGACTGTAATGCATTAAAATTTACATTGTGGGCTAAAATGATCCTCATTCCCCCTGTACAATGTTACGATGGAATCACTTTGTTTGTAGTATAGCGAGTAATGGTTGTTCATCATACACAAATCTTCTAATAGCTCCAAATCCACCAGCAGGGCAACAGTCTGCAACCCCCCACCCACTCCTGAAAGCTGATCTGGGTCTTTCTTTAAACCAAAATGTAAACTCCTTCGGGACACATGCAGTTTCTCATGCTCAGGGAGGCCTCCCAGAAGTGCTATTTGGCTTGTTTAAGAAGCACATGACTCTTTGGGTGAAATTTCAAGAAGTGTGAGGGCAGGCTGCAGCCAACAAGAGAAGCAACATAGTACTCAAGGGAAATTTAACATCCACAGCTCTTCCTTTACTTTTAAAGTAATACCTCCAAGCTCCGTTCCTACTAACTATAGTCCTTCAGACCTAGGCTTGTCCTATCTACACAATTCCACCCTACCAAATTTCTTGGCCATATCAAAGTGTTCATGGACTGCTGGGAACCAGCATACAATTGTACACATACAAGTTCTAACTTTTGCAATTTTTAGTAGGGAGGAATTATCTTATTTAGCCTTCTACATCCAAATCAAGGGTAACTACTATAGCACCCTAAGCAGATTGGTTCAAGTAAGTAAGAAACTAGATATTATAATTTCAACCAGAAGAAAATACTGCTGACAGTGATTAATTGATGGTGCCAAAGAGTGAAGAATCAGAGATATCTATTTTGCATCTTGTTGCCTTGGTTTCTGTTCAATGCCTTAGCTTTTTCCATGTTTCAGAGACTGTTTCTGACGTTTTTATTGAACACAAAATTGTGACTTCATTGGTAATGATTAAGGCTTATTTTTCCCTTCTGAAACATCTTCCACTGATGTCCAAGGTCTCCTGCTGGTCTAACTGCAACTTAAGTAACATTCATTTTCTTTTGATTTCATAGTCCAACACTACACTCAATTACCTTCAAACATGAAACTCTCTCATATGCCCTGCTCGCATCTCTGAGACAGTGCAAGTAATATTTAAGACTATTAACCTGAGAAATACCACTTAAAATCTCATGCTACCTCTGCGTGTGTGTGTGTGTGTGTGTGTGTGTGTGTGTGTGCGTGTGTGTGTGTTACCTGCCTTCCATAGGGTTTTCTTAAGCAAGGAATACTCAGAGGTGGTTTTGTCAGTTCCTTCCTCTGAAATATAGCCTATAGCACCTGGTATTTGTTGGAGGTCTCCCATTCAAGTACTAACCAGGGCTGACCCTGCTTAGCTTTCAAGATGAGATGGGATCTGTTGCCTTAGAGTATTCAGGTCCTCTGTATCACTAGGGCTATTAGTCTCTTCCTCCCCTCATGTTTCACATGCACACACACTTCTGCAGCATGGATCTTTTACTGTTGACTAAACCCACAGGTCTGTTCTAAATGCTGTAAAGAAACCATATATAAAATTCTGAAAAGCTATACTAAGGCTGTATTATCAGGAGTATAGGTACACAAAAATGATCACACACACCTCAGAAGGGACACTCATCAAGAAAGCATGTAAACATGAAAGTTATTTCCAAGTGAAGATAGTTCTCCCTTTTATTAGCTACACATACTTGAAAAACTACATTGCATTTGGAAATGAGGATGAAGGGATTACACCAGAGCCACACAGAAAAGAAGACTGAGTGGGCTGTCTGTCTGCGTTTGCTTTGCGCTCAGCAAAATGTTGGCTTAGAAATCTGAAGTACAATGAGAAAATGGGTTTCAGTAAGTGATTTATCTGGCTGACAAAATGTTGACACAAGCTGAATGTCAGGGGTTCTGAAGCAATTTGTGATGGGCCCATTGTTTCTACAGTAGTGACTTTCCAAAGATCCTTTGTGTAAAAGCTCACCAAGTTACTTCAAATAAGAACATAGATTTGTCTTGTACAATTGCACAGGCACAGCAAGAAGAGTTCTCATGTATTCTATCAGTGTCATTTGTTCAGGTGGGCCAATCTAACATTTAGTCTGTTGTTCGGTAAACATATGCCATTCCTCTCTGTGTATGCTTATGCCAGTGGTTCTCAACCTGTGGGTCCCCAGATGTTTGTGGACTTCAGCTCCCAGAAGCCCCAGCCACTGTGGTCAATGCTCAGGGCTTCTGGGAGCTGAAGTCCAAAAACATCTGGGGACCCACAGGTTGAGAACCACTGGCTTATGCAAAATCATAAGACACTGGCCCAAATCTACAAAGAGCATCAGAGACATCTCCTTTTAAGGTGGAATATATCCAAGTGCAACCAATCTATATGGAATCCAGGATAATTCAAAATATATGCCATGTGAGAGTTTGTTAGAAGATCCTTATCTATATAAATTTAACTTGTATTTTACCCTGCTTTCACAAAACATAAGCAGCAGCATACAGAGAGTATCCAGGAATTTTCCCCTCTAGGAACTGATAGAACTCAGACCTGCTGAGCAACACAGCAAGACTCCTGCTTCTTGTGTTTTACGATTAAATGCTACCTAACCAGAGAAGGGAACATATTTTCAAGTTGTTTAATGATGAGATCACATAATATTTAATACTGTCCACATTCAACTATAAACCATTGCTTAAACAACAGTGTTTTTTTTAAAAAAAACAACCTTCAGCATCTAATGTAACGACCAGATTTGTTGTTGTTAATTGCTGTCAAGTCAACTTTGACTTGTAGCAATTATATGAGTGAAAGAGCCGCCTGGTTTAAATAGCCCTACCCAATCACTGCAAACTCAGGGCTTGGCTTCCTTGACTGAGTCCATCCACTTGTAGCAGGATCTCCCTCTTTCCCTACTGCCTCCTACCTTCCCAAGCATTACTATATTTTCTAGTGAGTCACATCTTCTCATAGGATGTTCAAAGTTCAGCAGTTTCAATTTACTCATCTTGGCTTCTGTGGAGAGCTCCGGCTTGATTTGCTCTTGGAACCATTTATTTGTCTTCTTGGAAGTCCATGATCAACAGAACTCTCCTCTAGCACTAGATTTCAAATGACTTGATTTTCCTTCTGTCAGCTTTCTTAAAAGTCCAGCTTTCACAAACATATGTTGAAACTGGAAATGCAATGGTATGGACAATCCTGATTTTAGTATTCAATCATTTATCTTTACACTTCAGGATCATTTTTTGTTCCTTCACAGCTGCCCTTCCAAGTTCTAGGCTTCTGTTTTCTTGACTGCAGTCTCCATTCTGATTAATGACCAAACCGAGGTATGGAAAATCTTGAATTATTTCAATGTCTTCATCATCTACCTCAAAATTACGTAAATCACGCATGGTCATTATTTTTGTAACTGTAAACTGTAAACCTGTCTTTGCACTTCCTTCCTCGACTCTTCAATCGTTATTCCAACATCTTTGCTGTTTTCTGCTAGTAGTATGGTGTCATTCAGACATCTTAAAATTGTTGGTGTTCCTTCTTCAAATTTTCACGCTTCCTTCCTCCAAGTGTAATCCATCCATACATACATAGAATACATTCGGTTAAACTGATAGGGTGATAAAACAGATAGGGTGATAAACATATAGGGTGATAAAATTCAGTCTTGCCTCTTGATGACTAGAAACCATTCTATTTCTCCATACTCTGTCCTCAGAACAAGTTATGCATTAAGACAATCAAATACTGTGCCGCAACTAATTTCTTTAAGAATGATCCATAGCTTTGATGGTCCATACCATCAAAGACTTTACTATAATCCAGTGTTTCCTGAATTTTGGTCTTCCAGGTGTTTTGGACTTCGATTCCCAGAATCACTGATCATTGGCCAAGGCAGCTGGCACTTCTGGGAGCTGAAGTCGAAAACATCATCTATAAAGCACAGGCTGATTTTGTTCCCAAATGCTTTGGTGCACTCCGTTAACCAATGTATGTTCGCAACATGATCCCTAGCGTCACTTTCTTAAAAGTCTTTGTAGTGAAATGTCGAGCATCACTTTTCCTGAATGGGAGTATAATGCAATCATCTGGTGGTGACTGCAATCCCTGGTTCCCCTTTCCTGGAGACTGGAATGTATACTGAGCATTTCCAATCTGCGGGCCATTGTTTTTTCTTCCATATTTGGTGGCAGATTTTAACTAGAACTTGAGCGGATTCTGCCTCTGTAGTCCAAAGCAGCTCTACTGGTATATCATTTGTTCCTAGCGATTTATTTCTCTGAAGAGCTCTGAGTGTAGACTCCACTCCACTTTCTAAATGGCCAAGTTACTCTACCAAAAATGTAATATAGATTAGAAGCATATTCTTTGATGTGCAAACATAGCAAAACTATAAAGTATGTATGTATGAAGAACAGAGAGAGCAAGAAAAAGACAAAATATATTGTCCACAGAGTTAAAATTTCTCTTGTAGGCCTACCAAATGAAGTTTTATTGTTTTATTGTGCAATTGCCCTGCCCCATCCTCCAAATTATGCAGACATTTCAGATAACATTATGATCCATTTATATTCAGTGTGTGTTTCCCACTATTACACATCATTTCTCTAACTACAAAAAGTCTGGTAAGAAAGGAAGGAAGCTTTGCTACTTCCAGTAGCTAACCAGGGCCTAAATACCTGCAAGGCATCAGATCCTATTTGATCATGGAAGCTAAGCAGGGTCAATCCTGTTTAGTACTTGGAAGGGAGACCACCATCAAATACCAGAGGCTATAGGCTGTATTTCAGAGGAAGGAACTGGCAAAACCACCTCTGAGTATTCCTTGCCTAAGAAAACCCTATGAAATTCACGGGGTTGCCTTAAGTTAACAAGTGGCTGGAAAGTAAATATACATGTAGAAGGCTAGGGAAATGGCCACCTGGAGCATAGAAGGTAGGTAACATCTTGTGGATGTCCTTTCACTCTCCTGTTTCATATCCACTTCAGTTCCAGGACCATTTGCACTTACATCTGAGCAAAGATACGTACAATATGGCTATCAAGATATAATTATCTGAATGGTATTCAATTTAACAATTTATTTAAGATTAAATACTTCATTGCAATAATATGGAGCTCTCTGAAACTGCACAAGGAGCGACTTTTTATTCAAACCAAAAAGGAAGACAGAGCAGCAAAAACCGGTGTCCTCTTAATTTCAATCATTTTATGCTTAAAGAAACAACATTTTGAAGTAGTTAAAAAAAATCTCTTGATATGCTAGAAGAAAGATATGATATTTGGATGGAACTAAATTCCCTATTTTTCTAGCCTGTTTGGAGAACTGACCAGAAAAGCCAAGGGATAGGTTTAAAACTGAGTAGAAAAATCAAGCAGACAAATTTCCAATCCAGGCCATGCGAAGGACCAGAAAAATCAAGGGTCTGTTTTTAAATTAACTAGAAAAAGCAAGCAGAACATCACATTTTGCGACTGACAAGTAAAGTCTCAGCATAATTGTATGTTGTTAAATTGGTACTGAGAAGTCCCTGTTTGAAAATGAGAAGACAGGGGTGTGAAGTGAACATGAGGATGGAACACACAGGAATGTCTATATCCCAAAACCGTTACACTCATTGAAGTATGGCAAATGCTGCTTATATTGAAAACAGCAATGATTTGCAGCTCTAGCAGTCTAATGTCTCTACGTACACTTATGTCTCTCGTGAATGCCAAAAACCAGTTCTGAAAGAGACTATGTTTACTGTCAACCTGGAAGTTATTTCCAAGAACAAAGCATGGTTGCTCACTCCTTTACATTTGACTTTGGAATCCATCTTACTATGTAACATGAAAAAGTAATGCTTTGCGCTTTTGATTTAGTTTCAGGCTCCTCAAGCTTCCAGGAAAGCTTTTTGTTTTTTCTTTTTTTAAGCCTTCAAATCTGCTTTTGCACTTGAGAAAAAAGCCCCAGTTGTAACCCATTTCATCACTGTTCTCCGGGCAGACATCCAGAAGCCATACCTTACGCAGTGATTTGGAAAGCACAAAAGCTCTTTCATAAGGGTTCAAAGAAAGTGCAAGAAAGTTATGTTAAACCTGGCATCTCTTTCCACCTCCAAGTTCTAAAATGCAAAATAGAAAACGATTTTAATTACCATTGCTCAATAAACTTTTATTATCTTCGTAAGAACAAAAGCCAATGTTCTGCATATTAAATTCAAGGTGCACAAAATATGAAGAGAATAAAGTTGTTTTAGTAACAAGGTGCCGCAGGCATGCTCAAAAGGCTTTTGGCAGGTGGTTAGTTATAGCAGGATCCAGATGTTAGAAATACAGTATTGCTGGCTAATAAAATTAATGGACTTATCTGAAATGAATAACTTAACAACAGTGATAAGAAAAAAATCATTAGCAACTTTTTCAAAAAGACTGAGAACATTTGATAGACTTTTTGCAAGAACAAGAGTGCAGTATGTTAACTGTAGGCTTTGACAATGAATTTATTTACAATTAGAGAAGTTATTTTATATAGTCATGTATAATCTGCATTAGGAAAGCTGGAAGTCAAATGTACATTCTGTTTTCATTGTTCTTCGTTATCTTTGCTTTTTTTATTATCTTTTTCCTCTCTTCGTTCTGTTTCTTTCTTTTTATGTATTTTGGCTCCTTATTATACTGGAAAATGTTTAACGTATTTTACTTTAAAAAACCCAATGAAATACAGCGCAGGATATATTTCTCTCTTTCTGTTTCTCTCTTGGAAGGAGAGTGCATGAAAGCAAGGGTTATGCACAGAAATTTTCATTTTAATCCCAATATCTAACTTTCTGTAGCTATTTTTACAATTCAGATGTACAAAGGCATTAAAACACTGTACATGATACTGAAGAGATTGATTCTACAGTATGAACACTTTATTGAAAATGTTTCAGCCTACGTAGTTACATATTAAGTATTTATATAAGAAGTTTAATGATGACTTTCAAAGATCTACCAACATGGCTCGGAACCTCAGTTCTTGAAAGAGTGCATCTCCCCTATATGCCTGCCAAAGGACTGAGAAGACCCCTCCTCTGTGTCCCACCAATGGAGGCAATCCAGTGGGGAGGACACCAGACAGGGCATTCTCAGCTGTGGCATTATACAAGCAGAATACACTCCTCCTGGAGGCCGGACAGGCACCAACACTGGTCTCTTTTCAGAGCCAGATCAAGACATGGCTTTTTATTAAAATCTTTGGGGCCTAATTTACTTTTAAGCACATGCATGATTTTTAAAACTCTTTTTGTTTACCATCCTGATAATAAGGGCCAGACAAAAATATTCAAATAAAGAAAGAAAGAAAGAAAGCTAGCTTTACCAGACCCTGTAGAGCAGTTAGACACCTTCTACTCAACCACCCACATGTATACGGCACATACATATATACACACACCACAATGAACATCACTCACACTTGACTGGAAATCACTTTAGCAATTTCATTGCAGTTAGTACTTATTAACTGTGGGGATTGTTTAAATACATGAAACTAACAAATTCATTTACCAAATAATTTACCGAAAGTTCTCCCACTTTCTACACCATTCCACTAAATACAAATACAAAACTGCAATAAAATCAAATTTAGACGTTCTATGACAAGATTATTGTCACCTGTCATATATACTTATTCATGTTTACCATTAATCCCAAATGGCTTTAAACACCTCAACAATAACCTCTTTCAGTCTGTGTGCGATGGTCTTTTTCAAGGGTAAGAGGAGAACTACAATCCCAACAGGGTATGATTTCCCGGAGGAAAGTTCTCAGGAAAGAGAGTCCACAAGACCTATCTGTAGGTCCACTGACCATGTATATGTCATTCATTCATCCATTCATTCATTCGTTCACAGTATTTATACCTCTCTCTTTAGCCACAAAGGCTCCCAGAGCTTACAATTTGTTAATTTGACCTCAAGCTTACAATCTACGTAAAACAGGACAGACAAGGAAAAGGGAATGGTAGTAGTGGAGGGGATTAAATGCAGCAGATACTGCCAGTTCTTTTCCCTCCCTCCAAGGGTAGTGCAAAGCCGCTGGGATGGAAGGAGGGAGGGCCTTTCATCTGCTTCTGAGCCTACACATGAAGCACCTGTGCCTCCCTCTTCTTTTCTCCTCTGAGGCCAAAGCAATGACAGATGATGGCAATGATTGTTCATAATTTGATGGAATAAGGACAAAAATTGGAAATAATTTGTTTAAAATTAATTCATTGCCCTCCAACGTGTTCTTAAAAATTCACTATGGTTTTAAAATTCATAATTTTAATTGTTAAATGCCAACTACTACTTTTGAGTAACAACGTTTCCAGTTATCTTAACTCATCTGTTGTGAACTCATCTTCAAGTCATTTCCGACTCATCACAACCCTAAGGCAAATCTGTCACACAAACCTGTTCTGGGGCTGAGAGTGTGTGAGGCACCAAAGGTAATCCAGCGGGTTTCTATGGCCAAGCAAGGACTTGAATCCCGGTCTCTAGGGTTGCAGTCCAACATTCAAACCACTACACCACATTGGCAATCATTACTGGCCATTTTTAAGTGATTATAAATGAATTTAAAGAATGTAATTAATTAACTAACACATTAATTTTATTTGTGCTTCTCTCCATGGTTTAAGATTAATAAATTAATTTTCCTTTATTATTTAGTATGAACGTGTTAGCACTAACAGCGGTACTTCCAGGCTCTGGTTAAGTACAGCACATTTCTAAACAAGTACTCTATCAAACAAACTGCAACCTTATTTTGCCTTTCCATCTATCTGCAACTAATTTTCTGTTATTGTTTTTGAACTCTGAGGGTAGGTTTTTTGGCATATTCTCCTTATAACAGAGCTGCTAAAAATCAACTAAGTATATTATTTTACATTACAGCACAAAATCTCATCTTATATAAAAAATGTGCCATCAATTATGGAAGTCTGGCTACATTTGGTTGGTTTCCGATGTATTTAAGACCACTAAAATTATTTTCCTTTCAAGTTTACACTGTTACAAGGTTACAGTTTGCATCCCCCTCCAGTCTTCTACAGACTGCCAGCATATGTACTCCACAATTAATTCATCACTATTTGTCTTTTTACAGGTCATTTTGGTAAAAAAATAAAACCAGAGGCTAAAAGTTACCTGGGCATAAAGCATCTTAAAGATGGCCAACTTCAACATGCATCCATGGTGAGGGAGGAGGCATGCTCTAATTTCTAGCTGTTCAGAATCTATGATGTGGCCAAATCAGCCTACATTAGAAACATATTGTGTGCATTTGTCCAGCAAGACACTATGCAGCAATTCCAATTCCAATTCTCCTGGTCCCTCTTCAGCTTTGGCATTATTACCAAGATTTGGATCTTCAACACTCAGCTTTATAGTGCTCACATTACACAAAACAGGCTGTTACAAGAACCACTATCTTCACTTTAGACATCTGGCTGCAATACTCCGTCACCCCCACAACTTGAAGTAAACTGCACAAACGGCAGACGTCATCTTACAATCAAAACATTGTCTATGAAAGTCTGTGGGTCACCCTTGCCTTACAAAATTTCTAAAAAAGGAAAGTTGGAACTGTGAATTCTTTTCTAATCAACAAGATAGCAGTGCGGATACGGGTGCAATAACAAACTCCAAATCAAAAGGTACATCCCTATGTCCTGTTAAACCTCTACAAACTGCAGAGTCCCCCAATTCTGTTCCACTTTCTAACATCAGCAAAGAATCATTCAGCAGTTCCAATATACCAGGCCAGACTTGGTATAACTTGGATAACATACTTGGATAACAAAATTGAAAGAAATAATTGTATTTGTTCATTTTAGTATAAAAAGTAGTAGTATCCTCATAGAATCATAGAAATGTAGAGTTGGAAGAGACCACAAGGGCCATCCAGTCCAACCCCCTGCTATGCAGGAAAACCCTCAAAGCACTCCCGACAAATGGCCATCCAGCCTCCGCTTAAAAACCTCCAAAGAAGGAGACTCCACCACGCTCTGTGGCAGCACATTCCACTGCCGGACAGCCCTGACTGTCAGGAAATTCCTCCTGAGGTTCAGGCGGAATCTCCCCTCCTGCAGCTTGCATCCATTGCTCCTTGTCCTGGTCTCAAGAGCAGGAGAAAACAAGCCCACTCCCTCCTCGACATGACATCCCTTCAAATATTTAAACATGGCTATCATGTCCCCTCTCAACCTTCTCTTCTGCAGACTAAACATACCCAGCTCTCTAAGTCTGTCCTCATAGGGCATGGCTTCCAGGCCTCTCACCATTTTGGTTGCCCTCCTCTGGACCTGCTCCAGCTTATCCATATCCTTCTTGAATTGGGGTGCCCAGAACTGGACACAGTATTCAAGATGAGGTCTAACCAATGCAGAATAGAGTGGTACCAATACCTTCCTCGATCTAGACACCATACTCCTATTGATGCAACCAAGAATTGCGTTGGCCTTCTTGGCTGCCGCATCACACTGCTGACTCATGTTCAGCTTGTGGTCTA
Organism: Iguana delicatissima; assembly: GCA_948472985.1. NCBI lineage: Eukaryota > Metazoa > Chordata > Lepidosauria > Squamata > Iguanidae > Iguana > Iguana delicatissima. The sequence goes on from CAOKZL010000960.1 coordinate 134,309, forward strand.
TGAAGACTCCTAGATCCCTTTCACACGTACTGTTAGCCAGCCACGTGTCCCCCATCCTATATTTCTGCATACCATTTTTTCTGCCTAAGTGTAGGACCTTACATTTCTCTCTGTTGAAGTTCATTTTGTTAGCCTTGGCTCAGCTCTCCAATCTGTCCAGGTCCTTTTGAATTTTGATCCTGTCATCAGGCATATTAGCAACCCCTCCCAATTTGGTGTCATCCGCAAATTTGATCAGCGTGCTCTCTATTCCTTCATCCAAGTCATTAATGAAGATATTGAACAGCACCGGGCCCAGGACAGAACCCTGTGGCACCCCACTAGTCACTTCTCTCCAGGATGAGAATCTGCCATTGGTGACCACCCTTTGGGTACGGTCAGTCAACCAGTTACAAATCCACCTGACAGTAGCCCTGTCCAGCCCACATCTTACTAGCTTCTTTGCAAGAATGTCATGGGGAACATTGTCAAAGGCCTTACTGAAATCAAGATATACTATGTCCACGGCATTCCCTTCATCTATCAAGCAAGTAACTCTATCATAAAAAGAGATAAGATTAGTCTGGCATGACCTATTTTTGAGAAATCCATGTTGACTTTTCGTAATTACGGCATTGTTTTCTAAGTAATTAGAAACTGACTGTTTGATGATCCGCTCCAGGATCTTTCCAGGTACTGATGTCAGGCTGACTGGGCGATAATTATTTGGGTCCTCTTTTTTCCCTTCTTGAAGATGGGGACAACATTTGCCCTCCTCCAGTCTGCCGGAACTTCTCCGGTCCGCCAAGAGTTTTCAAAGATTATAGCAAGAGGTTCCGCAATGACCTCTGCTAGTTCTTTTAAAATCCTAGGATGCAATTCATCTGGCCCTGGAGACTTGAATTCATCCAGTGTGGCCAGGTATTCCTGTACTACCTCTCTATCTATCCCTGTATCCCTGTAATATCCTTGAGACTTAGAAGAACTTTCTAGAATAAGTTTAAATGGAGATTCAGTTTTCTCTTGAGGTTTTGAGTTCCTTTTTGTATTCTATCATTATCTACTATCTCATTATCACCAATCTTTATAGAGATACTATTTCTTGTTAAATAAAAATCAACTATGAACAAGATTTTCAGTAACAGAGACAAAGTTTGGGACACATGACCATCTGTAACAAGAACCATATGAACACAACCGCTATTACTTACAGAAATTAGGAGCTCATATAATCTTCTCAAAGAAGGAATGGTTTCCAGCTTAATTGTACAAGGGTACAATTGAAAGGACAAGCAAATGGTGCCTTGAAAAGCACAATCACCACTACTCTGCAAAGTCAGCTGAGCATATTCTTACCCACCTTAGATGCTTGAGGTGTTGAGATCACATGAACTGTGCTGGGTTTGACGCCATTTGCTTTGGGTCTCTTATAGAGAGCAAACCTGCTTTTCCTACGCCCTCTGTCACCATTAGGAAGGGAGCCATTATACCTGGGAAAAGATAAATGCAAATGTTATTTCAGATTATTGGGCATATAAGAATAAGTTGAAAGTGATCATAAGAACTGAATAAGCAGCAATGAAAACTAGAGGACTGGTGAAAACAGTTTTTTTCCACCACAAGAGAACATTCACCTCCTCATATCTTTCTGTTTCTGAGACAAGTAGCACTTCCAAAGTAACAGACGTTAGGGCCCCACTAATTTATTGGGGTGATACAATACTACTATTTTTCATAAATCTCAGTTTCTCACAGATTTCGTTTTGGTTATTTCAAATAATATGTCTCATTAAACACAACCGAATTAAACCAAAACAGCAAGCATCAGCTGTCTCTTACTAGCCAATAAAACATCTTCCAGATGCTCTACCTCCTAGCACGGCAGCACTCTCCCCAACACAGCACTGCCACTGTCAACTATGCCACCTTTTAAATATCTATGTCTTCACTCAATGCTTCCCAGATCGACCAACAACTGTATTAGAGAGCCCTTTTCAAAACTGTTTTGCTAGATGTGTATGTGTGCATTTAATGTTTTAACCAGTCATTTGGGGGTGGGGTTTTGTTGTTGTTGTTTTTGGTAGTTTATGATTATCTTGACTCTCTAAAAATATACAGGTAATATGCTGTATATATACAGACAATACAGATATAATAATAGTAATAAAATCGTTCAATCAACCATGGCAATGGGATCCTCATGGCATTCAATTCTATGTTCAGCATGCTCAAAACAGTAAAATAACTGTGGAAAACCTCCCTATATCATACTGTGCTGAAGTGTGTGTGTTTGTGCCTTCAAGTCACCTGTTGACTTAACGACAAACCCATGAATTTCATATGGTTTTCTTAGGCAAGAAATACTCAAGAGGTGGTTTTGCCAGTTTCTTCTTCTGTAACGTAGCCTACAGCACCTGGTATTCAATGCCCATCTCCCATCCAAGTACTAAGCTCAGACTACAAAATAAGATGGGATCTGCTGTTCTCTGGGTATTTAGGCTCAACTCTTATACAGAGCGAGCGCCTGGAACTCTCTCTATTGGAACTTTTAGAACATCATGTTCTTGTTACAGTTTTTAACACACGAGCTAATTTAGTAAGCCAAACCAGATATAAAGATATCTAGTAAAGTCAGTTCCATTAGCAACAACCACATTAAAGTCAACAGTAACAACCAAGTACATGGAAATCTCAGCAATTGATCTTGAAAGTATTCATTGTTGGTAGAAATTCTACACACGTATTTAAACAGACACCCCATATCCTGCTCACAGCACATAGCAAAAGCCACTTACAAAGGGGAAAAAGATTACTTCTGGAGTCAACACATGTGGCTCAGCTGTGAACTGGTCAACTCAGCAGCAACATCTGATAATACAACAAAGTCCATATTGTATTAACACAGCAGAATCATTATTCACTTCAGGAAATTTTTCAGTCAGTCACCTATCTTGGGTCTCCATTACATTTATTGCCTGAGGCAACCTTTCCACTTTACCTTCATACTTTCCATGTTTCAATTCTTACCTGCAACTGTGAAAACATAATGTTTCGATGTGCAGATACTTTTTATGAATTGAGGTTCAAAATCACAAATGGCTACCTACAATTTATCATTCACCTGCTCCCTCTGCTTCAATTAACACAGGCAGGAAGAATACCATGTCAACATTTCTTTTCACCTTCATTTTCTACTGCAGACACCTCTAGAGTATATGGACCAATAACTGCATTTAATTAGGGACCAGAAAAATTACACAGTACTGTAGTGGGAAACCCACTTGGGATTGCAGCCTGTTCTGGATGGGGTTTTACTGCCTCTAATGATCAGATTTACAGTTTGGGGGTACTTTTGGACCCAGCACTACTCCTGGAAAATCAAGTTGCTGCAGTGGCCAGGAACACCTCTGCCCAGCTTTGGCTGCTGTGCCCTTTCTTGGGGATGGCAGATCTGGCCACAGTGATTCATGCCTTGGTTATTTCCCCAATTAGACTACTGTAATGCATTCCATGTGGGGCTGCCCTTGAAAAGTGTTCAGAAGCTGCAGTTGGTGCAAAATGCAGCAGCTAGACGGGTATCAGGTGTGTGTTTTAGAGACCATACTATCACCAGTCCTACAAGAACTGCGCTGGCTTCCAATCTGCTTCCAAGTTCAATTCAAGGTGCTGATATTGACCTACAAAGCCCTAAATGACTTAGGACAAAGATATCTGAAAGACCACCTCCTCCCCCATATGAACCTGATAGAAATTTGAGGTCTTCGGAGGATGCCCTGTTGCCTGTTCCATATCTCACATAGTTAGGTTGATGGGTACACGTAACAGAGCTTTCTCTGCAGCAGGGCCTTGACTGTAAACTTCCTACATGAGAAAGTTAGGCTGACTCCATCTCTTTTAAGCTTCTGGAAGGCAGTCAAAACAATGCTCTTCTGCATGGTATTCAATGTCTGAAACTGCTGTTTTAGCTGTTTTATATTAGGATTGTTTTTAGACTGCTTTCGGGAGTTTTTAAAAAGTTTTTACTACATTTTTAATTTTTTTTTTTATCATGGCATTGTTTTAATTGATTTTTATTTGTTTATTGCCTTGGGAGCCCTTGTGGGCTGGGAGACAACACAGAAATACTTCAAATAAATATATAAATATATAGTATCTTAACTGCTACAGGAGTTACCTCCACTATTCATAAAATAAAATAATCAAGGTAGAGAAGACAAGGTGCTGACAACCGAAAAACAGTCAGCTTTCTTTGTTCCAATTGACACTTTATTAATTTATTTCCATTTATTCACTGAGTCCCATATTGGGAAAAAGATGAGATATTAATAACAATAAGCACATTTATTCATCATTTTCTTTTTGATATTCTGTTTTAGCTTACAAGTATCTTAAAGGAACTCATTACACATTTCTTATTTAGAAATGGCCAAGAAGATACATTGCAAGCGAAATGAGAACAGAAGAATCTCTTGGTCAGGAAAATAAGGAAAAAACTGAGAGAAGATAACAGCAAAACAGAATTGATTTCAGATACCATTTTAAAAAGACTTTTTTTCTTCTGTCTGATAGTACTGGAAACACTGTCTCTCAAATGTGAAAACTGCTTCCCTACACCACCACTGGCAAAATATAGACGGGACCCAATTCTACAGTTTCTTCATATTCAAATACTGGTTGGTTCTGGGTAGAGAATCTCAGGTCTCAAGAATCACAGACATGATCAGAATCATGATTCCAAAACATACCAAGTGACTAGAACAGTGTAAGAGAAAAACAGGTAGGGTGGTAACCCCACACCAAGATGTAAGGCAATATGATAAAGATTGCCTTGCAATTATTCTACAGCTTTCCTCACTTTCTCTAAAGACAGATATAGACTCAACTTCAGATTCCCTAAAATACTCAACTTAATAACAGATCACCAATCAAAAACACCACTAAAAGAAATGCAACTCTTCACAATATTTTACTGTATTCCACTTGTAAAGTGTCAAGTTTTGGTAGCTTAAAGATGCTTTTCAATAGCGAAAAAAACTATTATGAGGCCATATGAGGAATTTTCAACTGAAATACTTACAGACAAGAAGTTTACAAAACAGCCATCCACATGAAATATACAAGCAGGTTTCAGCTTGCCCAGCACACCAATCAATGTTTAAATTCCACATACACACACCCCAAATCTCAAGACTCAAGTTCAGACTCACAACATGCAGAAGACATCGCAGAATGGCAAGTCTTGCTTAAAATGAGTCTGGAACATGACTAACAAATGACTTATTGTGTTGGAGCCTCCCATACCTCCTCGAACATTCTACCACTTTTAAAAGTTATCACATATGCCCTTTAACAAAACAGATATTAGTATCAGAGTTATGTTACATAACTTCTCCATCCACATCAAATGGTATTTTATCTTTATTATATAAATGTGTACTCCACCCTTTAATGCAAAAGCTTTTCCATCCACTGATGACTCCTAGTTGCTCATTCAAACCATGTCTTTCAGTTCAGGAATAAGACAATAGATTCCACGTCAGACAGTTGGAAACCCCATCTCTATATAATTTACAACACAAATGTGGTGTCTCTTTCTACTAAGCTTTATTTTCTTTTCAACAAAATTATTTCAAAACTTTTTTACATTCAGAAAAGAACTGATATACAACTTGGAATATATAAGATAAGTATATGAAAATGCCCTAAAAAATTACTCCACTGGTAGAACTGCTTCTACTAGCAAGCCCTAGAGGACGGGCTTCCAATCAGCTGCCCATGTGCACCCCACAAAAAAACACAACCCTGCTGCCATCATGCACCCTCTAGAGCAGAGCTTTCCAAACTTTTCATGTTGGTGACACACTTTTTTCAGACATGCATCATTTTACAACACAGTTATTCAGTTTTACTAGGAAACTGGAGGTTAAACTAACCCCTTATAAGAGATACAGACACATACATAAATTGTAATAACAAAACGTACGGGGACACAACATATCTCATGAAAACCTTTCATATATTTTTAAAAATAGATGATTTATAAATAATAACATACCTTTCTAAGATTGTAGGTGACACACCTACACACTTCAAGCAATACACTAACATGTTTCAGCACAACATTTGGAAAGCCCTGCTCTAGAGGGATGGGAAACCATCTGGAGTAGTGTTTTGGGAGGAAGCTATCACGAAAGTTTGAACACACTGGCCAGTGTCCACTAGCACAACTTTGGGTTTGGTCCTTATACAGTAGCCCCTCCACATTTGCAAGGATTCAGGGCACAGAGCCCTTGCAAAAGTGGAAGAACCGCAAATAACTCCCTGCCCCATGATTCCCGTCCCATTCCCCTCCGGAGCTTCTCTCCTCCCATTCCTTCGCCTCTGGCCTTGGCATGGGGCAGGGAGAAAAAATACAACCTAAAAGGCTTACTGGTACTTTCGTCTCAGACAGAGAAGAGGGGAGTTCTGGAGTACTAATTACTTCTGGTGACCATCTCGAGAAAGGAGCACTTGACCAGTTAGCAGCCAATACACAGCAGAATGTGCAACCACATGGCAGAGAGGCCACACCTTCAGCAGTGGGAAGGGGCTTTGCTCACTCAAAAAGAACACATGTCCATTTTAAACACAAGCCTTGGAAGCCTAGGGTGAGGAATGCAAGGGATGGGAGGAGAAAATGAGGAGGGCACATACCTTGCGAATAATCAAATTCACAAAGATCAAGCCCATAAATGTGGAGGGAGGACTGTATTTAACAACCCACCTGGCACCAAGCAAGTAAACTGGTGGAGGAGGCATAAATAGCTTCATCTCTCCTCCATCATGGCTTCTTTGCCTGTCCTTCCGCTAAGGAAGTGAACTTAATTTCTGTGCAGCTAGTAAGGAAACATAGTGAACTGGCAGAGGGAAGACAAATCACTCATCCCTGCTCCTGCAGGGAGGTGTGCAGAAGGATAGTTTCCCTACTGCCGCCGCCAGATTAGTAAATACTACCATTTTTTATGTCCAGTAGTAGAACTGAACTCGATCAGAAACATCAGTCCTCTGCAGTCATTTCATCAGTGCAACTGCCCCAACTTGAATTCCTTTTGCTCTCTGAAAAGAGAATATTTACGTTTATGTGTCCTTTTCATCTCTACAGGCCTCATAGTGTTCAAGACCTGATTGGCTGGGAAGAACTGCAGCTGCTAGGAAACTTCACATGTTAACACTAAGCACTTTGGGGAATGGATTAAAAATCAGAAACAATACAAGAAAACATCTTATTACTGGCTGTCATATGTCATTAACACTAGAATGACATCCAGCTTGTAATTATAAAAATGACTGAAAGCATTTCTGTGCAATTATAAAAGGCTTTTAAAATTCTCAGCCATTTCAAGTTATGCCCAGCTATTTGTCTTTATAGCAAAGGACACCATGTTAACCATTTCAAAAGATTAACCCTTAGTTGATTACATTATAAATAAAAAGACATAGGAAATCATAACATTCTCCTTCGAATCAGTCATTTGCTCCCACAAATAGACTTGTGTGACACCTTGTATGTGAAGATGAAGCAATGGCTCTCATTTAGGTTTAGGAAATTTATCTAGCACTACCCTACTTGTTGCTTGTAATTTCACTTTAAGACACAAGTGAGCAACTTCAGTTGGTTCAGGGACTAATTTCCAGCATTTTTTTTAATTAAAAAAAAATACAAAACAGGGTGCTGCAACCATTTTAAAAGCCAAATCATGGTTCCTGGAGGCTTCCAAAAGAGGCAATTCATCTCTTTCTATTTCTCTATAAAAACAGAAATGCAAGGGGGTCTAGAGTGTTTAGACACCATAAAAACAACTTTAGGGGAACTGTCACATTTTCCTCCAAGCTGAACTTCACCCATGCTGACTTACGATTTTAAGTTTAAGTGATAGCACATTAGTTAAATGGTCGAAATACAGACAAAGCTGAATTTTGCTCAATATTTTCTGACATGCTTGAAATTCTTCAAGAAGCAAGACTAAGTGTAAAAATCAGGTCATAAATAAGCATTCCAAAGGGGGAAACAAACAAACAAAACTTGTTTATTTTGCAGGTGCCTCAAGTTGTTGACAGATAAGATCTCAACTCATACTAAAGCTTTCGTTTTTGTCCCATAAGATGACATACCAAGTTTTGTGAGTATGTGATTAAGCAAGTGTATTTGTATAGTGTAACATAGACAAACACTTTAAATTATAGTTCACAGATGTAACTATATTCTTAGGAGGACATTATACTCTGTCCATGCTCTTTCCAAGCCAAATCCTGCAGTGTGCACAGGTCATTCAATAAATTCATTCTATTTGCAGGGTAGATAAGAAGCAAATGCATTTTGTCAGCTGATTTGTTGCTGTGTGTGCTGTGAGGGCTATATTTACAAAAGCACAGACTTTTAAAGTTGCCAATAGTACTTTGAAAACTCCTATGAGAGGTTTTAAATAATCCCCTATAGTAATTAGATACACTGCCAACTAATTCAACATAAAAATTTTTTGAATACTCTTCTAGTTAGGGATTCCAGTCAGCAGAACACTTTAATAATGAGGGGCTGAAGAAAGCAGGTTGCCTACCTGCACATGATGTTCTTTGAACAATCACACAACCAGTGGTTCAGCAGTTGTAGTAACCTTCATTTAGAATTTATCTGAACCTCAAACTGGGGAGTTGGCTCCTGGCCCTTTCCCCTCAAGGGAACTTATCTTGTTTGAGCACATCTCAAATGGTTAGCTCAGTTACTTTCCTGATTGCCACATAAATGCCCTTATGAACATAAGAGAGCAGTACATAGAAGGTAATTCAATGAACATCCATTAACAGAGTAGTCACCTGTTCTTCTTTATTAATCTCTGTCTGAAAGCAAGGATACCATAGGCTGGTAATCTCAGAATAGGTGCTGGTAACTTCAGGACAATGTGCTGTTGAGGATAGCTTTGACAAAGATTGTCAGTTGTTTTCAGCGTATCAGGGTCAACAGGTGGCAGTCCCTAAAGGTTGATGAATTGGAGAAAGCAACTGTCTTGCATGGCGATGGGATAGAAAAGCTCTTGAAAGAGGAAGGAAAAGAAGCCATGCCTCCCAATTAGTGACCTTTGAGGAAACACAGGAGAGATTGCCCTGGTGCCAGTCCAGAGAGCTTATTAAAAAAAAAACCCAGCTTAAGTTGCTTAGAAGAAGCCTGATGATTTTTCTTCCCATTCTGCCAAGGCCCTCCAGACAACAAGCATGCAAAGTGTGGCATGTTAGAAAATGAGAAAAATCAAATCCCAACCAAGACAAAACAATATCACAAAGAAACAACCAATAAGAATTAAGCACCATGGTCAAAATGGAGGCACATCTTCCTTTCACACATCTGTCTTCCTTTCAAAAGTCCAATCGGCTAAGAAAGACAGGCTAATTATAGAGAACAAATGTATCAGCCAATAATTTGGAAAGGATACGTATTAACTGACAATTGGAAAGTCCCAGGTAAGAGTGTCACTACTGAGGAACTGTGACTTATTGAGACCCCTGAAAAAGTATTTACTTATATATGTCTCAGTAACAGCAGACCAACATGAAGCACAGTGTAAAGTTAGAAGTAGTATATATGGTTAGTGTATTTAAAAAACAGTTTTGTTGTGTTATACAGTTTGTTTTAAGAAAAGGCGCAGATAACTGACTGCAGCAGGAACTTGTAATTTTTTTCATTTCAACTGCTATTTAAGAACCTCTTATTTATTCTTTCTCTTTTCTGGGGGGTTGTGAAGCTCAATTTTAAAAGGAACTTACAAAAAAAAAGTTGGAAAAATTATAGTCACTGAGGCAGTTTACACCATAAAAATCACAAGTATTAACAAAAACTTAATATATATATAAACAATCTTGAACAAATGCAGATGCCAAAAAATACAACTTCAAAGAAACATTAACCAAGACATGAAGAAACATCTTTCCATGAGAAATTACTCAATGGAAGTTAACAGCTAAACTTTCAGAAAGGAAGTTGTCACTATTCTCTGCTCATTACTTAGAATGAAATAATTATCACTCCAGGTCTACCACATATATGTGAAGTTACATAACACCATTCATGAAAGGGAATATGGTAACTGGGCATTAAACAGATGTGTAAAAATAGATGGACCTGCAAACAAAGGATGCAATGTTCTCTGTCTCTCTCTCCAAGAAAGATCCTGTCATCTGGACATCAAAGACGACAGCACACATCTGCACAACACTACAACCTGCAATTTATTCAATATTAGTGTGTGTGTCTGTATGTGTCTTCAAGCTGCCTGTTGACTTATCACAATCCTATGAATTTCATAGGATTTTCTTAGGCAAGGAATATTCAGAAGTGGTTCTGTACTACCTTGCTCTGAAATATAGCCTGATACACTTGGTATTGATTAGCAGTCTCCCATCCAAGTACTAACCAGAGCTGACCCAGCTTATCTTCCAAGATCAGAAGGGATCCAGCAGTCCATTCAAATCAGCATTATCTAGAACAATGAGCAAACCTGGGGTCACATTTGCCTCCTGTGACATCAAAAGGCCATACTTGCCCTCCAACCCTACCTGTGCCTCAAAAAATCAGGGGATCCAAACAGCCCTAAAGAATGTGGCCGTGGCCCACGCTATGCCAACCCTCAATGAAGTATAAGCAAGGCAAAGCTAGAGATTGGGCTGCAGAAATGGTACTCACAGTTGAATTAATGTTGGCAGGAAGAAACAGAGCAACGCTGGATTTATTATCAGAAGAGTGACTAGCTAATCAAAGTGATCTGATTGTCATGATGCTTGTTTTTTTCCCCCTCCTGCTTACATAACAAAAACAAAAACCTCCAATTATTCCCTTTACAGCAGAGAAGAGCAGCCACCAACTCAAGGCTGCATACACTTTGTAGCCTGAGTACACCTTCTTATATCTCCCACAAGGTCTCTCCCTCCCTTCCATTACTTTCTTTCACTACACCATCAGAAAAGGACAGCAGTATGCAAGTGTATAGAGGAGATTAAAGACCTAACCACAGAATGCTACAAGAGCATGTCTGAGATCACAAGTGCACCCTCCCAGTCAGGCTTGTTCTGGCACCAGTGGGCAACTCATTAACAGGGTGGGGAACAGAAGAGACAAAACTGGGACAGAGAGGAGAGTGAGAAGAAAAGAAAGAAAGAAAGAAAGAAAGAAAGAAAGAAAGAAAGAAAGAAAGAAAGAAAGAAAGAAGTAATGCGGGAGGGGAAGAATCAAATGAAATTGCTTTGTGTGAAAATGGTAATGATCTCAAGATGATCCCACCTCCATTCTCCCCCCTCCCCCTTTCTCTCTCCCTCTCCCTCTCCCTCTATCTCTCTCTCACACACACACCCCTTTAAAAAAGCAAAGTACACAATGGTGAGGATCCTGAGAGAAAGAGTGTTGGCCAGCTCTGTCCCCATTTGCCATACACTGGCAGCCCTCAACAGATTACTTGTAAAGCAACACAGTTTTCAATGTTACTTGATAAATAGAGACTAATTCAATTACGATTGCTGGAAGACATGACATGACACCAAGGTCAGCAGGCAAGGTAGGGGTTTAATGCTGGGCAAAGAGGACTAACTTCAGCAAGCAAAATGCTGCTTGAGTTAGAGACAAAATGAAGAGGGGAAAGCACAGATATTAGATCATTTTATTCAAGTACTATGGCATGCCTCTGCTCCCATTCTAGAAAATCGTAATCCCATCTATAAAGGGCTCCTATCTATAAAGGGAAAGAGTACACACAGAAGGCAAGTAGTAAATAAAACATGTTCATAGAATAGAAGGTTATAGTCTAAGATACACAAGAACTGAATTCCACAGTGTTTGAGAAACATTCTTTTGTTAGTAATCTTGCTTTATACACTGTTCAGTAACTACTACTTTAAGCCATATTAAGGAGAAATGTGCATTTTTTCACATGGGTATATGCCACAAGAAGACTTAGCTGGAATTCAGTGCAGGGCATATAGTAGTATCACATTTGCCTTTTTAAAAACCCCAAACAAACATGATTGCAAAACTAAACTTTAGACACAACAGTGCAGCACTGACCTCCCATTACCCCAACAGCAGAGGAAGTGCTTGCATACAAATAGGCTGGTCAGGGAAAACTAACCTCTAGGGATCCCACTGAATCCTCTATTCATGCACAAATGTCATACCCACAGTGCACCTGCTTGTGCCTATTACGTACAATACAAGTACATGTTGAAGATTTAAACATATTAACCTTTCTGAAGACCTCCACAGAGCTCTGAACTTTTCACCTCTTCATATTAGATACCTCTTTGCCACTTGTTTATCAACTAGGCAAGGATAAGTAAAGAGTATCAGATTTGAATACTGAAAATGGCATCTGTAATGCTAACCAAATAAAAGCTGAAATCAAGATGTTGACAATTTCTTGCATAAATTGAACTCTATTAGTATGAGCATATCCATCACATCTGTGCAAGGAATCTGTATTTTTATTTGCTCTGGTGGTATGCTGCATGTAGATTTTTTAAAAAAATGCCTGCAGCTGTATTTGGGAAAGTAAAATGTTTAGAACATATCATGAATTAGGACAAAAATCCACAAAAGCTTTTACTAAAATGTCTATTTTATTCCACCAGACGCAGTTCTCAAGCTAATGGTTTCTATCAATCACACTGTTATATCTAGGGCAGGAAGTGAAGGTAGTCTGGAGGGCTGAAGCCCTATTGAAATAGTAAATTAGGGAAATAAAGGGCTTCTGTTCTATTTTACAACACAATAGTATTCTAATTAACAACCATAAGTGAACCTAGTATTCTGAGCAAATATAAAAGGAAGCAGTAGCTCCATTCAATGTGCCACATGGAATTTAAGTGCAAGGTAAATAACAACTCATCAAGGATTGCTGCAGCTGCACACCACCTTTCACAGAGTGGATATGGATACCAACGGAAACTGACCTGAAGCAATGCAGTGCCACATTCCTCTAGATTTGGAGGAATGAAGATAGACATTCATTATGTGAAATACCATCCAATACTAAAGCTCCAACTGTGGAACACCAGAGAAAAGCTTGTGGGCACAAATGCCAATTTCAGAATAAATCTATCATCCCACATCCTTTTCCCCCAAGTCTTTAAAAAATGAAAAAAGGAACATGCCCAAGTCCCCATGCAGAAACTCAATGGATACATCACAATAAGATGCTTTTTGTCTATCTTCACCATATTCAACTCAGAAGAAGGAAAATGAAGCATAAAAAGCTCAGAACAAGCAGGTTCACACAGAAAGGGGCATAATCATTATAAGCAATTTTACTCTCAGTTGTCCAGAGTTTTCAGAAGACAGCTAATTCTCTTGGAAGAAAGAACCACCATGAACCATACAGACTCTGTGTAAATCTTTTCTCACCTGGTTACCTACTTTACAGTTAACAGAGCTGAGATGTGAGAGAGTAGAGAAAGTACCAGGGGTGGAGGAATATAAAAGTAAAGGATCAACAGGAAAGTAATTTTTAAAAAATAGTAAGATCTGTCCATTAGAATTGGGAAGAAACAGGATGATACTTTCCTGGAACTGTTCATACCTTCCAAAGAAGCAAGCCACTAGTAGCACGAGCGGATTTCACTTATTCTGACATTTTCTCAAAGTGTAACTTTCTGTGGATTATCTGTCCAATGAACAACTTTCACCTCAAAGAAGGCAGGAGAAGATCTGCTGTCATGATCTTCATCCTAACCAACAAGGAAGAAGTGGTTGATGAAGTGAAAGGGACAGCAACACTGGGAAAAACTTTGACTGTGTCATCTCAGATTTCAGAATAGTGGGGACTGTGTTCAGATTAGCAAGTGTTCTCTCAAGTTAAAAAAAAGTGTTTACAATTTTTATTTATATTCCTCGTTTCTCCACTTTCAAGGGGTCTTGCTTCCCTAACCCCTGCAAAAGTGGAGGGTCTACTGTCTTGACAACAGGTATATTACTCAAAGACTGGAGATGGTCAGATATTGTTCCCCTCTTCAGAAAGTGGACAAAGACAGATCTGGAAAACTATAGATGAGCCACTAATATGTTGATGACAGGGAAAATTCTAGAATAAATTATGACGAGATTCGTTTGTGAGCATTTTTAAAAATGATGCTATGATTAGTAGAGTTGTGGGGATACTTTAGTGCATTTTCTTCTCTTATCCACTCATCCACCTCACCCAATCCCATCCCTGCAAGTACTTGGCAAAATCTGGTAACTCATTTTTGAAAATGCAGTAAACAAGGTTCAGATAAAGGTTTATCAAGCATATAGTACATAGTCACACAGCTCCTTTGCTTCAGTCAGCAGATCTGGGAATCTGGCCAGGACGAAGAGTGCAGAGTGAGTGGTTACATATCTTCCGATGGATGTTCTGTTTTACCCAAGACTATAAACACTCATCATTCCAACAGACTTGAGGTAAACATTCAAAAAAGTATGCAGTGACATCCTGTTCATCCATTGACTGCTTATAAAACTTAACAGAGGAATATTTTTATTCAAATACATTTAATGCAATCTGTCTAGGCCATAGTTTACATTTCAAAATACCCTCAGTCACAAAAGTTACAAAATCCCACATTTAAGAATAGGCCAGGCTGCATTTAAAAAAAAATCAAGACTAATTTAGCATTGGAATGATTTCGTGTTTTTAGATAAGAAGAGAGAAATGGTATCTGAAAACTGTTCAAAACTATTACTTCTTATTCTAGGTCAAGAAAAAAATGCTTCTAAAACCAAAGTAGTTCTTCAAACATAGTACTGACATACGAAAATACCCAGAATAGTTATGTACTTAGCTTTATCCAAGTATAGGTAGTTTGGAGCAGTGTGCTTAAGGACGTATTTGTAGTAATCTCCAGATTCTTATCTTGATGAATGGAAAAACCCATAGCAAAAAGGGATTTCTTAGTTTTAATCTCTAGTAAAGCAAAGCAATTCATAGGCTCTTAAAACTAAATGTCAGAAAAAACACATCTACAAACAGAAGTAGTTCTCGCCTCTCTCGCTTGCTAAAATGCTTTCTACTGAAATCTTTCTCTTTTCAAGAATGCATACTACCTCCTGACCAAAACCAGATTGTTTCTTTCTCTTCATGCCTCTGTTATACTTCAACCACGGCTGTCTACTTTGGTCCCCACCAGACCAAGCATGATCAAGAAGTCAACTTGTTTTCCAATTTATTAAAATCAGCTATCTGAAACTTCAAAAAGTAACCGAGAAAAGTGCAAAATAGAAAATAAATCGCTGACTGGATTTTGAAGAAAACAAATCAGAACTGTGCAGTCCTTCACCTCCAAAAAAACAAGGGAGGAAGATAGCCCTAGGCTACATGTGGGACAGAAAACTATGGGTCTGTCCAAAATGCACTGAGTGTTTCCAAAGCAGGCTCACACCAAAAGGTACATCAGAATGAATCCTAAAATTCAGACTCTACATACAAAAGCACTTTTAAAATGGCAGATCAAGGTAAAATGGGTTTCTAACCTGTGCATCGAGTACAACTGCCAAAAAGTAACTTTAAAAAAACAACAACAGAAGGTTAATTGTAAGCCAAAGCTCAAGGAATCTACTTCCAGGAAGAGAGGTATCTTGAGCAAAAACCTTCTGCTTTTTATAAAGAAAGTAAGTCTTCGCATATTTATTTTACCATATTCAGTTTGGGAACACTTAATCTTCTAGGAACATACCAAAGTTAAGACCTCAGAAATCAGCAGCTATATAACCATCACTACTGTGTGCTTCAAGGTGTAAAAAATAACAAGTTCATCTGAGCTTGAAAGAAGAAGTGGGTTTAAATCCATGAAAGCTCATCCCCAAATAAGAACCAGTTAGTCTTAAAGGTGCTGCAACATTTCTTCTTAAAAGTGCTACCACAATTCTTTTTTTTCCCCTTTCCCCTTTTTTCTTCCTTTCTATGCTGCAAGAGACTAAAACAGCTACTTCTTTGAAAACTGTTGCCAATGTTCGCATCAAGAAGGAAAGACAGACAATATGGCAAGAAAATCATCTTTAACTTTTCATCAAATCTAGCACAGAAGAGAGGGAATGGATATAAACATATAGCCTATGCTATGCTAATGAAAAGAGTCTCATTCCCATGCCTTCCTGTTAGCAAAGCTTCAGGGTACAATTAATTAGTGATTCATATTTTAGACAATCACACTGTCTGCAGGTCTTGTAAGAAAAAGACTTCGGCTTGAAATTCTCATTTATTTCCCTTCTATATCTATTTGTGTAGAAAAACACATGTTCCTGCTTGTTGCTATTACCTTATATTTCATTTAAAGCAAATTTGTCAGCACTCATCAGAATAATTTCAGCTCAGCCTGATGCGACATGAAGAATTAGACGGATAAAAAGCTACCACAATTAGAAGCTGATGATGATGCCTTAGGCCTCCTGCCCCTACCCTCCTGTAAAAAGTCCTACCTGATTTAAAGAAAAATGGAGAAAAAAACCCTGCTTCAACTGGAAGTCAGAGTGCACTGCCATTTTAAGTACTACAACATTTTTCTAACATTTCTCCAGAAATATCTCAGAAGAAAAATCAGCATGATTTAAAACATGGAGTATACCACGTGCTGTAGGCTATATTTCAGAAGAAGGAATCGGCAAAAACCACCTTTGAGTATTGCTTGCCCAAGAAAACTCTATGAAATTCGTAAGCTGACAAGTGACTTCAAGGCATTCATGCACACACGCACACACACACATTAAATGTAGGGGATGCTCCCGCAGGCCAACTCGCCTGCCAGGATCCACCAGGGAGCATAACCTCCATGGGTCCACGGATGAATTCCCTATGATTACTGCATGTGACACTATGGGCTGCCCATCCCTTTCCTACTATAAAATACAATTTTAAAATAGTAATCCTCATACAGTGATAATGTGAGTTATCCCTGGCCCGCTAGATGTTCTTTAAATGCATTCCATCAGGCATAGACAACATAGGCAATGATGAGGGATTACAAGGGTTGAAGTCCAACGGAAAGCTAGAGCTGCTCTGCAGCAAAAGGCAAGAAATGTATGAAACATACAGCTGACATTAACAACTTTAATGAACCAGTTTGAGTTTCGTGGGAAGACAAACCAGCTTTCATACTGAAAAGAATGCAATGCTGACACCAGTCACACCCTTCTATATATATATGCAACTGAAAGATCAAGTCTGAGGACAAAGTTTTGAAGAAAAACGAATTGACAGTCAGGGCCAAATGTCTGGCTTTCATATACTAACAGAAAGACATCACTGAAGGAACAATGTCACTGAAGCTCTCTATCAGTGTAGAGGGAGGCCGAGACAATTGAGTAAGACTATAACCATTATCTTCCAAAGAACCAAATACCATAAATTTCAAGAATTATCAGCAACAGAGACAGCTCAGAACTTCAAGCTATTTGTGCAAGCACCTCCATACAGGACTTTGTATGACAATGGAAGTTTACAAGAAACTGCAAAAACTTCAATTACAACTGTAATTACTTGCTTAAATCTAGGCAAACAGAATTTTGTAACACTGCCTCCAGGCACTGTTGAGCAATTGGTTCTCAAAAATAATTCAACTTTTACATAGGATAGTCTTGCATTACTCTTACTAGTAACACAATATGGCAACTTTCTGAAAAAATGCAGAGAAGACTGTATTTAAAGTATAGAAAACTCAAAATATGAGGTATGTTGCTCCAGGACCCAAAGAGGAAATTCTTAAAACAGTGACGATGGATATCAGGTCTTGTTAGCATGTGTAGTCTAAATTTCCACATGCAGAGTTATGCATTTATGTGCAGTCTTGTGTTAAATGGCAATGTTGCACAACTCACCCATGACATCAAATGTGCAGCTAAAAACTCATTTGCAAGGTGAACCATGTGCAAGTGGCATCAAATTCAGAACTCTGCTTCTGCAGCCTTGAACTGAATGCAGACATTCCACACCAGAAACACTTACACACGCACAGGACACCAACAGGATTGTAGCCATTATGTAATGTAAAGTCTTTAAAATCACAATGTCAATTTGTATTCTACTGCTAAAAAAGCTATCCAAGCTAACTGTGTATTCACACCTAAGATTTACCTTATTCCACATACATTCAATTGCAAGCACACTGAATTTTCAAGGACTTATTTTTAAATAAGCTGCAACAGACAGGTATTTGACATTCAAAAAGTAACTGCAGGTTGTATAAACTTATTTTCCCCCAGAGGAATGTGAAATCCTACAGCCAGTCCACAAGTTCTGTACGGTATTATAAAAGGATCAACGACATTTCTGATCTTAGCACACATCCAATGGGTTTTGGGTGATTTTGTAGAGATGAAGTCCTGAGCAACTCCCAACAGGGCAGCCTCAGCATGAATGTTGAAATCTGCCAGCGCTGTAAGCTGAGGGGTCTCCAACACCAACCCAGAGATCACCCTAGCTAGCTCAGGAAGCCAGACTCTTGAGTAGCAGAGCAAACAGTACATTAACAGAATCCCGGATCTGTCCCAGCCACCCAGCTTCAGGTACACAAATTCAAACCCAGGAAACTGCAACATAGGGAACCTGGACAGGAGGATGGAGCCTCTGTAGATCATCGCAACTGCACCTCCTCCTCCCCCTAGATCTTGCCTCCTGCTGCACAGAGATGCCTAGTGAGCAAAGCAGAGGGAAATTAATACCACCCCATCCTCATCCAGGTCTTTATGATAAACACCAGGTTGGCATACTCATCCAAAATGAAGTCCTGAATAGCAGCACTAACTGACCTGGCATTCATCGGCAACATTTTCAACCCAGGGCTGCTACTAATAAGGCCCTCTAGTTTGTTTGATCTGAGAGACAATTAAACGATGACTGTGAACAGTCAAAAATCCAGCAGGCGAAGCTCTGTTCTTAATACATTTATATAAGAAGGGAAGTATCCATTTGATTTCTTTCTTTTAAGGACAACAGAAGTCTGTCAGGAAAACAAACTTCTCAGAGCACTGGTAATGTTTTAATGTTGCTTTCAATGATGTAGCGCTAATTCCTGAGAATATCTGCAAAAATGTCTGCACATTACAGAGCCAATAATTAAGACACAGCCATTCCTTGCTTCAGAAAATATTGCATCATCCATTATTTGTAGATTAGAAAGGAGAGATAAATTCCGATCAGACAGCTTGGAAGATTTTTCCCCTCTGAACTCAGAGAACCAAACAACAACAATTAAAAAAAATCAAGTTATTGAGCTCAAAAATTTCCACTGCATGACTTACATCTTAAACCTACCAATAATCCCCTCAACCAGGATTGAGGATTGCATATGTCTCCAGATGTTGGACTGTACTTCCCAACAGTCCTAGCCAGCGTAGCAAATCTCAAAACACAATGGATGTTGCAGTGTAACATATGGAGAGCTGTACATTCCCCTTTTCTGTCCTTGACCAATAATTTCCACAGTTCACTTCAGAAATTTAAAAACAGAATTACGCCCTGCTTTTGAACCTTCCTGGTGGTTCAAAATGCTGTACTTGAAAATAAATGCTCTCCTAACTTTTCAGTGATGTAGACCACGGCAAGGGCTAAGTGTATTCAGTGACTCTGTACAACTATAAAATCCAAAGAATGCAGCATACAGATAATTCCAGTTTTCAGTTTTAAAAAAGACAGGTTATAAAGCAGAAGTGGGAAAAGTGCAGCCCTCAGGTCCTCCAAATGCTCCCGTATGTCACCCAGGGGAAATGGGAAGAGAAAATTCTATCACATCCCTCTTGCTTCCATTTTAGGCCCCGGAAAAGCTTTTCTTCCAACAGGAAATGATCTGAAACATGACTTCACTTCTGGACTGTTTCTGCTACAAAAGGGTCTCTCCAGGACCTAAATGATCCAGAGAGGGCCCCACTAACATAGTAAAATTACTCATACACGCCTCCTAAGTTATGGTAGGAGGACAACTAGGGGCAGAAAAATCAATTTTGAAGGGTGGGGTGGGGATGCTGCCCTTCAAGACCTCCTTAGAGGACAAGGTGCCCCCATACTCATCAGTTGCCCACACCTACTTTAAAGCATATGTTGGCCACAAACTGAAAACATCTCAAAGCTTCATCCTACATGACTTGTACCTCTTTTGAATACATCAGCAACAGGCACTGTTAAGAAACTAACTGTTCTAGAAGTAGACAGGAACATCCAGAACAGTACAAAACAAAAAGTGAAGGTGGGAGAATAGAAGGAACTGGTGAAGTTCACTTAAGCACTAGTTTCATAAAAAATTATAGACATGAATAAGCAACTCTGGCAATAAGTACAAGAAGCAAGTTGAGCCTCCACATTCTCTAGTGTTGGGGGCACAGGACCCCCACAAAAGTGGGAAATTTGCAAATATCCATAAGCATGTGTGTGTATACATGGGAAGGGGGCTGAGGCATGGTAGGGAGAGCAGACACCCAGGATCCAAACCAGATCAGGGAAGGGAGAGGATCAGCATGATGGACCTATGGTTCCTCTCTCTCATCCATCCCCTTCTTTGAGTGGGAGACATCAGGAGACTATCTGCAGTGCTGAGAGATTGGGCACTGAGCTGTCATCAGCTGAGTAGGTAGCAGCTAGCAGAGAGGAGGAGGACCAGAGGCATTTTTTAAAGGGCAACATGACCTAATAGAGCTGCTGAGGGGAATAGGTCCCCTAGAAATGAAACACCTGAGGTGGAGGGGATGGGGGTTGAAGAAATAACAGAAATAATCAAATCCAGGAAAGTCAAACCTGCATATGTGGAGGGCTGACCCAATCTACATGTTAACAGAGGAGATCTTGGGTCAGATCCACTACCTCTGTTTAATGAAACACAGCCATGAGGCTGCCAATTTTATTGTATAAAGGCACCAGAGGAAAGTATTCAGACTTCCTTTTCTTCCCTCACACGGCTGTGATCAAAGGAAAAAGAAGCAATTGCACCCAAGGTAGTAATTTGCTTCATGGAGGGCAAGGCAAAACAGCTGTCTGTGTAAGATGGGAGGGCACAAAGGGAGAAATTGTTGAACATCTTCCTCTTAACATCATGATTCTAATCAACCACAGCTGCTTTTCATTTTAGAAAACTAAAAGATAAGAAATCTGAAGCGATATTCTGCATTATAACATACTTTACTTCCTATCTAGAGTTTGCTAGCTTAAATAAATAATTTACAAGGTTTTGTCAAATATTTTAAAAGGTAATAATTACAGATATTCTAAAGGCAGCAGGCCACATGTGATCTAAGCTAAGCTAAGCAGGGTTGGCCCTGGTTAGTACTTCAATGGGAATACCCAGTGCTGCAAGCTAATTTCAGAGGAAGGTACTGGTAAAACCACCTAGTATTCCTTGCCTAAGAAAAGGGGAATTCAAATTAATACCCAGAACGTGCAGGGAGAAAGAAAAGCGAGAGCATAAAATGAGATCAAGCTTGCTACAGGTTAAAAACCACAAAGAGCTTTTTTTGTTCTACACATAGAAAAACTGGTTTTAATTCTTTAACAGTTTAGTTCTGCTTTACTATATACTGTTTATAAGTTTTTACTACACTTTGGCAGAAAAAAATAAAATGTACAGATACAGGATGGGTGATACCCGGCTTGATCACAATAAATATGAAAGTGATCTAGGAGCCTTAGTAGGCCACAAGCTGAACATGAACCAGTAGTGTTCTGTGGCAACTAAAAAAGCCAATGAGATTCTAAGCTGTATCAATAGGAATACAGTTCTCCCTCCACATTCGCAGGTTTGACCTTTGCGAATTTGACTATTCATGAGGTGCCTCCTTGCCTGCCCTCTGCACTCACTTGCCTTTTGCCCAGGAGCACTGTGCCTTCCTTTTCCGCACCTGGGCAGAAGGCAAGCGAATGGGAGGGAGAGCCCCGCGCACAGAGCAGGAAGGTGCACGTGAACCTTCCTGCCCATTCTTCTGTGCCCATTAGCTTGTCTGTTGCCAAGATGCATGGAAGGTGGGCATACATACCCAGGGAAAAAGCAAGAGAATGGGAGAGGGAGAATGGGTGGAGGCATGCACATGCCTTCTCCGAGTCTGGGACTGCCTGCTCCCATTTGCTTGCCTTTTGCCCAGACATGTGGAAGGCACACGCACCCAGGGAAAAGGCAAGGGAATGGGAGAGGAAGACATGCACATGTCTTCTCTGCTAATAGGGTTGCCCCCATTCCCTTGCCTTTCACCTGGGCAGACAGAAGGTAGGCACACACACCCAGAGAAAAGGCAAAGGAATGGAGGGGAGGCACGTCCACGCCTTCTCCATACACAGGGCTGCCCCCTCTCATTCTCTTGCCTTTTGCCAGGTGCATGGAAGGACGACATGCACGCCCAAGAAAAAGGAAGAGAATGGAGGGAGGCATGTGCATGCCTTCTCCACACACAGGCTGCCCCCTCTCATTCACCTGCCTTTTCCTCAGATGCATGGAAGGAAGGCACGCACACCCAGGGAAACAGCAAGGGAAGGGCGAGAGATACGTGCACACCTTCCCCATGCACAGAACTGCCCCCTTTCATTCACTTGCCTTTTGCACCGACAAGGAAGGAAACATGTCTGGGCAAAAGGCAACAGAATGGGAAGGGGAGAATAGTCATCCTCAAATGGGAGGGGGAGCCCCTGAAGGGAATGGAAGAGGTGCTCTCACTCAAGCAGAGGGGGCAGTTATTCACTTTTTTAAAAACTTTCCTGAGGGTTCTATGACTCCAACTCTCATGAAAATCAAGGGACCACGGTACAGTGTCTCAGTCAAAGGAAGTAAGAATACTACTCTATTCTACTTTGGTCAGACCTCAACTGGAATAACATGTCCAGTCCTGGGCATCAAAATTCAAGGATATTGACATGCTGGAACATGTCTACAAGCGGTCAACCAAAATGGTAAATAACCTGGAAATCATTCCTTACAAGGAGCTCCTTAGGGTGCTGTTCAACCTTGTGAAGAGAAGGTTAAGAGATTTCATAAGAGCTATGTTTAAGCATTTGAAAGGATATCATATGGAGGATGGAGCCGGTTCATTTTCTGCTGCTCTAGAGGCTAGGCCACAACCTAAACATTAAGAACTCCCTGATGGTAAGCGCTGTTTGACAGTGGAATACACTGCTGCCTGGGAATGTGATGGAATCTCCTTCTTTGGAGATTTTTAAACAGAATCTGGTTGGACATCTGTAGTGAGTGCTTCAATTCTGTCTTTCTACATGGCAGAATGAGGTTGGACTGGATGGCCCTTGTGGTCTCCTCCAACTCTATGAATCTATGAAAACCCTATGTAATTCACGGGGTCTCCATAAATCCACAGGCATCTTGGAGACACATAGACTCACACAATTAGGATCCAAAGTACTTCTTGGATAAAGAAGTCATCAAAAATACTACCTACCAAAAACAAAAAACTCTAATAAGTTTCTTTTACACATGCCCTTGCATGCCACACATGCACTGTTATTGTTTTCAACTGCCATCAAGTCAATATTGCTCTATGGTGACCCTATGAAGGAGAGACCTGCAAGTCACCCTGTTATCAACAGTCTGTCTCAAGATTTGCAGATTCAGGGCCATGACTTCCTTGATTGAGTTTATCTGTACACAATGCGCTCTTCCTCATTTTCTGCTGCCTTCTACCTCGCCAAGCATTGTTATCCTTTCTAGTGAGTCATGTCTTCTCATAAGAGGTCCAAAGTATAACAGTCTCATATTAGTTAAAAAAAAAAAGCTCAGGCTTGGTTTGCTCTTGGACCTATTTATTTGTTGGACATTCATGGTATCTGCAGACCATTCTTCCAGCACATTTCAAATGAGGTGACGTTCTTCCTCTCAGCTTTCTTCTCTGTCCAGCTTTCACAACCATATACAGAAATTGGAAATATGATGGCATGGGCACTCCTGACTTTGGCACTCAGTGGCACATCTTTACATTTTTTTTATTATTAGAAAAAATGGAGAAAGATTTGAGGATAAATATAGACGAAATAACATTCTGGATCTCCCAGATAAATAAAGTTAAAACAACAACTAAAGCTAATTAGTAAGTGGTATAAAACCCCACATCAGATCTCAAATAAAAATCTTTCACCAAATCGCTGGCATGAACATGGGCAAAAAGGGACATATATTCATATGAGGTGGGAATGTAATTATGTGCAAAATTTTTGGTTAGAAATTTTCCAGGAGATAAATAAAGCAATGGGGAGAAACCTCCAATTGGATAAAGAGATCTGTTTAACTTTGAATCTGAGAAAACTGGGTTTGAGAAAATCAGATGATTATTTAATAAAAATTATTTTAAGAGCTGTACATGCAGTAATAGCTTTGAGGTGGAAAAATAAACAATGCAGGGATAAAAAAACTGGACACTTTATCTAGCAGAATCTCTCCTACTTGACTTTCTAAGGGAAAGGAAGATATAATAGGTAAATTGTTTCATTTATCCCCAGGGATAACTGGGGCCTCTGGACTGAAAAGGTTAAAGGAGAAAAGGGGTACAAAGAAGTAAGAAAAACAACTGATAAAATATTCCACATTTTGGGCAATGGTTACTAAAATTTTCCTTTTAAGCCATCGATGGGGATTGGAGGGGGACTGGGGAACAATATTGCAATGTATTGTATTGTAATGTGCAATTTGTAATTTGGTTAATATTCTACATTCAAAGTTTAAAATAAAACACATTATAATGACCACATCTTTATACTTGAGGAATATACCAAGTTCTTTCATAGCTCCAAGTCTTAATGTTTTTCTGATTTCTTGACTGCAGTCTCCAATCTGATTAATGACTGAGGCAAGGTTGGGAAAATCTTTAGCTATTTCAGTCTTCTGCTTTAAAGTTATATAAATTGTCTTGGTCATTATTTCTGTTCTCCTAAAGTTCAACTGTAAATATGCCTTTGCACTTTCTTCAATAACCATTCCAACTCTTTGCTATTTTCTGCTAGTAGTATGGTCTCATCTGTCTATCTTGAGTTGTTGATATTCCTTCTTTCAATGTTCACTCCTGCCAATTGGAAACCATTCTGTTTCTCCATATTTTGTCCTGATGGTGGCTCTCGTCCTGAGTATAGGTTACACACATCAGGAGAATCATATGCTTTGGCACACCCATTCTTTTAAAAGCAATCCATAATTTGTCATAATCTACACAAGCAAAGGCTTGCTATAACCTATAAAGAATAAGCTTTATAGATGTACAAAAGCAATAGCATAAACTGAAATACACATAAAAAAGTGTTCCAATTTAAAACACCATATGCTAGAAACAGGAGATTTTGACTATGAATAATGACAGTATGCAACAGAAACTCCCAAAATGACAGCTAGGCAGGCAGGCACATCCTGTGGTCCATAGCAGAGAAGAAATTGCAGATGCAAAATAATACAGACAAGTCTACAGAGAATCTTTTCTTTGTTAACAAGATTCTATTATACGCCCTAACAGCATCTAGATATTTTTACAACTTGTATGACACTAACAATATCCAGTGGCAAGTAGTTGTTTCACATTAGGAAATTAAAACAAAAGCCAGAAAAGGCAATTGTGCTTACCACCTCAACTCTCCTTTATCCTTCTATGCAGTCAGAATGCAATAATGCCACAATGCTTGTTCAAGTAAACAACTTCTTGCCCTGCCTTCCTGCTCAGAAACACTGAGAAAGCCATGGAAAGCTGCTACCTGTGCCATGTCTCAAACAAAGACACAGTGCAAGCTGCAGTTAGAGAGCAAAAGGAGAAAGCCTTGCCAAATGCTGGAAATACATGCTATGTTCCTCAGCAGTTACAAGTTGGGACCAGAAACCACTAAATTAACACTGTGCACCCACTTCTATGAGTTCATTCTGATTCAAGAGGGGCCCAGAATCTCTAAGGCAGATGAATGTCAGAGCCATTCATGCAGCAAGTCAGAGCAATGTCAAGCAGTTATTCCCCACCACCACCACCTCAGGATCCATGAAAAGAAACAGAAACAGCAACTACAGAAACAAAAGTCTCTAAAGGACACTGATGAAAGTGGGGTACATAGTAAATCCTAAATGTCTGAGAACTAGGTACATGAATGGATTTCCTCTTCAATAATTCCATCTTAATAGTACAGTTGTACTTTACTTACTTTATATACTTTAAGTTGTACTTAATAGTACAGTTGTACTTTATTAAAAGTACTTCCAGAGAAGAAATTCAAAATGTGTGGGGCATAACTGATTACTTTTAAGAGGATATGCACTGCACCTCTTCTTATCCACTACACCCCCACACAGCATTTACCCACCACCATGAAGGCAAATGTAAATTTAAAACAAGAACAGATCAACCATCCCCTCAAGGGTACCAGATCACAACACTGAAAAGACAGCAGAAGCCACAAACGGAGAAATTGTTCTTACAGCATCTAGACTCAATGATCCCTTAGCTCCTTCCTTTGCCTTTGCTGTGGTAATGGTGTTGCTTTTATTTGCACAACATCCTTTCAAGATGTTGGATGTTAGCATGCATATGTGCTAAATGGCAGTTGCTGTTTAAACTAGAACCATGTCTGGTCTAGGACAAAAAGGGATTTCCTGTTGGCAGCTGACAGGAAATCCTATTCTGGTCCTCCATTCAACTTCCAAAAAAATTACAGAAATATAATTCCTATATAATAGTAATTTATCAATGTTAAATACTCCCAGGATGTGGAGGACATCCTGTAATGTGTTTTTTAAAGTGGATGTCTTTGTCTTAGGGCTTTATGACACAAGACAGGTAAATTGAATCTACAGTAAAATACTAAGAATAATAGCCTCTTTGGCTAGGACTTATCACATAACATCATTCTGCTTCTGCTGTTCTCCCGGTGGAAGATTCTTTGAAAAGAGTTTCTTTTACAATGGTCATTAATGAGAAGTAATTAACAGGAGAACTACAGAAGAGAAAGGAGGTGATGTGATAAGTTCCAATCAAAGATGCTATTATCCTGCTGTAAGTGCTATTTACTTGCCTCATGTTATAAAGCCCTTAAACATCACTATGGTACCTTGTTTTAAGAGAGCCAGTGTGGTGTAGAGGGCTGAGTGCTCAACTACAGTGCTGGAGGCTAGTATTCACATCCCCACCATGGAAACCCACTGGATGGTGAACCTATCACAGAGTTTTCTGGGGCTGAGAGTGTGTGACATTGCCAAGGTCACCCAGCGGGTTTCCATGACCGAGAGGAGAACTGAACACTGGTCTCCAGGGTCACAGTCCAATGCTCTAACCACCAGTTCACACTGGGTCTCACGTCTCAAGTCATGCTCAAGTCAAGCTCTCAAGTCACAGATAAGTACAGTTCAAACACCTAAACTAACTTTTTTTCAAGAGGCTTTTCTCTTGAAGAAGTTCACTATGGCAAAGACTATAAATTCGTGTTCAGGATGACAACCTATAATGCAACAAAGAAATACTACATTATACAAATATATCACAAACTTTATGCGCATAGTTTTTATATCAGGAATCAATATACCCACAGCTTTCTCAGAATGGTTTACAATGCGTTTTTTTAAAAAAGCATTTAATTCCATTTAAGCGGCAGCTGTGTTCAATTTTTCCTTGTAGGTATCCTGAAACTCTTATACAGAAAGGCATATAGTAAATTAAACTGAAGAGTATACTGCTGCCATTGTACAGTAGTTTGTGTAACAAATTGATAGGACACTATAGGAAATATTAGAAACTAATGTATGCTTGCCAGAGATGCAACAAAAATAGCAGGCATTTAGGTTTTTTGGTTGTCTCAAGCAGTTAGGAGAAAGCACGTCAATGAGTCGCCTTGGGAGTGTCGAACAGGAAATACACTGGTCATGTCACTTTTATATATTATACGTATGCATATATATACCTCCTGTTCAAAAGGTAAACGAAAACTCATCATGAAGTCTAAGACTTAGAAAGAGACAAATTTCATCATTTGAATAAGGAATATGAGAAAAGGTCTCAAATGCATTTGCAAAACTCTATTTTCCTATTTAGATTGTGCCACTAGACACCTAAATTTAAGGGTTGTTCACATTTTAATGGCTACTTAAACTGCTCTGGTTTGCTGTTACTATTGCTTACACTACTATTGCTTACTCCCTGCTCAGGGTATGCTATACTCCCAAGTAATTCTCTGCTCAAAGCCCAGAGCTGCTAATTATTTAGAAGCACAGGCATATGTATAATAAATGTTACTTCAAATATACTATGTGCAATGCACTCCTAATATACTAGCTGGAAAGTAAAAGCAAGACTATGCTCCATTTTATAAAATGGAGGGAAAACAAACTGCAAAGAGGCTGCCTTGCAAAAGTATGAAACTGGAATTCTGGTTAAAATATGCCAGTAAAAGCAACAGATCACAGAGGCTTCAACATTTAAAAGAACCACAAAATCAACCAGTATGTGGTATTTACAAAATATTACAATAAGACAAATAAGTCTAGAGTGTATGTGGTATGTGCCTTCAAGTCTTCTGTCAGCTTATGGCAACCCCATGAATTTCATCAGGTTTTCTGAGGCCAAGAATACTCAGGGGTGGTTTTGCCAGTTCTTTCCTCTGAATTGTGGCCTACAGAACAAGTATTTGTTAGTGGACTCCCATCCAAGTACTAACCAGAGCTCACTCAGCTCACCTTGCCTACCTTGGAGCTCACCCACCAAGATCAGAGGGAATCTGGTGCCTTTAAAGTATCGTAGGCTTCTCAGCACTAGAGACAATGCTGTTTTATAATCATAAGATCTAAAAGTAGGAAGAGTTGTACTACAATGATTCCACTATTATCTACAGGACCAACTCTATACAGCAGCACCAGGGAATTCTCATTTAGCCCCACAACTACTAAGCTGTATTGCTTCATGGTTCCATATTATCCCCCATGCTGTTTAATATCTATACAAGGCCACTGAGGAGATTATTAGATATGTTGAAGTTGGCTGCCATTGGTACGTTAGCGACAGTGAATTCTACTTCTCCATTCCACAAGGTCAGCTGGGACTGTACAAATTCGGGACCAGCATGCTGTAATGGGCTGAGTGAGAGCCAACAAACTGAAACTGTACCCTAGAAAGACAGCGGTTCTATGGATTTATGGTTGTCAGGTTCAAGAACTTGGTAAACAGCCTGTTCTGGATGATTTTAAACTGTTTTAATTATTGAAATCGGTTTTCATCCATTAAATGGTTTAATGTACTTTTACTCTGTTTAAATCATTTTTATTGTTTTATATTTTAAATTGTATTCAACTGCTCAATTGATTTTACTTGTGTGCCGCCCCCAATCACAGGATATAGGGCAAGATATATTTTAATTAAAAAATAAATACCATACTTGCCAGTGTATAAGACCCCATTTTCATAGGTTATTTTTTGGGGGGGGGAATTAGTACCAATACATCTTATATGCCGGCAAGGCTTCCCCACCCTCCTCTTCCCTTCCATTTCACCTTGCAGGAGTTCTCCCCACCAAGGCAAAATACATAGGAAAGAAGGGGGGAACTCTAGGGAAGACTTGAGCCACCATTCCTTTTGCCCCCTAAACTTTCCCCTCCCTTTCCTATTCATTTTGCCGCAGTGTGGACAACTCCCACCAAGGCAAAACAAAGAGGAGGGGGGAAGCCTTGCCCTAGTGTTTCTTTCGCCTCCTGGATCTCCCCCTCCCTTTCCTATGCATAGGCAAAATGCACAGGAAAGGGAGGAGAGGGTCTAGGGGCAGGAACCAGTGCTGGTGGAGGGCTTTCCTAAACCCTCCCTGCCTTTCCTATCCATAAGCAAAATGCATAGGAAGAGGAGGAGAGGGGCAGGGGGCAGAACCAGTGCTGGCTCGTGACTTTCCTAGACCCCCTCTTTCTTTCCTATGCATTTTGCCTGGGTGGGGGAAGCCTCATGGGAGTCCTGCTTTCACCTCTTCCCTTTCCTATGCCTTTTGCTTTGGCATGGGGGAAGGAGAACTCACAATGACACACCTGGTATATAAGACACATCCCATTTTCAAAGGCTATTTGGGGGGGAGTGCATCTTATATACCAGCAAATACAGTAGCCCATCCAAATATTAAGGTAACCCACTCTATTCAAACCCTGCTTTACATTGTTACACATAATATACTCTCATTTTCATATTCCATTTTAAACTAACAACTGAATACATTAATATTACTATCAAGAAAAATTAAAAGGCTATGTTTTGACATAATCTAGGTATAACTGCTTTATACTGAGTTCTTCAGAAGGGCTGGGCCAACTGTAAATTCCAGCAATGCAGGAGCCTGTGGACCTCTTCTCTCTAAAATCCAGCCTCAGGGCTACAACACACATGCAAGATTGCTCAGGTCAAGAGTGTACAAAAACAATACTGTCATTTTTCTACCCAACGGCAAAGATGACTTCAAATACACCGTTAGATCCCTTCCAAACTCTAAATCACTGTTCAAAAGGAGTGAAAGACTAGAAACATTTTTAAAGGCCTTGGTTTCATTTAATATTTATTTTCCCTTGTGCAAGAAGATCAAGATCAATATAGGCCATTTTACTTCAAAGAAAGTAAAATGAGCAAAGGCAAATGTAGGACAGCCTAACTTAAACATGTACCAGCTATGAGGTTAAGAACAAGCAGAGTTCTTTCCTGCCATCTAAACTGGCCTTCCACTGGCTGAACTCTGTATGTGTGTGCACGCGCTCGCATAGGCCTACAAGTCACCTGTCATGTATGGTAACCCCATGAATTTATGCCAGCAAAAAAGCCTTCTGCTGCTGATCTGTGAGATCAGATGGAAAAACGACCTGCCAGCATAACTGTTCCAGGGCTGAGATCAGCCACTAGAAGAGCCAAGAAAGAAGGGAACAGGGGGTGAAGTGAGATAAGAGCCACATTATGCCAGATTCAAACCCTACCTAGCAAAAGATTAGGCCAGGGCCAGGGCAATCTAAGTAATTTCCAACAATCCTAGACTGGGACATGCTTGGATTCAATATACCTTCCATGTCCTAATGTTGGTTCAGATGGCCCACAGCTATCTTGTTATGATAACATTTTAAGTCTGTTTTCAAAGAGGCAGCTGTGCTAAACTGTTCCAGCATAAGAAGGAAAAAGGGTGAGCAGAGCAGTGAACTAGCTGCACTAATTATTCTAACTGATGTATTTCAGCATAAGCATTCATGGACTCCAGTTCACCTTATCGGATGCATCTAATGAACTGGACTGGGGTCCACAAAACCTTATGATGAAATGTATCAGCTAGTATCAATGTGCTGCTAGATGCCTCCTTCCCCCTCCACTAACCTTTTCTTTCTTATGTTCTAAACCTGCAATCCATGCTCATCAGAATAAAAGTCCCACTGAATTCAATGGTACAGCACACCCACTGTATATGCAGGGGTTCCATTCCAGGAACACCTGTGTAAAACCACAAACACATGCCCATCACATCCCTTGCCTATAATGGGAGTGATGTTTCCCACAACCTCATACTCGTGTGTGCAAAGGTCATGCCAGAAAAGGGTGTATTGCACTTATTTCTCAGTAGACATGCATTGTACATCTGGGATCATGTTCAGAAAGATTCCAATCACTTCACATTCAAAATAATACGGTGCCATATAATAAACCTTACAGTGTTGTAGAACATAGCATTTGGGGGAAAGATAGAAAGTAAAATTCTTACATGGGCTCCAGGAACAATAGCTACATCTGCCTGAAAAACAACACTCCTTTTAAAACAAAACTGCTCAGGATCAGTTCTCACATTTTATAAAATTAAGTTTTGGGGCATTACATGAAAAAGTGCTTTCAGATAGTAGTTTAATGCCAGAAAAACAATAGCAGGAGACTTTCAAAGCAACTAAGCAGAATTTGCCCAGGCTATATACTGACACTGTATGAAAAAAGAAAGAAGAGGAGGAAGAGGAGAAACAGAAAGGGAAATCAATCAACATATCTGAAGTACCCGGTTTCTTTGTTGTTGTTGCTGCTTCTGCTGCTGCCACATGCCTTCAGCAACACGCCTTCAAGTTGTTTTCGACTTAAGGAGACCCTAGCACAAGCCTATCATGGGGTCTTCCTGGCAAGATCTGTTCAAAGGGAGTTTGCCTTTGCCTCTGCCTTCCTCTGAGGCTGAGAAAATATGACTTACCCAAGGTCACACAGTGTGATTTCATGGCTGAACAAGGATGTGAACCGCAGTCTCCACAGTTATAGTCCTATACTCAAACCACTATTCCGCACTGGCTCTCCGCATTCCTTACTGAAACCTTAAACGTAAACTGCTTTGAAACCAGAGCAGAGATAGCAACTTTCTGCATCATATCTGCTCTGTGGTTGTGGCAGAGTTCACAGAAACAAAAAAGAAGCTGTGTTTCTCAAAACATATTTGGAAACGGAAAATAGTTCCTTAGATAACTACCATTCGGGAAGTACATTGCCAAGGTGAGAAGTCACCAAAGGAGTACTCCACTGACAGAGGAGCAAAGGCTGCACATATTTGTTCAGCCAGAAAAGATGTTGTCATGACGCTCTGTATGAAAAAGTGCTGCAGTACGCACCTGTAAGTCACACTTGCATCGATTTCTGCATACAAAAGGAAGAGCCACCTTCCTACATCCCATACAGCATATATCTGGTCTTCAATTCAACACACAGCAACAAGTAAAAATCTTAACATACCTTCCTCAACCTACAACGGCATAACAAGGACAGCTGTCATCCACCAAGGATGGATCCCCAGGATAATTTTACTGAGCACCAATAACTTTTCTGTAATGCTGACTTTGTTATGCCAAAGAAGCTCCCCTCTGATCGCCAGCAAAGATCACTCCATTCCCCTCCTAAGGCAGTTACCCTATAAAGAAAGATATCAGCATCTCCCATGTACATACTGGAACTTGTAAAAAGAAAAGTATTCCCCTTCCTCCTCCTCCTTCCCAGGGTGGGTAGTTTGTGGGTAGTTACCAGATACGAAGGAGAAAAACTGAGCAAAGCTTCAAGTTTCCTTCCTAATTGACCAGCTCTTTCTGTGAGATTTTGGTCATTGTCATAAAGGCTCCAAACATGGAGCATAACTTTCATAACTTGGTAAGTTTCATGTGCAAACAATGTATGAATTTCAGCATGTATTCTAAAAAACTAAATTGCCAATAATGGTCTACTACTAAACACAAAATCTGTATTTGGAAAATACTTCTGTTTTGACTAGACAAAATGCC
Source organism: Iguana delicatissima (assembly GCA_948472985.1). Lineage (NCBI taxonomy): Eukaryota > Metazoa > Chordata > Lepidosauria > Squamata > Iguanidae > Iguana > Iguana delicatissima. The sequence continues at coordinate 167,501 of CAOKZL010000960.1, forward strand.
ACAGATGTGTGCATCCCTTTGAGTCAAGCAGAACTGTCACAAGCATTTAGCAGTCAAGCAATTAGCACAGAATTCCTATGTCAGAACTGAGTGTATCTGCTTTAAGAATTACAACTGCAGGTCTATTTCATGCAGTGCTTATCCAACATTCAATACTGCTTACCAAGCCACAAGATTATTTGCTGTTGATCAAGTAAAATGCAGTATTTACTTCAGATTTTAAAAGGCAGAGCTCTATTCCCATTACCAATAGCCTTCCTACTAAAAGAAATCTGAAGCAGGCATTTAAATTCAAGCGCAGAGTTTGCAACAGTAAGTATTTTTAGTCCCACACAAGGGACACAGATGCCCCAGCCAAGATTTGCCATGTTCTGAGTAACATCAGAGATGTTTCCAAACAAGAGGAATGGAAAAATCATGACAACTGAAGGAAACACTATTTTGATTACATGTTCATTCTTTCATATCAGTTAAGCTGTGGGAATTTAACAACAATTCACAGCAACAGAAGCTGTACTGAGAAGACAGTGCCCAAAACAAGCCACTTGAAAATCCGGGTGGGAAAGAAGATTTCCTGAGCACATTCAGAAATTCCATTGAATCAAACTTTAAATACATGTTTTCATTTCAAACTACAGTATCTGTTATCTTATAAATCCTCATGAACTGTTACAAATGAAGCCTGAGCTGTATGCTTCTATATTATGTCTAAGAGGAATTTCTTCCTCAAAAGCATATGCAGGCACAAGAAATCACACAAACACACACATGCATGTAATTAAAGCAGTGATGAAGGGGGAAAAAGCCCAAAGCTTTTGATCTAATTTTATAAGGGGAAACACACAACATCAGGCTACTTTGGACTGCTCTCCTTGTAACCCTCTGTGCTTCTGCTAAAACTTCCAAAATCAGAAGTCAGTACTAAATAGACAACCAGCCTAACCAAGATATGGCCTTGTGCCTATTACGATGAACTGACTGCAGGTTGGTGCCCAGCCAACTGGTAAACCAGTCCCAGGGTTTAAGTCAAAAATATCAGATTTGAGTCCAGAAATATAAATAGTGATGATAAATTTGTAAATTCAACAGTATCAACACGGATTGTGCACAAGGCTGGAAATGAGGATACAATGTGATAAAACATGTGCAGAAGATGAGCTTTCGCCTTCCAGTTTTTAAAGCGTGCTCAGCCACTAACATAAAGCTGGGACAGAGGCTGCCTCCTTTGACCTTACACATGAGCAGTCATATCATCTCCTTATATCCAATCTCAGTAATGTAGCTTACCATACATTTCAATATTTAACAGGAACTGAGAAAAGTTAACTGTCAACAAGAGAAAACACTACCCTCTAGGAGCTGCAGGATATGAATATAAGATCTTCCATAGCCTATTGCAGAATTGTGCCAGCATCTTCAGAAATAAAGACAGAGATTAAGATGATCTCCGTAAACATTAGCAGCCATCATTCAGGAGGGTAGGAAGAAGACCAGTGGGCTAGATGTTACAGCAATGTAGGTATGATTTTGCAGAATCTCTAATAAAAGTTGCCTCGAGGGGAGATGTCTAGTTACAGATGTTGTGACTAGCAGACAGTGTGTGACTATATTACTGGTCTGGAATTAAAGGGGCATGCTGCAGGTCTTTATATAGCAAGTTCTCAGCTTTGTGTTAGTTGCTTTGTTTTGACAAAGGTGCTATCTGCTGACTGTAGAGTACCAAAAACCCTGTAGTATTACAGGAGAGGCACAGAAACTACCACTTTCTTGGATTATAGAATCTGGAAAGCAGATTCAAAATCTAAAGTACATAGATTCTGCATCCAAGGACACACAAGAACAAGGTCAGTCTGAAAGATAAGATTATCAAGTACTCCTTCAATATATTGTCTCTTCTGTAAAAATTGAATTGGACAGGACAAGATTCTAGTAATTGCCAGGTATCAAGTGCTACAATACCTTGTGTAGCATGTCACCCAGATGAGTGTATTCTCAGAGGGCAAGAACAATACCAAAAAGGCATTAGATCCTGTCCAATCTTGGAAGCTAAGCAGGGTCAGCTCTGATTAGTACTTGGATGGGAGTCTGCCAAAAGATGCCAAGTGCTGTGGCCTATTATTTCAGAGGAAGGAACTGGGAAAACGACCTCTTGAATATTCCCTGCCTAACAACATCCAATAAAATTCACAAGGCAGCGTAAGTTTACAGGCAACTTTGAATGTGCACACGCACACACAGGCCACTGTCAGAATTTCAGTTTTGTAAAAGTGTATCAAAAAGGAATAAAGGATATTTTGAACATTTCTTTGTACTAGAAACACAAAAGCATTGACTCCTGCTAATACAGTCCACTAATTTTCAACCAGTGTTAAGAGTGGCGGAATCATACATAAATTCATATTTAAGTTGGGTTGCATAAAGTGATATTATGTGCCTTAAGCAAATATAAAAATTCATAATAGAGTAAAATGTTCCATCCCTGAGGAATGCTAACTTTGATTCTTGCATTCTCTACATCCTTCTTTGCTGAAACAAACATGCCACATCAAATGTAACATTTAAAAAATTAAAAATTGATTAGTGCTATTGTGAAATACGATTTATTATCTTCCCCTGCAAACAGGTCCACTAATTGAGAAGTAAAGTAGCTTCGCCTCAGGAAGCAAGCACAGAAAATAAAAGAAAGTTAGCCAGTCAATAAGCCAGTCAGCCTCTCTCACTTAACCTCTCAGATCTCCTTCTCACCCAGTTATTCTAATCAGTCTGGCTTAATTTAGAAAAGCACACATTTTATTCACCACTTTATCAGCCACATAAATCTGTACAACAAAACCACACCTAGACATGAATTGTCACATCATTAATACTCAGAAAGAATTCATCTAGACTACTGGGAAAGGTCATTAAAACGCATTTCCAACAGCAACTGAATTACAGTGCTTTAGATGTTGCTCTGCAAGCAGATTAACAGGCAAAGCAATCATGGCTGCAATAAGAGGTATTTTTGGCAAGTGTGCACATTTCTTCGAGTACAATTTTTTTTCACAAAGTTTACATTTAGTTTAGGAATTATCCCTATCTGAACACAGTGTCAGTGTGTGAAGCACTAACGAAAGAAAGAAACAGCACAACCAGAAAGATGATCCAGTACAGTACAACTTCCCCTGAATATATTTCCACCAGTACTACAGCTCTCATGTTTCTTCCTCTTTTTCTTTCTTTCCTCATATGTTATTTCCAGTACAATGAATATTTACTATTCAGAGAAATGTAAGCAGTGTTTAAAAACGACTACACAGGTCATTTTTACTACACCCATTATTCAGCCACCATCACAAGATACACAGTTGCAATACACTAACACCTTCAAACCACAAAGCTCTTCCTAATCCTTCAAGGATGTGATTAGCTCATTTAAAACATGGTTACCTGGAGTTTTTTAATTATTATTCCCAGGCACGAAGAATAACTTAAGAGTAAACAAATATCACTTATTCTGTCCATCTTTTTTAAGAAGACCAAACAGATGTTCAAGCTGTTCTGTGATTATTTCCTACTAACGATCCAATTCTGGAGGGAAAAGAAATCATCATTCTATTTGTGGCACTACCAAATGATTAAGCATCCTGAATAGGTTTCTGAAAAGAAACAGGCCATTTCCGCACTACACTGTTATAGTGCCATTATTCCATTTTCAACATTCAATGGAATTCTGGGGTTTGCAGTTTACTGAGGCCAAAGAGCTTTCTGGCTGAGAATTCTAAATGCCCCTCCCTAAACTGCAAACCCCAGCATTCCACAGGATGTCAAAAGAGGCTAACAGTGTAGTAAGGAAATGGCCACAGAGAGAAAGGTGTGCGGGTAAGAAAAAAATTTAAAATCTAGTTTTCTTGAACCAGACTACTGTAAATGGGTTTTCGCTCAGGCGCATGCCTTCACCCTTAGTCTCTTCAATAGGTTTTAAAACAAACAAACACGAAATTCTATTTGTAATACCTCCCTGTGCCTTAAAATGTGGTCTGTTGCAAGCCAGACAGGACAGGATTAGCCAGTTCACTAGCACAAGTGATTAACTACTCCACTAAACAAGCCCAAAGTACATTTATTCTCAGTTTGTTCAGTGACAGCAGCTGGCAATTTCTTTCTTTATTAAATTTATCACCAATCCCCTTTCTCCTACCAACATACCCAAGGAGACTATTATTTTATCAAATAATTAGAAGCTCATTGTGTTTGTATGATATAAGAAATAATTCTTCTACAGCCCAATAAAGTTTGGGGGTGGCAGAAAATCACAGAACATAACACAATCAGAGAAAAACAAAACCCTAAATTCCGCACCACAGGCTAATGAGAAAAAGAGAGAACGATTATATTTTATTTACTTTTATTTATTTTATGGTGTAATTAAAATAATCAACAGAGCCAGAGGAGAATACGTTTGTTCAGAGAAAGAAAGAACGCAAATCCTAAGAGTACCCCATAACAAACACATTTGTTTAGAAACAGAACTAAAGTTCAAATTGCAGCCAAATATCCTGCACTTGTGTACTTTCAACTATATTAAAAATCACAACAGCTCATTTCTTTTTATGATTCCATCTGTGTATAGGCATGCCAGCTGCAGTAGAAAATGACTATGTCCCACCTAATTAAATTAAGGATTTGATATTAAATTTGGAGTTCCAGAAATGACAAAACCTGAACAGCACAGCTGAGGTCCCCCTCTGTTTTCAGTATGCGACCAGTCGAAGTAAGCCATTCTCTACTGTTAGCAACTTAACATGGATTTTTCTACCTGAAACTGCTGAGATAAACAGTGTTGCCACTACTGAAGCTTTTCATGTATTTGAAGCCATGTTACATTTTTGCAGCTATTGGTAGAATAATCCATTCCTAGTAACCAGATTTTGACAGATCCCTTCTGCTGCCAAACTCAGCAGCATCCTGTTAAGAAACCCACACAACAGGCTTCAAACAGAAGACTGAAGTAAAAGAAGATGGTTTCTGCTAATGGTTTTTGTTTCAAGTCCACTGATCCTGCATCCTTTCTCATATGTCCAAAAACAACTAATGCTTACTGGAATGTACTCAACAGTTTGAGCTTCCGTGAGGCAGACTTTGCTTCAAAGACAGTTTTCATGCTTTGTTTATTTGATCAAACAACTTGCCTGCTGTACATTTTATGCACTTTCAGCTATCAAGATTAAATGCACTTGCAGGGCTCAATGGATTCAGTGAACAAGGGTTTACATGCCATACGCTCAGCATCAGCTTCTATGGCTCAAAAGAGAAGCTCCGAGCTAAAACAGCAGGACTAGAGCATAAAACCAAGCCGATTAACAGATAACAACCCCCCCCCCATGAACTGGCATTGAAACAGGAGTGTCCTCCATCTCTCAGACAGCCCACCCTCACACAACCAACCACCAATCACCACCACCTCATATCTGGGGAAACAAAACAATGTCTATTGCAGTAATTAACATGCAGCTGGGAGTCAGCAAGTGAAAGGCATGAAACCTTTAATTATAAAAGCACTGGACATGCAGGCAGCAGCCATCTGCATACTGAGATCTGTGCAGAGAAGAGTAATCTTCTTTTACCCACTTCCAAAAAAGAGTTTGGTGTATCTCGGCTGCTATCACATTGCATGCTTCCAAATGTTGCAAGCTTTCCTGTTGAGAGCTATCCAAGCTGGCCACACCTCTTGTCATACAACACCGACAACACCATCTTTGCCTCCCATCCTGGAACAGTGCATATCTAAAAGGGTCCACTACAAAGCTGTCCGCTCTCTAGAAGACTGCCATGTCACAAATCCAACTATTATGCTTGTCAGTCTGGCAAGCTCAGCCAAAACGCAAGAGGAAATCCATACATATTAGGCCTGAGGCAAACACAAGTTCCCAGGAAAATCTTCAAGACAAGGGGCAGGGATATAAGCCACGTCCCCGGGCTGCAGAGAGCAATGCCTAAGGACCATGCAATCAGTCTCTGATCCCAGTAGACAGGGGCAAAGGAGGCACTCTTGTTGTTCCTGCACCCACCCCACACATCAGCCTGGGAACAACTGTCTTTCTTAGCATTCTTCCAAAGACCTCCACCTCAGAGAAAATCAGGATTTGAGAGAGGGAGGGAAATGAGCAGCAGAAGAGTACCCAGTTTCTCACTCTCAAAGAACAAGGGCTCCTCTTCCGAAGTCAAATATGAGTTCAATCAGTGTCATGATCTATCTCCATTGGTTACATTTCAGCACAAGGCGCACAGGGAGCAAGCATGCTAACACCTGCCTGCCCCTCCCTCACTTGCCCTCACTCCTTGCAATCTCTCCCACACACAAAGCAGTCCCTTCCTCTCAAGTATATTCATTCAGCCTCCTACCCCACCCCACTCTTATATCCTCCACCCTCACTTTATCTTTTCCCTTCCCATGGTCTCCCCAACCAACAACTCTTCTTTCTCGCTTCCTCCTTGTGGACCCTCAATACTCCCCAAGATGCACACATGTTTGCCAGCTGCCTTCCCATCTTGAAGAGGCTTTCCTGATTCCAAAGATGAAAAAAAGATATGAGAAAATCCCTCTCAGAAACTCCTTTCAGCACCCTACAGAAGGCATCTCAGCCCTGCACCTGGGCACTCCCACACCCGAGATCCCACTACGAAATGATGCAGCAAAGTGAAAATGTTCTCACACCCTCCCTCCCTCCCACTTTGGAGACTGGGAGGTCACAACCCCCCTCCAAGGCCCCTTTCTTCCCCAGAGCTCTTTCCAGGCACTACATAAGGCAGCCTCCCATGCTTTCCTGCACCTACCCACAATAAACACCCACGACCTTTAATGCAGAAAAACAGATTCCCTCCCCCTGTCTGAAAATCTGCCCCATCTCTGTCCTCTCCGTGCTACAAACCCCCTTAACAGTGGGCGAGAGAACGCTGCAAAAGCTGCCCCATCTCTCATACCTTCCTTAACACAGGGAAATAGAGCCTGCAAAATTCTGCCCCATCTCTGCTCCCCCACACACACATACACACATACCCCTGCCTTAATACTAGGAGACAGTCCTCTATAAAGGATGCCCTGCCTCTGTCTCCCTCTACCACACTACCCATCTCCGCTCTCTCCCCCCAACCTCTCTCTTAACACTGGGAGTCAGATCCCTGTTCAAATGCTGCCACTTCTCTGTTCACCCCTCCAGCTCCCTTAATTCCAGGCAAATCGCCCGCCCCTCCAACAAATGCTACCCTGTCCCTGCTCCTCTCCCACACATCGACCTGAACAGAGGGAGACAGGGCCCCCAACCAAATGCTGCCCCATCTCTCCCCCATCCCAGTTCCTGCAAACATCGCGACCTCTTCCTATACACACACTCTGGCCATTTCCGCACTAGCCTGTTATAGCGCGATGATTCCGCTTTCAACATCCTCTGGAATCCTGGGGTTTGCAGTTTCGGGAGGGGCCCCTCCCGAAACGGCAAACCCCAGGATTCCAGAGGATGTTGAAAGTGGAATCATCGCGCTATAACTGGCTAGTGCGGAAATGGCCCCCCACACACACACTTGATACAGGCACTCACGAGACCACAACGCCGCTGTGGTTGCAAAATAAAAAAGGGGTTCCCGAGGTAGGCGCCTGAGTCGGAAGCCCCCCACGGAGGACCCCCTCCCGGATTATCCCACCCACGGACGCGTCCGCGAGCGCGCGCGTGGGGGTGTCCCTCCCGGATGTGGGGTTTTACGGGCAAAACTCACCAAAAAAAGAAAAATCATCCCCCCAGCTCCCCAACAAGAAGAGCCTCCCCCTCCACACACACACGCACACAGCCAAAGGGAACCCCCCTCAGGGGAGACGAAATAAAAATATCTCCTTATTCGCTCGGATTAACGCCTCACAACGGGGGTCTCCCTTCTTCTCAGGCCGCCCCCACCCCAGGGCAGCCCACTTCCCTCAGGAGTGGACTGGGAGGGTAAATCACCGCACCGAAACGCAAAACCCCGCCACACAAACACGCAAGCAAATCGCAAACGCAAAATCCCCTCACACAAACAAATCACAAACACAACGCGCCTTTCCGCACTACACTGTTATAGCGCTATTACTCCACTTGCAGCATCCTATGGCATCCTGAGGTTTGCAGTTACGGGAATAATAGCGCTATAACAGTGTAATGGAGAAACGGGCAAAAATCACCTCATACAAACACGAAACCCCCTCACAGAAACACGCAAACAGATCACAAACACGCAACCCTCTCGCAGAAACACAAGATCCCCTCACACAAACACGCAAGCAGATCACAAGCACAAAAATCACCTCACACAAACACAAGAGCCCCTCACAGAACCAGGCAAGCAGATCACAAACACGCAACCCCCTTGCAGAAACACAAGATCGCCTCACACAAACACGCAAGCAGATCACAAGCACAAAAATCACCTCATACAAACACAAGATACCGTCACAGAACCAGGCAAGCAAATCACAAACACGCAACCCCCTCGCAGAAACACAAGATCGCCTCACACAAACACGCAAGCAGATCACAAGTACAAAAATCACGTCACACAAACACAAGATCCCCTCACAGAACCAGGCAAGCAAATCACAAACACGAATCCCCCTCGCAGAAACACAAAACCCCCTCACACAAACACGCAAGCAGATCACAAACACAAAAATCACCTCACACAAACACAAGGTCCCCTCACAGAACCAGGCAAGCACATCACAAACACGAAACCCCCTCACAGAAACACAAAATCCCCTCACACAAACACGAAATCCCCTCACACAAACGCGCAAGCAAATCACAAACACACAAGCCCCTCACAGAAACATGCAAGCGAACATAACACGAGCGCGCAAGGGTCCACACGGGCGCAGCCGACGCGCAAACCCCGGCGCGCGTGGCGGCGCGCAAACACCCCCGTCCGCGTCCACGCCGCTCACTGACCCCAGCACCACCAGCTCCCCGTATTTGACGGGCTCCTTGTTGGGCGCGCAGTGCTCCTCCTGACTGGGAGAAAACATGGGGCCGCCGCCGCCGCCGCCGCCGCTGTCGTCGTCGTCGCTCCCGCCGCCGCGGCCGCCGCTGTGGTTACTGCTGCTACACTCCAGGAAAAAAATCGCAGCCCCTGCTAAAATTTAGGGGAAATTAAAAAAAAATCCCAAAAATTAAAGATTAAAAAAAGAGTCCGGACGGGAAAAAACGGCGTCGCCTTGGCTTTCCGAGGACTCCGACGGTCGGGCGGAAAAACTGGCGGCTTCTTTTTGCTTCGTGCGCCCGCCGGCGCGGACTCTCTCCGTGTCCTCCTCCTCTTCCCCCCCCTCTCCCCCTCCTCAGTCCTCGCGCGCCCGCTCTCAGCGACGACGGCCACAACGGCCCGAGGGGGACCGGGAGAGACCAACTAGCGCCTCCCCCTCCTCCCGCATACGCGCTCCCTCGGAAAAAAAGGAGGCGGGGAAACGCTCCTCCCCTTTCCCCCTCTCCCCTCCTCCCTTCGTCGGCTTTCTTTCGGCTTCCCTCAACAGCTCCCCTCCTGTTCCCTCAAAAGCCGGGATGGTATCGTCCAGTCTGTTATGTAAACACAAGAGTAAGGGAAGGACGGAGCGGAGGCTCTTAAAGGGGCCACGTCTTTAAAAAAAACGCACAACAGCTACGGTACCTCTTTGCGAGATCGCTGCTGTTGGGGTGGGAGGGAGAAGGGGCTGTTGGTCCAGCGCCGCCTTGTGGCGACGTAGAAGTAGAGGCGATGTTAGGTGAGAGATGGCGCACCGCGCATCTCCTTAGGATTGCACTGCGCACCACGTGGCTTTCATTGCTAACTAGCCTATGTATATACCTGGCATTGCCCCGGGTTTTATTTTCGCATAGGTAATACTTGTTAGAAAGTTTTGAGATCCTGCGTCTCTAATTCCCCAAACCGTCTTGCCCAGTACCTGTAACTTTTCCCCATATTCCCCAATCCAATATGTATTCGGAGTCATTAATATACACAGAGTTATTAATATACACAGGTTGGGTTCCTGAGGGAATACACTGCAACCCTCCTCCTTGCTGCTAGGCCTCGTCTCCATAGCAAGTGGCCTATTCTCTGGCTGAGAATTCTAAAGGTCCCTCCCTAAACTGCAAACCCCAGGATGCCATAGAATTTTCTCAGGCAGCCAGTCATATGAGGTCTTTGCCTGACACAGCCGATCATATGAGGTCTTTGCTTGACACAGACAAACTCTATCTTTTATATATTAGATGACTGACAAATTTTTTCAGAGCGCTACTTCCTACTCAAAAGGCCCTGGGAACAGTTAAGAAGACCCCACCCTCCATAAAATCGACACAGCTATTTAAACCATTGCAATTAGTTTTAAATTTTTAAATCTAACCTATTTAAATTAGTTTTGAATTTATATCTAAGGCATTTAAATTAGGATGAAATAATGCAACATGTAAATGAGGTGCAGATGAATGGTTTACATCACCAGGGGCATCCGCTAGAAAAAAGTGCAGGTTTATTAACCCTCATCCAAAAATCCGAAACACTCCAAAATCCAAAACTTTTGAAAAGTGAAACCCACTCACCTTCCTGGAAGGAACACGAGGGGATTACAGAGGCTTGCTTGGGGGCTCCTGCACATTCTGCTTGCAAAGACTCTCAGTTGGCTTGGCACCTCTTCTCCTTCTCAGATCGCGTTGCAAGCAGCATACGCGCATGCATTCCAAAGCCTGGTGAAAAAGTTAAAATTCCACCAAGTTGACTGAGAGACTTTGCAAGCAGTGCACGTATGCACGGTCCCCAATGAGCCTTTATAATTTCCTCATGTTCCCTACAGAAAGAAGGCAAGAGGAGAAGAAATGATGAAAGAGTGAACCCCACGTCAAAAGAGCAGTATATAATCTCATTACGTATATGCAAATATTCCAACTCTTCCCCCATCGAAAACTCCTCTGGTCCCAAGCATTTTGAGGGTTGGTGAAACTCACAAATAATCAAATCCGTGAAAGTTAACCCCGCAAATGTGGAAGGGCGACTGTAGAAGGAGTTCTAAGTGTGAACGATTTTCAGTGTCTCACTCTTGGTGATGCTGGAAATTCGGAGACTAAAGGAAAATGTTTTGAGGGGCAGAATTCTAATTTGGGGTGCAATGTCCTTATTTTGCTCCCAGCCCCATAGCTATACCACTGGGTGTCCTTTCTCTGCTCTGTGCTTACTCCACTAGCCAACTGCCTTCAAGTACAATGGAGAATGTTGTCCCACCACCAGTGCTGAAGTAAGAGACAAATGCCAGGGGAATGTTTAGCCTGGAGAAGAGAAGGCGAAGGGGTGACATAGAATCATAGCATCAGAGTTGGAAGAGACCCCAGGGGCCATCCAGTCCAACTCCCTGCTATGTAGGAACACCCATCAAAGCATTCCCAACAGATGGCCATCCAGCCTCTGCTTAAAAACCTCCAAAGAAGGAGACTCCACCACACTCCCAGGCAGCCTATTCCACTGCCGGACAGCTCCGACGATCAGGAAGTTTCCTGCAGCTGGAATCCATTGCTCTTGTCCTAGTCTCTGGAGCGGTAGCGAACAAGCCTGCTCCCTCCTCAACATGACATCCCTTCAAATATTTAAACATGGCTATCATGCCCCCTCTTAATCTTCTCTTCTGCAGACTAAACATAGCCAGTTCCCTAAGCCGTTCTTCATAGGGCTTCATGGCTTCCAGACCCTCCACCATTTTGGTTGCCCTCCTCTGGACGCATCCCAGCTTGTCGATAACATGATAGCCATGTTTAAATATTTGAAGGGATATCATGTAGAACATGGAGCAAGCTTGTTTTCTGCTGGCCCAGAGACCAGGACATGAAGGCTTCAAGCTTCAGGAAAAGAGATCCTACCTAAACATTATGCTACCCCAAAACGTAGGTGCCATGAGGGCCACCCTGCAATGCCAGTACCTTCGTGCAAAAGTGAGGAATTAATTAGCTCAAAATCAGGAGGGTAACGACAGAGGGGCAACTTAGCGAGACCTTTCTACCAATGTTTACAGGCTCACACAGGAAAAGAACCAGCCAGAGACTCAAAAGTAAGCTAAAAATGTGTTTTATTGAGGGGAATTCACTCCTGCATGCACAGAAGATACACACAGGCAAACATTCACACAAGAGCTGACTGAAGGATAAAAGGAGAAAAAATTATGGATAGAGAGTCTGAGGTTTTGGGGTTATAATTACCAGTCCAGAGAAGTGTGAAGAGGTTGAAATGTGACTTAGACATGTGTCTAAGGACAGCCTAGACCATGATTCAGGGCGACATAGTGGGGTCCATCATTTCATCTGACTGTATCTGACTTCTCAAAACCAAGGGTTTATATACTCTGTTTCCCTTCGTCTCGCAGCCTAGTGGACAATAGGAGTTACAACACAGACAATGGTGTCCAGATGGTGCTAATGGTTTCAATGTCTTGGCTGAGGGGGGTTTCTGGTCCAGGCTTCAGTAGGATATGTACACAGCAGGGATCTGTGCCTCTGCACCTGGGCACCTTATTGTTTTCTGAGGTTGGCAGTTGATAGGATTAGCTCAGGGCCATTAAGTCAGGCTTTATGACCTGGCCATGCTGGGGCCATCTCTGACCTATTCCCAGACAGTATCCCTTTCCACATTGCCTTTCCAGCTGTTAGGGTGTGTAATTTATATTTTATGCCAATTAATATATTTTGCCAGTTAGACCATATCAAAATGTGGGGGTGTACAGTCTGTTAACAACTAGGAAGAACTTCCTGATGGTAAGAGCAGTTTGGAATACATTGTCTGGGAGTGTGGTGGAATTTCCTTCTTTGGAAACTTTTAAACAAAGGCTGGATGGCCATCCATTGGGAATGGTTTGATTGTGTATCACTGCATGCCAAGGAGTTAGACTGGATGGCCCTTGCGGGTTCTTCAAGCTCTAGGGTTCTATGATTCTGTGAGTGAGGGCAGCACCATATGATGCTACACCTCAAGCAGCAATTTCTCTTGGGCTTACCCTGAACACATATGCATACAAGGGGCAGAGAAAGAGCACTTGTTAATGCTCCTTGCCCATAGTAGGCAGCATTGTTAAAAAAAGAAATAAAGCCAGGCAACCCTGCCCAGAATCTTAAAAGGACACAGCCGTACAAGAAGAAGGAAAACGAAGATGGAAGGAAGGAAAGTTTGAGCCAAGACTCGAAAAAGTTCCAGTCAGTACATCTAATCATCCATGACTGGATGATGGTGCTGGTGGTGCTGGTATTCATTTATATTCCACCTTTCCCCCAATAATGGGTTTCAAGACAGTTTACAAATTATTAAAACTGGCAGAAATTAAAACTATACAAAACACCAGTAAAATATGCCAGTTATTTGAAAAACAAATACTCCACACGTAAGGTATCCCTGACAAGTGGGCATCCAACCTTTGCTTTAAAAGCTCCAATGAATGAGAGCCTACCAGCTTCTGAAATATCCTATTCCACTATGAAACAGCTCTTAACTATCAGCAAGTTCATCCTTTCTTGTAGGCTGTATCCATAGCTTTGGGTCTTATCCCTGGAGCAACAGACAACAAGCTCGCTCCATCCACATGATATCCACATGATATCCCATAGGACTGCGTGGTCTTGCAATGATATTCCTTCTTGAGGTAATAACAGGAGCAGTCTGATGAAGGTCAGAGCCGGATGAGTTTTAAGAGAAAATTTGAGCTGCACAGTGGTGTGCAATTATAATTAGCGTGCACATTGCATGCTACAAAAGCATATCTGTGCAGTTTCTTCATGCATGTGTGTTTGTCAGTGCGCACATACTTTGTTAGTTTGAGTCACACTTCATGACATTTAGAAGGTTACAGATTGGGAGAAAATCCTCAGAACTTGGAAATCTGACAGCCGGAAGTTAGAAGAGTTATATTCAGGGTTCACCCAAGCGGCACTGGAAATTCCAGCAAACTTTATCTAAAGTGAGACATATTCAAAGCAACTATGAAAGATTAAGAACACAAGAGGAGAAGTATCTATACATGCACAAACACAGAGGCCAAAAGCCACTTATTAATTGCAACTAGAGTCAGCTTATTTACCTCATGGGAAGAGCCAGCACGGTGTAGTTGTGTGAGTGTTGGATTGGAAGACCAAGGCCACATCCGCACTAGACTGTTATAGCGCTATTATTCCACTTGCAAAATCCTCTGGAATCCTGGGGTTTGCAGTTTCGGGAGGGGCCACCTGGCCCCTCCCGAAACTGCAAACCCCAGGATTCCAAAGGAAGTTGCAAGTGGAATAATAGCGCTATAACAGTCCAGTGCGGAAATGGTCCAAGGTTCAAATCCTCATTCAGCCATGGAACTGGATGATCTTGAGCCAGCCAGACTCTCTCAGCCTATGAATCAAAGAGCTGGAAGGGACCACAAGGGCCTTCCAGTCCAACCTCCTGCCATACAGGAATACACCATCAAAGCAAATGGTTCCAAGAAAACCATTTGGTGCTGTTAAGTCGGACTTGATTTGACATAACAATAACAGTAACAGCAATAACGGTAACACCACTTATGTAATTTCTGTAGATATAGTGGGTTGCCTCTAGCTGGAAGTAACAGGAGATTTAACCTAGAATCAGTCTCTGTTAAGAATGGCATATTAGTTTATTTTCTGGCCTCACCATGCTTACAATGTTGACATTGCTCACCAGGAAAGAGGAGCTCATGTTTGATGATGTTTTCCTTCATCTTGGTGAGAAGTAACAGAGTGTAAGAGAAGTATCTTAGACAGAGGTACAGGCATACAGTTAACAAAGCTTCCAAAAAAGAAGCTTCTTTTGTCAAAGGCTTTTTATGCCTCTTTCTTCCTTGTCCTCTGTCTAGCTAGAAGCTTTTCAGCAGCAGCAGCATTGGGAGGACGGCAAAGGAGAGCTAGAGAAACACAAATTCTTCGTGTTGGGTTACAGAAACATGTATGAAGTAAACAATGCAATAAAACTTGAGCAGGGAAGAGCAAGATTCTAGTCTGGTTGATCCAACTGTGCCTTCTTACAACAGTCAAGGTAAACAGCAGCGACCTTTTGAATCCCTTACCATTGCCACAACCTACACCCCCCCATCCTGTGAGATAGCAAAATTGGTAAGAAACATCATTTTTCATATAAGACTGTACACTTATGGCTGAAAAGCATGTTGGGAAGGGCACTGGCTGCAGGGCATGGGTAGCTCAGGGTGACCTGAGACATGGCCACGTCATAAATTCAAGAGGATTAGACAGAAGGCCTGACTTAATGAGCTTGGGATAATCCTCTCAATGGCCAGAACTTCAAAACACAATAGGAAACAATATTGCCCAAGTGAAACAATCAAAGACCAACATCCTATAACCCTGTCCCATGGAAACTTCCCTTTTGTCCCCTTACCTAACCAAACATTAAGAGACTATCATGACTCCTATCAATGTTTCGTCACCTAAAGTTAAGACAATCAGCCTTTTCTGGAGCCCTTTTGTTTGCTCTGCCAAAAAGCAAGTAACACACACTCCTTCAGGGTAGAAAATAGGGTATATAAGCCCTAGCTCCAAGCCTAGCAATTAGTAGTACATTGGGCATGTTATGTTTCACATGGTTCCCCAGATTCCATGTGCCACCCTCGGACCGCTGTCTGAGCCATCTGTTTCAACCTTCCTCTTCTGGATCGATAAATACCACCCTATTCATCCCAAACCTCTCCCTATCCAACCTTCCTTGCCTCACTTTCCCCTAGCCATGTATGATTTGTGAGATGGCTTGATTTCCTGTGTGTGTCTATTGATTTTCACAGAAAAACACCCTGTTTAAACCTATAACTGGAGTCCTACAGTTAGTACTGGTATACACAGGTGAAAAGAGCCTTCCATTACTGCTTTCTTGCAAGCCTCCTTTGAGCTATAATTCCCCATTTTCTAAGGAGATGATGGCATTGCAGGTGGACCCCAATGTTCCCCACTTTTTGGGGCAACATTACTAAACCTGCATGAACAGCAGAACAGACAGACAAGTGGAGAGCAGATAAGCCTCACCACCTATCACCAGCATGTTTTAAAAAAGCATAGATCTGTAAGTTTGGTCGCCAAAATGGAAATTATTAAAAAACAGAGCCTGGAGAAAGATTAAAAAAAAATCCCTGGCTGCAGTTTGGAAGAAACCTTTCAATGTTCTCTAAAAGATTCCAAATGTTTTTGTTTACTCAGTCAGTGCTTACTTGACATAGATGTTTCATTTCCCATGTGCATATGTTTAGTTCTGAATAAAAAGTCTGCTGAAACATATTCAAGCTGTCTTCTTGTTTTGGGTATACCAGCCTATCCCTATTCTTTCTTCATTATTTCTGCCTCTGGTATCAAAATTTCGACTATAATGCCCAGGATCACCACTACTTCATTAACAGAGGTATACTGGTAAAACTGATATATTTGATCTAGGTTTCGAGTTCTAGAATTACCCTGACCTACTCCGTTTACTTTTCAGATAGTTCTCCTTTCTACATCACATTAGCTGGTGTAACTTCTATGCAACCTGAGTTTTTAACTACATTAATGTTCTTTTGGAACTTCACATGTTTTTATAGGGACTGGATGTTTTACCCAAGAATGAACAACTGGGTCACATAGGCCATTTCTGCACTAGACTGTTATAGCGCTATTATTCCACTTGCAACATCCTATGGAATCCTGGGGTTTGCAGTTTCGGGAGGGCCGCCCGGCCCCTCCCGAAACTGCAAACCCCAGGATTCCATAGGATGTTGCAAGTGGAATAATAGCACTATAACAGTCTGGTGCAGAAATGGCCATAGTGTAGATTTCCATATACAGAGTTATGCATTGATGGTTCTGTGTACTTCTTATGTAGAATGCCATTGAAGTAAGACACCAAATACACAATCAAGTGCACATCCATACACAGCATGCATCCATGTGCAACACCACTTCATGGTATCTCCACTTCCACAATGTTAGATCAGAAGCAGACACATTGCACCGGACCAAAACATTCACCCATTTCTGTAGGGGAACTTAAACACGTGCAAGTCTCCAAAAGAATCCTGCTTCCACGTTTGGTTGCACAGTCCATATTTCTGAAAAATTCTGGGCCAGGGTGATAAGAGAGAAGACCAATAGCCAAAGGCTTGGCCAAAGAGGACAGAGATTTTAGTAAGGCTCCCAGTTAAGGATCGTATGAGGCCCTGAGGTTTCTGGGCCAAAACCTATGATCCCTGGCAAAGTCATTATGGATTACACATTAAGTACCAAGCACCATTGCTTACAACTTGTTATTCAAACATAGAGAGGGAGGAGAGAGATTACCTGTTTGGAAATCAGGATTTAGCCAAAGGGGCTGTGCCCATATCAAGGTAAAAAGAGGGGATTATTCTTTCTTGCTTAGGGAGACAGGATAAGGAACATTTAATCTGGCCTACTTGCTTCTAGGCAGAAGGTAGATTCAAAGGAGAAGGGCGGGTGAACTCTGGTACCACAACAATTGAGAGGGAAGGAGGAAGGGAAATAAATAGAGTTTCAGAGAGTCCTTGCACATTTCAGGAACACATCAACTAATGCTTGGAAATTTCAGCAAGCTGCTGCTATATTAGCTGCAGTGATGTATTTAAGTCTTTTACTCCAAGTCTCAAGTCTCTACCTGCAAGTCTCAAGTCCTTGAAGATACTTTCAAGTCAAGTCTAAGTCTGGAAGCCAACCTTATACCCCAACCAAAATTCCAGAATTATTGGATAGAGTGGAATAAATTCAGTTTTAACAATTTAAGCAGAGTTAGCTCCCCACATTTGCAATTTTGCCATCTGCGCTTTGGAAGTGGGGAATAGGATCCTATCTTACTCCTCATTATTGAAGATTCAAAAGAGAAGGAAGGATCCTTCTTCCTCAAGCCCATTGCCTAACATGTTCGCTGTTCCCCTCTGAGAAATGCACCCTGCATTCTGGGGGGTGAGTCTTGTCTTTTGCTCTTAGGAAACTTTTTAGGGGGCTCCTCTGATATGCAGCAGAGTCAGGCTGCTAAGCAGACCTCAGGCCTGACTGAAGCCCATTGCCTAGCCTATTTGCTGTTCCCCTCTGAGAAATGCACCCACACTTTGGGCTTCAGACAGGTTGCCATGTGACCAGTAGGCAAAAAGAGATGGAGGCATTGTTCAAAGCTGTAAGGTTTCTGGATGAATGCCTTATGTTACTGAACCAAGGGCTTCAAGTCAGTCATTAAAAATATACAAGTCTCAAGTCGAGTCAGTGCATCATTTATGGCCGAGTCACCTCCAAGTCGAGTCACTGAAGCAACTTAAATCTGACTTGAGTCCTAGTCTATCGATTCGAGTGTACATCACTGATCGAGAGAGGTACTGGTACGACTCTACTCTGCTTTGGTTAGACCTCATCTTGAATACTGTGTCCAGTTCTGGGCACCCCAATTCAAGAAGGACATGGTCAAGCTGGAGCAAGTCCAGAGGAGGGCGACCAAAATGGTGAGAGGACTGGAAGCCATGCCCTATGAGGACAGACTTAGAGAGCTGGGTATGTTTAGTCTGCAGAAGAGAAGGTGAAGAGGGGACATGATAGCCATGTTTAAATATTTGAAGGGATGCCATGTAGAGGAAGGAGAGGGCTTGTTTTCTGCTGCTCCAGAGACCAGGACAAGGAGCAATGGATTCAAGCTGCAGGAAAGGAGATTCCACCTGAACCTCAGGAAGGACTTCCTGATGGTCAGAGCTGTCCGGCAGTGGAATCTGCTGCCTCAGAGTGAGTGGAGTCTCCTTGTTTGGAGGTTTTTAAGCAGAGGTTGAATGGCCATCTGTCGGGAGTGCTTTGAGGGTGTTCCTGCATAGCAGAGGGTTGGACTGGATGGCCCGTGTGGCCTCTTCCAACTCTACATTTCTATGATTAGCTGCATTAAAGATTTATGCATACCCCTTTCCTCTTGCCTGGAGCTATCCCACCAAAACTGGAGAATTTGCACCCCTGTCTCTGTTACCCAACTGGCATACCCCATCCTGGGGAATATAAATTTGATATCAAATATGCTCGCCATGCCAGAGAGGTTGCCCAAATGGGTACATAGACAAAGAGGTCGAACAACAAAAAATAGGTCAGGCCAGGAAAATCCCCAGTCACATTCCCCTAGGAGACCTCAGGCTAAACATGTCCGCACGGACAAAAGGTCTGCAGCCAATGAATAGCCAACTTGAGTGGATTATTGGTTTTCCCTAGGTTGAGCAACTCTGACATTAGTAAACCCTGCACTGCAAGGTCCACCTGAATAAGCCAACCATGCAAACTACCAAGTTGCTATTGTGCGGCATTTCTCTCCTTATTTTGACCATTGTTCTTCCCAGGAGAGGGCCTGCTGTCAAGGTAAGTCCCAGTTTGGAGGTCTCTTTGGAGAACTCCCCACCACAGTAGCAGGCCGGCACTCTGTTAGTTGAGTGATTCCCTCAGCCGCTTTTCTTCGCTGAGCTCCGTTCTCGCCGCTTCCCAGACTGAAGACTTCAGGATAGGTGCAGTATCACCACCTTTACCCCCTCTCTGCTGAATCCCCTATCAATTTTCACCTCTTTCCTTTCTCAATAGGCCTTGTGTGTGTGAATAAGTGAGTACAGAATACATTTGTTAATAAAATCCAGTTATTGGTACATGTGTCTGGCTTTTTGCTTGGTCTGACCCCGTAAAAATTGGTTAAAAGATTCTGTTGGGTTACCCTGCCCCTCATTTTACTACAACCAATGCTCTGCTAATTTCCCCAACCTTTGCATTTTTGGAGTGAATCATGATGTCCCCCAAAGGGACCCCCACAAGTCAGGGTAGCATCTCTTCCCTGGAGATAACCCATAATGGCTAGAGACACAGGGTCAAGCACTGAGACCTGGAAACTTTAGTTATTAGTAGTACTTTTGGCACAACGGTATCACGATTGCACACAGATACAGCAATCCAAGGGAGCAAAGCACTCAAAGATGATTCCTAGACTGTAATGTGTGTGTTTGTCAAGGTTGGTGGTGGTGGTGGCACTGTTAGTAGACAGAAGGAAGGAGTAACCAAGGAGAAGGAGGCACCACTATATCTATATCTAGGGCAGAGTTTAGCAAGTTACCTTTTAAAAGTACACTGTTACCTAAATCATTATAGGGCCCCTTCCTGGCAATATATTACCTTTAAAAGCTCAGTTTGTTTATTTAGTAGTAACTTGTTCCATTATTCCAGGGGGTGGGAATTATGGGGACTTCCAGATGTTACCAGACACAAATTCCCATTGTTGGTTATGCCAGCAAGTGGTGCCACCCAATATCTGAATGTCTGCCTTTTCACCTGAATGCTTGAGGACTGGAGTTACAAATGTCAATAGATATCTGCTTCAGCAGAAGCCCACCAACACCTGGAGGGCTGCATTTTTCCCACTCCTCTTCTTCACTAGACTGCTATAGTGCTATTATTCCACTTTCAACATCCTACGGAATCCTGGGCTTTGCAGTTTAGGGAGGGGCCTCAAAGATACCTCCCTAAACTGTAAGTTCCAGGATTCCATAGCATGTTGAAAGTGGAATAATAGCACTATAACAGTCTAGTGCGGAAATGGCTTAAGAATCACATACGCCAAGCAATGATTCTCTCCACTTAGGGATTTTCCCAAACCCAGGATTTAAAAACATTCTCAGAAACTTTTTTTTAAGAGTTAGCAATCTTTGTGTTCCTCTATTCACTGTTAGTTCGAATTGAGGCAAGTTCCTGTTTGTCTGCTTTTCTACACCCAATCTCATCCAGCATCACTCCAAGCTGTAGTCATCTTCCTTCTTTCTCCTCCATTAGCCCACATATTTCATTATTAACATGCAATATATATTTAAAGCTACTTTTATATGTTTTACTAAAAAGACTAAGCTTGTTTCTTTCTCTACCAGAGCCTGTGTATGTGCAGGTAGCTGTGGAACTGGTCGTTACTCAGCTTCTGCCTTCCAAAGTACTTACTCTATTTAAGATGTCTACTATTGTCTCTCATATTTCCCAACAGTTTTTCTGCTCCGGTGGCCAGAAAAGGAAGAAAAGATATTTTCAATGTTGTTGTTTAAACACTGGCATTTGGTTTCGTCTTCCTATTTGTGTGTTCTGAATCTCAGCCAGGCAGCTTCTCCTGTGCATGGTGGATACAGGGTTTAAGCTGAAATTCTTCTCCCGCCCTAACTGCCAGTTCTAACTATCTGTGTCTACCTTTGTTGCCCCCTGTGTGCAGAATATGTTGTGTGGGAGTGTGGGGTGCACATTCAGACTTTGACCATTTCCACACTACACTGTTATAGTGCAATTATTCCACTTTCAACATCCCATGGAATCCTGGGGTTTGCAGTTGAAGGAAAGGCATTTAGAATTCTCAGCCAGAGAGCTCCTTGGCCTCAGGAAACTACAAACCCCAGAATTCCACAGGATGTTGAAAGTGAAATAATAGCACTAAAACAGCGTAGTGCAGAAATGGCCTAAGAATTGCACAAGTCAGACTACCAGAATTTCCTATCAATATCACAACCAGAACTTTCTTTGGGTTTTAATTTATCAACAGTTGGAAATGGCACTTTAAAGCCTCTGGACTCAGCCACTTTCATACGATTTCACGTTCTGAGACTAAAATAAATTATTTTAGCTGCTAGGTTCTTTGTTCTTCATTGAACTTTTTTATGAACAATTTCAACTGAAAATGTTTTAAGAGTCCATGATTCCACTTTGGAATCATTTATATGCTGTTTTATCTTTGCAGTCTTTACAAGAATCTTGAGCATTTCAACTTTCTTCTCTTTCGGGTGCTGTTTTGTGTAGGGCTCATGTGCGCAGGCACACGCTTTTTCTTTTTAAAAGGAATACTTTTTCTTGCTCCTCTTTCAGAAGACTACTGGATAAAAGCAGTCAGTCCCCTTATTAATGTCTACTAGGCCAAATGACAGAAGAATAGATGTCTTGCGATTTGTTTGTTCTGCCTCTCAAAACTCAGCCTCTGAGGTTGTCGGAGATGACTTATTTATCAGACACCTAAAGTCAAGGTTTTAGCTAGTTAATATCTAAATCAGCCTGTGAAATGCAAGTCCTACTGCTAGCTGCAGCTTATTATTTCCTTCACTCGCAGCCTTAAGCCACTTCCTGTTCAAAAGATATAACCACTTCCTGTCTGCTTCATCACAGAATCATAAAGTTGGACGAGACTACAGGGGCCACCCAGTCCAACCCCATCTGGCAATGCAGGAATATACCATCAAAGCACTCCCAACAGATGGCCATTCAGCCTCTGTTTAAAAACCCTTAAAGAAGGAGACTCCACCACACTCCCAGGCAGTGGATTCGACTGTCAAACTGCTCTTACCATCAGGAAGTTCTTCCCAACGCTTACATGGAATCTCTTTTCCTGAAGTTTGAAGT
This sequence comes from Iguana delicatissima, assembly GCA_948472985.1. NCBI lineage: Eukaryota > Metazoa > Chordata > Lepidosauria > Squamata > Iguanidae > Iguana > Iguana delicatissima. The sequence goes on from CAOKZL010000960.1 coordinate 189,922, forward strand.
TATTGCTCCATGTCCGAGTTTCTGGGGCAGCAGAAAACAGGCTTGCTCCATCCTCCATACGACATCCATTCAAATATTTAAACATAGCTATCATGTCACCTCTTCACCTTCTCTTCTCCAGGTTAAACATACCCAGATCCTTAAGCTGCTCCTCATGGGGCATGGTTTCCAGACCTTTTACCATTTTGGTCACCCTCCGCTGGACACATTCCAGTTTGTCGATATCCTTCCTGAATAGTGGCGCCCAGAACTGGACACGAGTGGAGTCTGACCAAAGCAGAATGCCATCATCATCAAAAACAACATCAACATCCAACCCTTTCTATACACTCCAAGCGTCCCAATTTGACAAGGAGAGTCCCAATTCAGCAGGGAGTATTCCAATTCATCCTCTGTTGTCCCAACTTTTCAACAACGTTTAAAATATTCAGGTTATTCTCTCCTCCTCCCACATTCCCCCACTGTCCTCAGCTTACTTCATTTGCTCAAACTGAGATCAAAGCTGCAAAAATAATTTCTGCTCTAGGGCCATTTCTGCACTAGACTGCTATAGTGCTTCTATCCCACTTTCAACATCCTATGGAATCCTGGGGTTTGAAGTTTAAGGAGGGGAGGACGGTGAAAGTGGAATAATAGCACTCTGACAGTCAAGTGTGGAAATGGCCTAGCTCTCTCAGGCCTGCTGTCATCACGGGCCATCTTGATTGCACTCTGATGTTTTTTGGCCACATCTGTGAAATACAGGAGGGAACACTTTTCTCCTAAAACCAATATATTAAAAGCAATTCAGAACACACCATAAAAATAATGAGGCAGTTTAAAATTGCTACAGTTAAAAAACAGTATAGTATGCTATTAAACTGTAGCATTTTTAAATTGCCTCATTATGCAAACCAGCATGATATAGTGGTCTGAGCACTGGACAGGGGCCATTTCCGCACCAGCCTGTTATAGCGCTATGATTCCACTTTCAACATCCTCTGGAATCCTGGGGTTTGCAGTTTCGGGAGGGGCCAGGATTCCAGAGGATGTTGAAAGTGGAATCATAGCGCTATAACAGGCTAGTGCGGAAATGGTGTCAGAGTGAGGAGACCCGGGTTCAATTCCCTGCTTGGCCCTGGAAACACACGGGGTGAACTGAGGCACGTCACACACTCTCAGCCCCAGAAAACATCATGCCAGGTTCATCTTAGGGTTGCCATAAGTTAGAAATGACTTGAAGGCACACAGCAACGACGCTATTAAAATCCCGTTCTTGAAAAGCACTGAATATTTTTCAATAAAAGGATTCTAATAGCTGCTGTACTCTTTCTAAGTGTACTGCTTTTAAATCATACTGAACTGTACTGTTTTTCAAACAGCCTCTTATTACTTTTCTGGTATATTTTCTTTTCTTTTTCTTAAGACTGAACGGAAGGACAGTGTAGAGGGCTTCTTTCTATTTTCCCTAGGAAGGTAACTCTGGAGCCTTAAACCAGCAACAAGACCACTCTGTCTTATACCTCCAACAGATGTGCTGGTAAAGATGGAAGGCGTGACAGAAGTGATTTTCCCAAGGATCTCAGGGCAGGCTCACATCGGGAGCTACGTTCTATCAGATATCTTAGTCCTAAGCCCTACATGGTTTATAGGCCATACGCCCTACTTTGGACTCTGCCTGGGAACAGACAAGTAGCTAGTGAAGCTGTTGCAGCAACAGAATATTGTGATTTAGTGTCCATAGAGTACATACCATCCACCTCTTCTGATTTGGCAGGGACAGTCTCGATTAAGCCTCTGCTGTCCCACTTTTTCAGCTGCTTTTAAAATGTCCCAATTTCTCATTCTTTCTCCCGCTTTCCCCTTTGTCCTCAGCTTACTTCAATTGCTGCAAACCAAGTTCAAAGTGCAAAAGTAGTTTTGCATTCAATTAACTCAGCTAGGAGGAGAGGAGAGGACAGAATCTTGCCTTTCTCAGTAGGTTCAGGCAAAGGCAAACTGCCACAGCCTCTCCTAACTTGTCTGCTCTTCTTCATTAATAACTGTCCTTACCTTGACCACATTCTGAGGTCACTTGGCCACATGTCTCCTGGTTTTCATCTATGAAATGAGGGAGGGTATGAAAAGATAGTTACTTCCTGCCTATTTTTCCCCAGCCTGATTTTCTCCTCCCCCTACACCTATACTTTCTTTTTCTTTTTTTGAAATATTTTTATTGAGAATTTAGTTCCAAAAATAAAAAAATCCCCTCTCCCCGCTTCCAAGCTTACATTTTCCAGTTGAATCTGCTTATTTCCATTACATACACACATAATTTCCACTTAGTAGAGAAAAGAACTATACTATAATTACATTATTTCTTTCTTCATTCCTTATACCTTCATATCTTTTTCCAATCTAAAACTCCTTTCCATTCCCTTTCAAAGTTCTGGATAGGTTTGTTCTTCAATGAAAATGCTAATTTTTCTATCTCAGCCATATCCAGAACTTTAAGCTTCCATTCTTCTGTATCACTTACACCTATACTTCTACAACCGTAGTTCTTTCTCCACTTTTCCTCTTTCTTCTCAATCCATCTTTCCTTCAAGTTTCCACCTCTCCGCTCACCTCCAATCTAACCTTTTATTTCTCCCCCGTTCACAACTTGCCCCTTCCATTTCCAGTGATAATGAGTAAATAGCTGGTAGCAGCTAATCTTAAAACACTGAGAGTTTCCCTATCAGCTTCCACAGAGAAGACAGAAGGATGAAGTTTTATTAAAAACCAGGAACTGAATTATTACAGATTTATCTTCTTTATTAGACTGAGGCAGACGCTGTGAAAACTGTGCTATAACTCACTGTCAGAGTAAACAAACACTTTCTGCTAAAACCATGTGAGAAATAAAAAGAAAAGAGCCAACCACCCTGCATGGAGCTTTCCTGTATTTCTTAGGTTTTACTCCAAATGCAGACGGTTTGGATTCTACTTCTGCCCACCCTAAATCAAACTTACTTTATTCTCTTTATGTACACGGTAAATATTATCAGACACTTCCACAGTGATCTCTAGCCTAGAAGTTTTCTTCAGCAGGTTCAAACACTTTGGGTCAAGATTCCCAGGAGAACTGCTGAAAACTAAAGAAAATAAAGGGAGTGTCTGCTGACCTCAATCCCCCCTCTTGTTTTTAATCTATTGTAATAGCATTATTTTGCTGCTGAAAATCTTATAAAATGATGTCACTGGAAAATGAAATGTGGAGTGAACCAGTGTTTAGGGGTGCCTGCACCTATCTGATCACAAAATGGCCACCACTCCTGCTTTTAATATCGTGCATCCTCTTCTGGCATGACCTCTGGGCATACACAAAGCATCGTGTTTCCTTATTGTCAATGCATGCTGCATGTGCACGCCCCATTGCTGTGGGCGCACACAAATTGCACCCATTGACTAACATAGGATGTGGCACTCATGCTTTTTGTTTTATACGGGCAGTTCCAGGAATGGACCCCCTGCATATGGGGATGTGCACTGTACTCTACTGGTGCGTCCTTGAATAATATCCTTCCAGGTACACTTACTATGCTTTGGTGCCTACTATCCCTTGGTTCAATCACTAATCAAAATGGAGAGAAAGACTTGGAAGGGCAGCCATGAACAAAAACTAGATAAGGTCCTCAAGCGTAAAAGGGATATAATTAAATACCAAAGTTGGAATCACCCATGACTTAGTATTTTCAATTTCTAGGTACAGTTCTGAAAGCCGACAGAAACAAAACCAACTCACTTGAAATGTGGTGCTGGAGGAGAGTCCATGGATACCTTGGACTGCTAAAAAGACAAACTAATAGGTCTTAGGCAAAATGAAGCCTGAGCTCTCACTAGAAGATGACTAAACTGAGGCAGCCTTACTTTGGGCATGTCATGAGAAGACATGACTCATTAGAAAAAGACGATAATGTTTGGCAAAGTGGAAGGCAGTAGGAAAAGAAGGAGCCTGGACTACGGGTGGATTGCCTCAGCCAAGGAAGCCATGGCTGTCCTGAGTTCACAAAACCTGAGCACTTCAGTTGATGGCTAGAACTCTTGGAAGCCTCTAACTCTTAGTGCCACCACAAGGCAAAGACAACTTGATGGCAGATGATAAAAACAACAACCAAAATCATTCTGATCATCCCCAAGACTTCCAAATTCCACCAGCAGATGCTCACAGCATTGTGGCCACTTCAACATCTGACCAGCTGTTGAAGAAGGTGCATTTAATGGGAGTGCTATGCTCCCTCCCATGTGCTTTTTAACTGTTTATATACTTTTTTTTTACAGATCTGTTTGATATTATTAAACAATCCTGCATCATCAAACATAGCTATGACCATGGAACCCCATCACCCTTGCTACTTCACCCAATGCCACCCCCCCCAAAAAAACTACCTACAGTTGCCAAATCAAAAACTGGAGAGGGCTCCTGTACCTTTAGTGGTTGTACAGAAGAGGCAATTGTAGTAGGTATTGCTTTCTTCTGTTTAAAGTCAGCAAGAGCCCTGGTGAGTATACCTATAGTCCACAAGAATTGGCAGGGTAAAACCAGACCAGTTCCAAGGCTTACATGGGATGACAAATAGAAGTGTGGTCTGAGCAGTCCAACAAGAGAGAAAGCAGCCCAGGGCTGGGCATGATACCTTGGACTAATTTTTCTGGCAACTCCCCTCTCAGCCACCCTGGGCCAAGGAAGATCCAGGTGAGGGGTGGCGGCGGTGGGCCAGGCTTAGGTGGAGGGGCTGCCTCTCCCACTGCTGCTACCACCCCGAGCCAAGGAAGACTTTGGTGAGGGTGGCGGCGGCAGTGGGCTAGGGCTACTTACTGAATTACTGAATTAATGTGTCGTGAAATGATGCATGTCTAAAAGTGTGTCACCAACATGAAAAGTAGGCAGTGGGCTACTTACTGAATTAATGTGTCACGAAAGGATGCATGTCTAAAAAATGTGTCACCACCATGGAAAGTTTCAAAAACTCTTGTCATACGTGAACTTTCATGATTCTGAACTCGTCTCCGGCCAGCATTACCCCAGGCATCTTCTCCAGCCAGCGTGACCCTGATCGTGTTCTCCAGTCATTAATAAGTTCAATTTATAAAACTTGCATATCTCATAGGAGGAGTGGTAGGGTATGTTAACATCAGTTTAGATATGTCACGTGATCAGTGCAAGAGGAAGTAGGAAGACCACAAGAAAGAAAGGGGAAACTCGGGGCAGTTCAAGAAAAGAGTTTGTAGCAAACCTGGAAATAAGCAAGTAAAATCGAAACAGAAATAGAAACTCTCAGTATTTCCAGAGACTGTGTTTTCCTTTCCGGATGAGCCCTAAGACACAATGCAGCAGGAGACTATCATTTCAAACTGCTAGAAGCAGTTATGTGTTATAAGACTACTTTCTGGTGCATTTGTAACCCAAAAGACACATTTTCTCTTTATCTGAAATCACATGTCTAGATGAGTCATCGAAACACCAGTCTGGTCCAAGTACATAAGAATGCCCCTCCGTTGCCCTCTGTGAAATATTCGAGGACACGTTGGTAGTGACAAAACGACAGGCACAGTCAAGCGAGAAATGTGAAGCTAATGTGCTGACACCACAAGCAGGGGTATTTCAAAGGAGCATGACTGCGCATCCTGTTCTGAAAATTCACACTGCAAAATCCAAGCCAGCCCTGAAGACGTCAAAGTGTCTACAAATGCTGCCCTTTTGAATCAGAGCCAAATTGGCTTTTAAAAAAAGAAGAAGAAAAAAGAGGAAGAGAAGAGCTGAATAAACTTGTGCACCTATCCCTTCGATTACTCCCAGGATCCAGTTTGGAGATAACCTCAAGAGTACCAGCATTCAGGACTGGGTTAAATCATTTTGTTTTTGTCTCTCAAAAGCATTTGTCTGTTATTTCGACAGTGAATTACATGGTCCTGTCACCGCAGCAGATTTGGGGTGGCAAAGGAGGTGAGCTGGAATAATAACCTCTTCATCTTTAAATTATTTTTTTTCCATTTTAGAACAGAAAAAGGAGAAGGAGGAAGGGAAGACAAAGAGGCAACCAAACGCCCAAACTAGATAAGCAAAGGGAAGAATAGCTGGATCTTAAAGAAGAGGGAAGTTAGATGATAACAATGATAGTATTTCTTTGTTGTTGTTGTTGTGTGTATTCAAAGTCATTTCCAACTTGTGATGACCCTGAAGCAAACTTTTCATGACGTTTTCTTGGCAAGACTTATTCGGAGGAGGTTTGCCACTGCCTTCTTCTATGGCTGAGAGAGTGTGACTTGCCCAAGGTCACCCAGTGGCGATTTGAACCCAGGTCGCCTGAAGCCTGAGTACAGTGCTAGTCTAGACCATGCTGGTTCAAAGTTTTTCTACCTTGCTCTCATATCAAATCTTGGGATTTACAGTATGTCTCTAGTGAGACACTAGAGCACTCTGGCTGAGAATTCTGAATGCCCTTCCCTAAACTACATATCCCAGGGTTCCACATGGTAGTTGAAGTAGAATAACAATGCTATAATTCAGGAGTGTAAAAGGGCCTCTAGTTATGCGTCCCAAACCTGAAGTATGTGTGCCTCTTTGCAAAGACTGCTGAAGCTTCAGAGCTGCTCCAGATCAAATTTTAATCTGAGCCAGAGTAGAGATCATTGGCATGAATCCTATTGTTAATCTCCCAATAGAGTAGACCTCTTACATCAAGGTGTTCCGCCACTATTCAGTAGAAGATTCTGTGTCTGGGACTAACCAATAGGCTGAGGTCCCACATCATGCCTGCATATGTAAATACTCACATAGTTACCAGGTGGTGATGCCATACCAGTGCTACTCAAAGTGGTGGTTGCTGGGCTGGTGCAAGCCCTGGAGCCCTTTGTCGCCAATCCTGTCATGCTCCCATCCCAGGGCTCCTCCCAACAGCCACAACAGAGGCCATTTCCGCACTACACTGTTATAGTGCTATTATTCCACTTTCAACATCCTGGAGAATTCTGGGGTTTGTAGTTTACTGAGGCCCAAGACCACTCTGGCTGAGAGTCCTAAATGCCCCTCCCTAAACTACAAACCTCAGGATTCCATAGGATGTTGAAAGTGGAATAATAGTGCTATAACAGTGCAGTGCAGAAAGGCCCTTAGCCACAGGGATTCCAAAGCAGATAAAGGGCCTTGCCTTAAACTTAAGGCCTGTCTAGTTCAGCGCTGTCTACAACCAAGTAACAACAACTCTCTAGGTTCTGAGTGAGAAGTAATTCTGGAGATGCTGATGATTCAATTTTGAACCTTTTGCATATATAGCATGCATTCTACCTAGGGTTGCTGGATTAAAAAGTGGAGATGGCTGGTTGCGCAGAAGAAGGGATTTCATTGGGTGTGGCTTGTCAGGCAACCAGAGAACAAGCAACCCCTACTGAAATCCCCTCTTCTGCTCATTCATTAAATGTGCAGAAGCCATCTCCAGTTCTCACTCTGGCCACCCTGCCCTGGCCCTAACTCTTCTTCATCAGACAAGAGAAAGAGGCCCTTTGAGGGTGAGCCTTGCTGTTTTGTCTGCCGATCCTTCTCGTTCCTTGCCTTTCTTAAAGTCCTGCCAGCTCACTCTGTGCACATCAGATCTCTTTTATGTTCTGTACCTCCTCATTTGTGTGGCTGGTAGGATAGCCTGGAAGCCTTCATCTCTAGCTTTCTCCTTCGTGGGCCATCCCACCCTCCTGACACTGCCTCCTGCCGCGCGGCACAGCAAACTCTATTTCCAACAGTTGCGAGAAATTCCTCCTTGTAACTGAAGCAACAAATACTTTCTCAGCCACTCCACAGCAGCCGTCATTTAGGAGGGTTCTCACAGCTGCAGTCAATTATCGGCAAGAACTTTAAATATCTCGTGGTTTGTGCTTTGGGATTACTCATGCTGACTTCCTAAAGTGGTGAAGGAGGCCTTTTGTTGAAGAGCTTTCCTCCTCGCCAACATTTACAAATAGCTTTGGCAAAGCTCGGCATCCTCTCTTCTCCCCCTTGCATTCAGCATCATTGCAGAGGAGGAAGCAGAAGCTGGCTTGTTGTTTTGAGCCGGCAATGTTTTAGGGTTACCATCTTTCCTGACGGAGAGGGGAAGAGGGAGATTCTCTAGAGCCATTTCACACTACACAGTTATGGCACGATGATTCCAGTTTAACGGCAGTGGTTCCATCCTATGGAATTTATCATTTCGGGGATTCAACATTTCAGTTCAAATTTTTTACCCAGAGTGCTCTAGTGCCTCAATAAAATACAAACCCCAGGATCCCATATGAATGCCCTGCAACTGGCCAAATTTGACAGGGATAATCCTGACTACAGTCGTCCCTTCACATTTGCTAGGGTTTCACAGGAAAGTGAAAAAAAAAAGCGAATAACTCTAGGCCCTACCAAACCATATTTAACACACACACACACACACACACACACACACACACAAATATGATCACCATATTCAACCCACTATGGATTCCTTTTAGGCACCAGGGTTCCTTCAAAAGGCAGAAGTGGGGGGCTGGTGGGGCTCACTGCCACCTCCACTGCTGCCCCACACCATTTTTAATAGGGATTTACAATCCTCATTCGCAGTTTTTCAGTCTCACAGGGCTTGCAGTCCCTATTGAAATGGCCTAGGGAGGCAGAAGAGGTGAAATAATCCGTGAATAATCAAATCCGCAAAAGTGAAACCCGCAAATGTGGAAGGCTGACTGTAATTCCCTCACACTTTATTAGATGCTTTTCAAATGTCCCAGTTTCTCTGCCCTCCTTCCACTTTCCCCCTTTGTCCTGAACTTAATTCAATTTCTGCAGACTATTCTTCTGCATTAATAACTAGCTATGTCCCTCACCAAATGCACCTATGACAGTAGTGGAACTGAGAAAAAGCCTTTCCTCAAAGATCTCAGCCTCGTTGTGGTGGGGTTGCTGTTGGTGATGTGCCTCCCAGTTGTTTCTAACTTACGGAGACCCTGGCCATTTCCGCATGAGCCTGTTCTAGCACTATGATTCCACTTACAACATCCTATGGAATCCTGGGGTTTGTAGTTTCGGGAGGGGCCAGCTGAAACAGGCTTGTGCAGAAATGGCTCCTGAGATGAACCTATCATGGGTTTTTCCTGGCAAGACTTGTTGCCTTTGCCTTCTTCTAAGGACGAGACAGTGTGATTTGCTCAAGGTCAGCCAGTGGGCTTCCATGCCCAAGCTGGGATTCAAACCCTGGTCTCCAATTCTCTTGCTACACCATGCAGGCTGTCATGTCAACCCATGGGCAGACTCATATTTAGAGATACAGTCTTTCAGATAAGCTGGACCTGGCTGGGTTTCTTAAAACGTGAAACTATAACAGCACTAAAGTATAGAGCTCAGAAAGTTCACTCTTTTGGACTGTGCATTCCAAAATCCATCAGCCACTGGCCGTGCTGGCTGAGGAAGTCCTGGGAGCTGCAGTGTAAAACAGCAACATTCCAGAGTCTGGTGAGATGTTGTGAATGACATTGGAAATATGGTCGTTAGGTTTCTTAACAGAATCTGGATCCATTAATTCTTTGCTTCTTGCTCACACATGATGACCACAGTAGACATGGCCATAAAGCATCAAATTCACCCAAGACCAAAAAAGTACAATTCTACTGCCATCATCATCATCATCATCATCATTATTATTAATATCATCATCAACAACAACAATCATCACCACCACCACAGAATGTTTTTGCAATGTCAGAGAGGGTCCATGTTTATTTCTCTAAGGGGAAGTGCTCTTTCGCAGTGTGCGATGAGATAAAACAGCTTTCTTGGTGGTCAAGTGCTACCACTTCCCTTTCTATGCAGTGAGACACACCAACAACATGTACTGCATTTTGCTTGTCAGTAATCAGCTGCACAATTAGCTGTACACTGGCCAGAACCCTGGTGATATCTTACACACATGTAGGTTTCCTTACAGAAATGGTTGCACATTTTTGTCCAATGAGGAATTTCCTCATCTATTTCAAGGTTACAAAAGTGGGATAGCACATGTGACACCATAACGCACACCACGCCATTGTCCACAGGGATGTAGATGTGCATTTGGGTGTGTACTCAGTTTCACAGTATTGCCATTCAAAACAAGGGTGGCATAAATCAATCAGTGCGTAGCACTACATGCTAAGGATCGTGGCTGCTGTTTCTATCCATACGTTAGGCTGTTAAAGTGAAAGAAAGTATTTTAGTTGAATTGAAAAACATACAAGAAGTCAAATATTCTTAAGAATCATACACAGCTGTTGGAAAGTGAGGCAAGAAAGGTTGTATAGCGAGAGATATGAGGTGGAAAGAGTAACAATTACCAATCTTGAAGAAGGGGTCTCAGCAGAGGGGCTCAGACAGTGTCTATATACAGGGTGCTATATACTACAATTGGCTGGGGTCAAAGCTATGATTTTCATACCCTGGAGGGGTGCATTTACAAAGCTGTAATGGCTTTCCCATGGGACTGACAAAGGGGTCCAGAATGGGCTGATTGCTTCAACTCTGGAGTGATGGGATTCATGACAGTCTCTAAATGTTTGGTCAGGTAGGGTGTATAGGGAAGATCTCCGTAGGGTAAAATCGAGGGATGGCCTCTGATTGCTTTATCCGACCAGTTCATCCTCCATTGTGTTTGAAGATGCAAAGAGCCTGAAGCAATGAAGGGATTAGCACAAACCCATTGGCGCCGGGGTTTTCAACATAATCCTATCTGGACTTTCTTTCCATCATGACCCTGAACATGTCTCTGGTCAGCGTGACCCTGATCATGTTCTCCAGTTATTAATAAGTCCAATTTATGAAAATCGCATATCCTGCAGGAGAGGTGGTAGGATATAGTAACAGAAGTAACAAACCAATCAACCTTAGATAATAAGTGCAGTGAAACATCCTTTCAATGTAGTGTAAATATCTGCCTGCTGAGATATGCTACGCCAACCCTATGCAGCCTCATTCACAGTGCATGCCAATGATCAGCTTCCCAGCAAAATACACCTATGACTACTGGTGAATTACAAATAATTCACTCTGCAAGCATGACATGACTTACACATAGGACGCTGTTCAATATCTTCCTCAACGACTTGGATGAAGGAATAGAGGGCATGCTCATCAAATTTGCAGATGACACCAAATTGGGAGGGGTTGCTAATATGCCGGAGGACAGGATCAAAATTCAAAAGGACCTGGACAGATTGGAGAGCTTGGCCAAGGCTAACAAAATGAAATTCAATATAGATAAGTGTAAGGTCCTACACTTAGGTAGAAAAAATGGAATACAGAAATATAGGATGGGGGACACGTGGCTGGATAGCAGTACCTGTGAAAGGGATCTAGGAGTCTTCATAGACCACAAGCTGAACATGAGTCAGCAGTGTGATGCGGCAGCCAAGAAAGCCAATGCAATTCTCGGCTGCATCAACAGGAGTATGGTGTCTAGATCGAGGGAGGTACTGGTACCGCTCTACTCTGCTTTGGTTAGACCTCATCTTGAATACCGTGTCCAGTTCTGGGCACCTCAATTCAAGAAGGACGTGGTCAAGCTGGAGCAAGTCCAGAGGAGGGCGACCAAAATGGTGAGAGGCCTGGAAGCCATGCCCTATGAGGACAGACTTAGAGAGCTGGGTATGTTTAGTCTGCAGAAGAGAAGGTTAAGAGGGGACATGATAGCCATGTTTAAATATCTGAAGGGATGCCATGTAGAGGAAGGAGAGGGCTTGTTTTCTGCTGCTCCAGAGACCAGGACAAGGAGCAATGGATTCAAGCTGCAGTAAAGGAGATTCCACCTGAACCTCAGGAAGAACTTCCTGACGGTCAGGGCTGTCCGGCAGTGGAATATGCTGCCTCAGAGTGTAGTGGAGTCTCCTTCCTTGGAGGTTTTTAAGCAGAGGCTGGATGGCCATCTGTCGGGAGTGCTTTGAGGGTGTTCCTGCACGGCAGAGGGTTGGACTGGATGGCCCCTGGGGTCTCTTCCAACCCTACATTTCTATGATTCTATGATTCTATGCAAGGGAGCATTTGGGACCCGCACTGCCCTAAAAGGAGGAGAAAAACCTGTATTGTGCATTTAGGGTAGAAGAATATAAAGACTGGCCAAAGAAACAAAAACTGCACAGATCATCTAAACTCTGTTCAGTCTGTAGGCAGTGATCTTTTTCCATAACTGAGGAATTGTTCTGCATGGTGGGTGATTGCTTTGCATTTTGGTTCTTTGCAGTCTTGCATCTGCAGACTTGAAGTCCCAAATGATTGATAGGCTCCATAGTTTTAGTGTTTTGAGATTTATGAGTAGCAAGTGTTGGACAGAGAAGGCTGCAGGCTCCTAGGGAGTTTCTGGATTGCAACAGCATATGGAACAGTGGAAAACAGGACTGCTCTGTGTGAGACAGGGCAAGCGAGACAGGCTGGACTGACTGCGACGTCAAACTTGGTTACACATGCAGGGGCAGACAGGACTAGTGAAGCCTTCAACAACCACTTTTGCCCCTAAATCAGGGATGGGAATCATGGGGCTCTCCAGATGTTGTTAAACTGCATCTCCCAGCATTCATCATCAGGGGCAATGCTGGCCCTAGTTGCTGGGAATTGCTATCCAACAACATCTGCAGGACAGTATAAATTGCACCCCTGATCTATTATGTAGAATCATAGAATTGAAAGAAACCACAAGGGCCATCCAGTCCAACACCATTCTGCCATACAGGAACTACACAATCAAAGCACTCTGGACAGATGGCCATCCAACCTCTGTTTAAAAACCTTCAAAAAGGAGACTCCACCACACTCCAAGGCAGCATATTCCACTGCCAGACAGCTCTGACTATCAAGAAGTTCTTCCTGATGTTTAAATGGAATTTCTTTTCCTGTACTTTGAAGCCATTGCTCCATATCCTAGTCTCTGGAGCATCAAAAAACAGGCTTGCTTCATCCTCCATATGATATCCCTTCAAATATTTAAACGTAGCTGTCATGTCACCTTATCACCTTCTCTTCTCCAGCTCAAACATCCCCAGCTCCCCCAGCCGCTCCTCATAGGGCATGGTTTCCAAACCTTCTACCATTTTGGTTGCCCTTCCCTGGACATGTTCCAGCTTGCCAATATCTTTGCTGAACTGCGGTGCCCAGAACTGGAACTGATGAAAGCAGAATAGAGTGGTACTATTAGTTCTCTTGACCTAGGCACTACTCCTACTGCTGCAGCTTCCAATTGCATTGGCTTTTTTAGCTGCCACATCACAATGCTGACTTATGTTCAGCTTGTTCTCTACTAAGATTCCTAGATCCTTTTCACATGTACTGTGGTCAAGCCAGGAGTGACCCATCCTATATCTGCACATTTCATTTTTTTTTCTTCCCAAATGTAGCACCTTACATTTCTTCCTGTTGAAATTCATTTTGTTAGTTTTGTTCCAGCTCTCTAATCTATTCAGGTCACTTTGAATTCTGATCCTGTCTTCAGGGGTGTTACCTCCCCCTCCTAATTTGGTGCCATCTGCAAATTTGATAAGAATGCCGTCTATTCCCTCATCCAAGTCATTGACAAAGATGTTGAATAGCACTGGGCCCAGCACAAGAATCCTATGGTATTCCATCACTCACTTCTTTCCAGGATGATGAGGAAACATTGGTGATGGCCCTTTGGGTTTGGTTAGTCAACCAGTTACAAATTCACCTAACAGTGATACTGTCTAGTCCAGATTTTACTAGCTTGTTTGCAAGAATATCATGGGGAACCTTGTCAAAGGCCTTACAGAAGTCGATGCTATATCCACAGCATTACAGAGTTACATTACAATGTACAGCCGTTTTTAGCATTACATTACAGTCTTTATCCTATACGTATACATTTTTACTATCTCTGCCTGATGAAGTAACTGTGGAGCTTTAAAAGCTAGCATAATGTATTTTATTCTTTCTGTGGTAAAGGTATTACCACAGAAAAATTTCTGATCTTGTGTGTGTGTGTGTGTTTTAAATGGTCAACATGACTGCCCTACAGTGTTTTCTAAATGGAAGGTATGGTTGTCCACCCTGGTACACAGGTAGGGACTGTTGGAAGCAAAGAGGCATCAGTGCTTTATGGTGTGATTAGTGAAAGAGAACTCAATTTGATCTATATACTCAAGCCTTTTTGGTTCCTGCCTGCAGAGGTGACTTACCAGTTAGTCCTTTTGTCTCACTTTCTCTGGAAAGGATCATCCATGAGGCTTCTGTCTCAGGATATTTTACAACTCACTCATGAGAGCCAGCTTTTAGAGGCGCTTCTAATGAAATTTATGGAACTTTCTTTTGTCTATCTCCTTTCCTATCCAAGATGGATTTCCTGAAACAATAAACATAAGGGTTTTTTTTCCCCTTTCTTTTTTTAACCTTACAAGAGAATCTTGAGTATTTTTCTCTGGTTTACTACCAAAAGCTCATATTGCACTGGCTATGCTGCACTCTACTTGATATAGGCCATTTCCGCCCTACACTGTTATAGTGCTATTATTTCATTTTCAACATCCTATGGAATCCTGGGGCTTGCCATTTAGGGAGGAACCTTTACAATTCTCAGCCAGAGAGCTCTTTGGCCTCAGTGAAGTACAAACCCCAGAATTCCCAAGGATATTGAAAGTGGAATAATAGCGCTATAACAGTATAATGCAGAAATGGCTGTGGCTACCAACTATTCCTACAGGTACTGTGTACACAACAAGAGGCCACAACTGTGCAAACTCTTCTGCTATGCAATCAAAATGGGAACCCTATGACTCTTAACACCATCACCTTCCTTTCCTTCCATACTTTTTAACGAAGAAGAGGCCTGTGAATTTTGAAAGCTGGCACGGGGATGGTTGTGCCTTCTTGAGTGACCTCATCACCACAATACAAACCTTGGATTTTGTTTTAAAGTCACCACAGCTGCCCCTGCATTTGTATAACCAAGGGAAGCATCTCAGCATGAGCCTGCTGCTGTTGGCCTCGGGCCTGTGTTTGGTGTACCGCGTCCATTCTGCCCATAAAGCCTGCTGCTTCTTGAGTCCTCCCGTGGATCCATATTTTGACTGTTTTACTTGCAGCCCTTGCTGCAGCTTCAGATAAGCACATCTGCCAGATCAAATTAATGTAGCCCCTTCCTAGCAGCAGCTGCCGGTGTCCGACCCACTTGCTCCCCCATTGTTTCCGCTGACGGATGGATCAATAGGCACACGGTGCTGGTTCTCTCTTGGGCTTTCCTGCCTCCACTGCCTTTTGCCCACAGAACACGGACCAGGGAGACAAAGCTTCTCATTTTTCCCTCCCCCTCCTTCTCCTGGTTTGGAAACACAGGACTATTAACAAGGAACACTTTCAGTAAAGAGGTGGGAAGCACAAAAGCGACAGCCCGTGCTGCACTCAAGAAGATAAATCCAGATGTTTGACCCTTGCTGCTCTGTATGCCCCTGCTCCCTGCGTGCATCTGGAATGTGCTCCCACTTATGCTTCCTAATGCAAGCTGGGATCATTTTGAAAAAGAAACATTATTTTTTATAAGGCGGTGCAAGAGGTGCGTCCAATAAATAATGCATAATACATATTTTCGGCCTCAGCACATTGATACTGCATCTTATTATAAAATGTTTTATGGTTTATTAGGTTTCCATATGTTATCCTCTTTTAAAAAAATGTTCTTCTGTTTGCAAATGGATGCACCTACAGCTGGATATTTCTTTTTCCTTCTCAACCCTGTTAGACTCAACAGTAAAATTTACTATGAACTACTTGAATGTTAACTAAGAACTACTTGAAAAATTAACTACGAACTAATGACAACTCAAAGCTGTGTGGATGTATATGTTTCTGTTCTATACTGTTGGGTTAAAAATGTGGTGACATTTGTCCCAGTTGAAAATACATTTGATGAGCATGTGGTGCACCTGGGGAATGACTTGGCAAGTTATGACTCATTCCCGAGGGGACATGGAGTAAAGGGCTGAGTCATGTTAGTGAAATCATGGCAAGGGGTTGCATCAGCTCATGGCCATGAGTGATGACATGGAAGCAGGTGTGTATAAAAGAGGGGCATGAATGTTTGCTCTCTCTCTGATCCTGACACTCTGACTGAATGTCTGACGCTGAATCTCTGCCTGTGGATCTGCGCATCCTGTGTATAGATGTATATACTGCAACTGTGAAGATTAAAAGCCTCCAGGTATTTTCGATGACAAACTCTGTGTCCGTGAGCTTACTAACCAGTGGGTAGAGGGGTCAGAGCTGATGCTGTAGTTGTACTCTGCTGCACAAGCTTTTTGCTGTTTGAAGCTCTGCTATGTTTATGCTTGCCTCTGAGACACTTTTTGTCCAGAGAGCAGCGGTTCCAGGGAGGATTTTGTTCTGGTGCTGTAAATCATTTCCCATCATATACCAGTGGAAATATATATTGACTGAGATAGCACATTGGGGTTGAATAGTGGCAATTTCTGAGAGCCAGCATGGTATTTGAGCATTGGGTTACAACCCTGGAGGCCTGCTTGGCCATGCAAAGCCACTCGGTGACCTTAGGCATGTCATACACTCTCAGACCCAGAAAACTTTGTGATAGCTTTGCCGTAGGGTCACCATAAGTCTGAAATGACTTGAAGGTGCACAACAACAAAGCAATTTCTACATGTTGTTGCATTAATTGGGCTACACAACCGGTGTGATGATGGCAATATTATGCAACTCGGGCCATTTCCACCCTACACTGTTATAGTGCTATTATTCCACTATCAACATCCTGTGGAATTCTGAGGTTTGTAGTTTTGTGAGGCCAAACAGCTCTCTGGCTGAGAATTCTAAATGCCCCTCCCCAAATGGCAAACAGCAGGATTCCACAGGATGTTGAAATGGGAGTAATAGCTCTATGATAGTGGCCCTTTCCACACAAGGCGAGTGAATCGCTCCGTGCCGTTACTTATCAGTTCTTCTGGGTCCGAAGTAGTGCGGACTTTGCCTTAAGCCCTTCTGCAGGGCTCCTCCATTAGTCCAGGGTGAATCGGAGCAATGTGAGGTCTTTAGATCTGCACTGCTCCAGCTGAAAATGGCGGCTTCCTGTTTCTTCGTGGGTCCGGACCAACCGCTGACGCTGGCCACGCCCACAGCCCACCCTCTGCCGATTGCAGGCTCGCACTGGAGTGAGGCTGCGCATCTGCACAGGTCAGCAGGAACACAATGGCATGCTCCAGAAGATTGAAAGACCAGGTTTTTCTGGTCTTCACTTTGCATGCTGGAGGACCACTTTGGGGCATTTTGGATTGGGCTAAGGTGCGGAACTAAGGTAAGTAGTCCGGACCTAGTCTGATCCAAGGTGCGGATGACCTCTGTGCCAGGACACCTTGGCCCGTTTTAACTTCCTCGTGCGGAAAGGACCAGCGCAAGGCAGAAATGGCCTGAGTCAAGACAACAATTGTGCAACTGGATGAACAAGCCCATGCACATCAGTACACATGCATGCACACCCAGTGCACAGTACGCATCCATACAAAATGGAATCACATGTGCAACTCTGTTTTTGTAACCTTGAAGTGAATGCAGATGTTCTCTGTTGGACAAACTATTCAAACGCTCCCATAGGGGAACTTACACATGGGTAAGACCAACTCACCATTCTGACCATTGTCATTTCTTTTTCTGTTCTTTTATGTTTATGTTCTTGTAAATGGATGCAACACCTAGAGCCAGATTTTTCTTCCTCTCATGAACCCTTAAACTGACAGAAAAACATGTGAGTTTATGAACTATTTGAGCTGTGTTTTACCCTTCTGATTTTTTAAAATTATGTTCTTTTAATAACTTGCCACAGACGTATGTATGTATGTATGAAATGCAAAACTGTAAAAATGGCAATGCATGCATGGGTCCACGTGCACACATGCATAATAATAAGAATTCTTAAAATTGCACTTTGCAAATCACCAGTAATCCTTAGTGTTGCTTTCAGAAGGTGTCTGAAACAAGAAGGAAAATAATAGAGGGAAATGGTTGGGAGCAGAAGTTTTCTTTATGCAGCTCTTTATGGAACTCTAAGAAACTCTCTGTAAGTATTTACCACATACTGTACATGTCCTTTTGGATATCTGCAAGAGTCTTCACTCCATGACAGTTTCTGTGAAGGTATTTAGAGCCTGATCTGTCTTATGGTCCCAGGAAGCAGATGGTTGGAATTTAAGAGCTGTTGGATAGTTAAGCCAGCCTGGGTCCATCACAGGTTATCCAGCAGGATGAAGGGAAAAGCAAGAAGGTGGTCAACAGTGGGTCCAGAAGTCGCACAGCCAAGTCAGAAGTCCAAATAAACAAAGCCAGCGAGGAGGAGAGTTGCAAATATTAGCCAGTCCAAGGCCTAAAGAACGCAAGCACTGAAGAGTACTGTCAGTCACTGAGGGCTTTTCCGCACTTTAGGGGGGAAACGGGGCAGTCCATTACTCACTGGACTGGCACACTCCCCCCAACAATCCATGACAATCCGGAGCAGCGCGCGCCCACGCTACACACTCTCCGGAGACAAAAATGGAGGCTTCCGGTTGGTGGAGACTCTCCACCAACCGGAGAAGCTCGCCAGCCGGAAGCCCGCCCCCAGAAGATCTGCAACCTCGCGCTGGCGTGAGCCTGCAAATCTACACTTAGGGCAGCGACGGACTGGGGCGCGCCGGGCTTTTGAAAGTCCTCTTTTAATCAGTCTTTCAATAGCACAGGGAACCACCAGTTCTGGGCGTTCCGGAGCAGGCTGAAGTCCGGACAAACATTAAGTAGTCCGGACCCAGTTCATCCCCAAGTGTAAACGTCCTCGCTGGAGGACGTGCTGCCCGTTTTAAATATAAAATGTGGAAAAGGCCTAAGATAGGCTGTTGAAGGCAACACAGCTTTCAGTGAACTGCCGGGGGGTTATAGCCAACTGTCTCAAGGCACCAGGTGCTTAATTAGTCAGTGCCTCCTACCTAACAGCCATTGAGAACATCATAATTTCTCTTTTTCTTTTCTTCGCTGGGAAAATGGCTCCACCATATCTTCAGGTTCCTGCTGGGGAGTAGGGACCCCTTCTGCCCCCAGCTGCTCTGACTCAAAATTACCACCCACACCAGGCGGTGTACCCTCCTGGCATTCTGGCTTTGCATCTGAATCTTCCAACTCCAGAAGGTGAGTTACGATATGTTCTATTAAGGCAGCAGAATGAACACAGTAGAATCTTGAGCAAAGCTGGCAAAGCTGGCTCAGGCCCTTGTTGTTGTTGTTATTATGCATTATCTCCCTCTGTACCAGCTTCTGGGGGATACTTCAGCCTCTGGGAAGCCTCTGCCTCAGAGTCAAAATCCTCCTCGTCACTGCCACAGGCCCTTTTCGCACGGCATTTCCAATGGAAAAGGGCCCCTTAGCGTTGCGCACATGTGAGGAGTGGTCCACACAACGCACTCACATTTGAGCGATGCTCAAGTGTCTGATGCGGACCGCACATGCATTTTTTCATTTTCGGCTTGAAGCCAAAAATGCTGCGCGGTTGCGCATCGCTCCAGGGCCCCACGTGCACTTACTTGCCGTGTGGAGCCTGGGGAGCTGGGCCGGTCACGCTTTCTATGCAGTGCAGGCTGGGAAAGTCCCAGGCTGCACTGCAAAGGAAGAGGAGGGGCTCTCACGCGAGCAGGAAGCTCGTGCAGAGCCAAAGGACCCCGGGTGCGAGAGCCTCTCTCCGGAGGTTGCTCGCGCGAGCCCCACACCCCAGCACCATGGAAAGGTAAGGTGTGAAAAGGGTCACAGTCTCCAAGGCAGGGCGTGGCAGGTGTAGTTGTTTGAGCTTTGGACTATGTCTCTGCAGATCAGGTTGCGAATTCCCACTCAGCCAGGGAAACCCACTGGCTGACCTCAGACACATCACACTCTCTCAACCCCAGAGGAAGGCAAAGGTAAACACCGTCTGAACAACTCTTGCCGAGAAAAACCCATGGTAGGTTCGCCCTAAGTCTGAAAGGACTTGAAGGCCCACAACAACAGCAATTATCTCAGTTTGCCCAATGACTTTTTCCTCACCCATTTCTCTCCTCTCCTCAAAGGCCATTTGGTTCCCCCTGTCATTAGTGCAACGGGGGCTCAGTCAGCCATGACAGCAATAAGAGGAAAAATTGCCTGACTGCACCCTCGGGAAGCCTTTCTGACCTATTCCACTGGGCTAATAGCTGTGGCAAAAGCCAAGCTTGACTCCAGCTAACTGAGCTCAGACTAACTGTGATTTATCTATGGGCAGCGTGGGGATACACTAAACTTAACGGCTTCTCTTTTACAGGCAGGACTGAAAAAGTTATTTGAAAATCCAAAAGGTGAAAACTGTTTTCTAACCCTCAGGATCTAATGTCAGATATTTGTGCAAAGAATTGATATCCCTTCCCTGCAGATGTTTAAGAGGTAGCTCTTCGCAGAGGTAGCTTGAGCTGAGGTCTATTGGGAGAAGCATGGAGGTTGAAGGGACTCCAAAAGTAGCCTAGTCCACCTTTCTTGCCAGAGTTGAGGCTGGATTTGCTCTTGGACCAATTTACCTGTTGCTGTTGTTTTGGTGGCCCATGGCATCTGCAGAATTCTCCTCCAGCACCACATTTGAAATGAGTTGATCTTCCTTCCTGCCAGCCTTTCTTCACTGCCCAGTTTTTATAACCAGACACAGAAACCGGAAATATGTGGCCTGGATGATTCTGACTTTGGTTTTAAATGACAAGTCTTTATACTTAAGGATTTGTCTAGTTTCTTCATGACTGCCTTTCCTAATCTTCTGATTTCTTGACTGCAATCTCCATTTTAGTTAATGACTGAACTAAAGTTCAGGAAATCTACAACTATTTCAGCATCCTCCTTGCCAGCTTTAATGTTCTATAAATCATCTGTAGTGATTAGTTTTGTTTTGTTGATTTTTAGCTGAAACCTTGCCTTCACACTTTTTCCCTTAACTTTCATCAAAGTCTTTGCTATTTTCTGCAGGTAATACCATCTCATTTGTACATCTTAAACTGCAGATGTTCCCTCCTCAGGTTTTCATGTTTCCTTTCTCCAAGTCTACTATTTTCTGTACAATAAATTCTGAGTATAAATTGAACAGACAGGGGCCATTTCCGCACAATACTCTCATAGTGTGATTATTCTGCTTTCAACATCCTATGGAATCCTGGGATTTGCAGTTTAGGGAGGGGCCAGCCAGCCCCTCCCTAAACTGCACACCCCAGGATTCCATAGGATGTTGAAAGCAGAATAATCACGCTATAAGAGTGTAGTGCAGAAATGGCCAGGGTGATAAAATGCAACCTTGTCTGATCCTCTTGTCAATGGGAAACCATCCTGTTGCTTCATGTTATGGCCTGACAGTGGCTTTAAGTACACATGTACCTTTCAAGTCCAGAATATATTGCAGACTGGGTTCTCCTATAGGAGTCTGCTTATGTTTTGACACCTTCCAAAGAGGTGCTTCTCTCTTTCCCCACACCTTCCATAGATAGGTACATCTGATGGCAATATGGGTGAGGGCCTTCTTGATGGGTGCTCCTAGGGTCTGGAACTCCCTGCTATTTTTTTGTAGGCAGGCGAAAACTTTTTGGCAGGTTTTTGAAGACTGACTGCTCAAGGGGACAGGGTCCTGTGTAATATATTTGTGATGTGATGTCAAGGACCACCACAGCTGGAGTATTGTCTATTGGTTGTTTCTTCTTAATAGTAGCTGCCAAAATTTTAGATCAGCTACTTCATTACGCAGCTACCTTGGTTACATAGCTAATTAGCACCTCCCAGACTAACCCTCTCAGTCCTGACTCATTGGGTATCAGCTACTGTGAGCAGCAGGGATCTGTTCTCCTTCAATTGAGATGCAGCAGGCTGACATTTCCACCCCCGTCCTGCCAGTGATTTCTGATGCAACAGCCAGGAGCAGAATCTCTGTTGCAATTCCACCTTATACTTGTGGTTGCAGTCTAATGTGTTTCTACCAATAAAAGAAGAGATTCTCATCACTTGCAGCAGCTGCTGCCTGGTAAATCAGATTTGGGAGGTCTTCACAATCCATATGATATTGTATACATAAAGATTGTGAATACAGATTAGTCCCAAATGCATAACTCCAGGTTACATATTCATAACTGTGCTCACGAATTCCAGCCTATGTTTTTAACTGGATTTAATTTTATGGATAGTATAATTACATTGTTATCTTTTCTGTGATGTGAATCTTTAGCTATACTTGTTTAAAATTTTGCAAGCCATCTTGAGCCCTGAACTGGGAAAAAAGGAAGAAATCCTCCTCCTCCTCCTCCTCCTCATCACCATCATCCATGTCATAATTCAGATTCCCAGTTGCCTAAGTGGAGTTCCACAAGTGTAACTGTTCTGCATACAGTTGTGTATTCTTGGATGGTGTGTAACTACTCATTAATACCTTTGATATGCCACTTGTTTTGCTGGGATTGTGGAAACAGAAGTATATTTATAGTTACACAATTGACAGAAAACAGCAATGTTGTAGAACAAAAACATTACGCAAAATCTAGCGGCGTTACACAATGCATTAGCACTTGGTTTTGTTGTGCAACATCGCTGTTTTCTGCACAATTTTGTTGCAGCGGTTTTGTTGCACAAAAAGGCTGCATAAACGCCAGCAAAACATATGCCTAGGAAAAGAGAAGCTACGTAGCTTCAGGAAAACTGTGCTTTTTTCTAGACAACCTGTACAGCTTCCAGGGAAAAGCTGCACAGTTTCAAATATCTCAAAGTTACAGGATGAAAAACTCCTTCATTGTTCTCAGCATCTATTGCAACTCAGAAAAATCCAGATTTGCCATCCTTTCAACAGAAGGGTAGTGTACCACAACCACCATTTAACTATGAATGTGTAAATGTACGCCACACAGGCACGATGTAAGATCTTGGCTAGTCTTTGGAGCATGTGGATCTTCTTTTAGAATGATGATCATCAGCCTTGCTCTTATCAGCTGCATAAGAATCTGAGAGCTCAGCAAAGGCATTGCAATTGGGTTTATGGGGGAGATGTTTGAGGGTGGATGGCCACGCAGCTTGGTTTTGTGCTCTGGCATTGCCACAAGTGGAATTAAGGTCAAGAGCTCCTGGCTGCCAAGGAAACTCTGGAGGAAACCTGTCATGAACTATTAATAGGCAGGTCTGTGCTGAGTCTGCCTGGCAAGCTGCCAAAGCCACAAAGTTGTGTTTAATTTGCTACCGGAGGAGAGTGGGGGAGTGGGGAAGGTGTCACTGCTCCATTGTGTGGAGGAGGTGAGATTTCTGCACCAGGCCTTGGAAAGCAGCCATCGCTCAACAAAGCGTCAAGTTCTCTGCAGGTCACCGACATTGCTAAAACGACAAAGGAGGGGAGAGAGAGAGAAGGCCATTGAAGCCAGGGAAAGCAGCAAGCAAGCCCTGAAGAGGTCTCCCGCTGAGTCAGAACTTCTCACTTCCCTGGAAGTAAAGAACAGCAGTCATCGCGTTCGCTCCCTTTGTCCCATTTATCAAGGCACTTCCAACTACCTCCGTATGTTCCATCTAGCCGAGGGTAGAATCATAGGGTTGGAAGAGACCACAAGGGCTGTCCAGTCCAACCCCCTGCCATGCAGAAAGACACAGTCAAAGCACTTCTAACAGATGGCCATCCATCCTCTATTTAAAAAACTCCAAAGAAGGAGTCTCCACCACACTCCCAGGCAACTTATTCCAATGTTGAACTGCTCTTTTCAGGAAGTTGTTCCTAATGTTTAGGTAGAATCCCTTCCTGTAGTATGAATCCATTGCTTTGTGTTCTGGTCCCTGGAGCAGCAGAAAACAAGGGTGACCAAAATGGTGAAGAGTCTGGAAGCCTTATGAGGAGCATCTTAGGGAGCTAGGTATGTTTAGTCTGCAGATGAGAAGGTTAAGAGTGGACATGGTAGCCATGTTTAAGTATTTGAAGGGATGTCATGTTGAGGAGGGAGCAGGCTTGTTTTCCACTGCTCCAGAGACTTGGACAAGGAGCAATGGATTCAAGCTGCAGGAAAGGAGATTCCACCTGAACCTCAGGAAGAACTTCCTGACTGTCAGAGCTGTCCGGCAGTGGAAGATGCTGCCTCAATGAAATGTGGTGGAGTCTCCTTCTTTGGAGTTTTTAAGCAGAGGCTGGATGGCTATCTGTTGATAATGCTTTGATATGTGTTCCTGCATGGTAGGGGGTTGCACTGGATGGCCCCTGTAGTCTCTTCCAACTATGATTCTATGATTCTAAGCATGCCCCATCTTCAACATGATATCCTTTCAAATATTTACACATGGCTATCATGTCACCAGCATGGTGTAGTGGTTTGACGGTTGAACTATGGCCCTAGAGTCCAGGGTTTGATTCCTCACTCACCTATGAAAACCCACTGGGTGACTTTGGGCAGGTTACACTGTCTCAGCCTCAGAACAGCAACCCCCTTCTGGAAATCTTGCTAAGAAAACCCTAGTCAAGCAAATGTGTATATAATATACTGACATCTGTCCTCTTTGGGCACCTTATAAACAGTTGGCCCTCTATATTTGTGAGTTTGAGCTTCATGGATCTGATTATTTGCAAGTTTCTCCAACCCTTGCCCCTCTACCTTAGCTGCTTGTTTTCCAGGGGTAACCTTGCCTCTTGGCAGCTTTCATTCATCCATGCAGCCCTTTAAAAACCCACCTCTGCTCTTCCTCCTCCACTGCCTGGCCAGCTAAGGACAGCTGGCAGCCCAATTTCTCAGCACCACAAACCCTCTCCCACTGCCCCCCCCACACGCACGGAAGAAGATGGGTAAGAGAGAGGAAGTATAGGGCTGCCATGCCAACTACCTCCTTTCCCTGACCTGGTTTGAACCATGGGTGCCCATTCTCCCCTCAGCCCCCTTCCCACAGGCAGACATAAAACTTTCCCACAGTGGTTTATCCATTTTTGTGGGGTCCTATGTCCCTAACTTTAGCAAATGTGGAAGCCTGACTGTAGTCAGAGACAACCTGAAGGTATACAAACAACAAATAGTAGGATTTAGCATTGTCAGATATCATGGCCTGGCCCTGAGTCTCCAATTTTTGTGACTTGTCTCCAGGTGGACATGCAAATTATCCAGTTTTGGTCTGGTCAGCTCTGGCAAAAGAAAAGGGCTTGCTACAATTTTGCAGAGTTAAATTGATTTGTTTGGAGGTCTCAATGTTTTTACTTAGGCCCTCTCTGCACCTTACCTTTTTTCGGTGCTGGGGTGCGGGGATCGCGCAAGCAGCCTCCAGCGAGAGGCTCTTGCGTCCCTGCTGCTTCAGCTCAGCACGAGCCGCCTGCTTGCGCGAGAGCCCTGCCTCTTCCTTCCGCAGTGCAGCCTGGGAGTTTCCTAGGCTGCACTGGAGCAGGAAGTGCGACCGGCGTGGCTCTGGAGGCTCCGCACGCCAGGTAAGTGTGTGCAGGGCCTGGGAGCAATGCGCAATCGTGCACCATTTTTGGCTTCTAGCCGAAAATGAAAAGGTGCGCGATTGGCACCTGCCAGCCCCTGGAACGTCATGCGATTGTGAGTGCGTCGTGCAGATCGCTCCTCACAATCGCGCGACGCTCCTGGTGCCCTTTCACATGGCAAATGCCGTGCAAAAAGGGCCTTAGCTTCCTTCCTCCCTCTTGCTTGTTGTGGCAGCAAGACTCACCTTCCACTCTGCTGTGCATCCATCTTCTGGCTAGAAGCAAGTAAGCTAGCTTCAGTGTTTGTTATTCTGTCTCCCCAGGTGAGTGAGAAGAAATACTCCCTTCATTTGACCTTGATCTGAGACAGCCCCTTTCACTAAGATTTCTGTCTTAATTTCCAAACATGATTAAATGATGGCGGAAGGAACCAGGGATAAAACTGAAAGAAAATTGAAATTTCTGCTGGATGAAAGTTTCTTGTTTGTTTTTGTGTGTTTTAAGAACATGCATATATCACAGGTTTGGAAAAGTGACTTATTTGGACTACGAATTGAGAAGTCCATCTTTTCCTTATTATATATTCACATAGGAAGCTACCCTACAGGAGTGGCTGGACTTTTTTTTATCTGGTGCAGATGTTCAGGCTGAGCTGAAGGTTGAGGAAGCATAGTTGTGCGTGCGGCATCACTGCACATACAGGTGCACACTGTGCATTGCACATGCATTACAATTGTCCACTTCACTCCTGTGGCCCCAGTTGCATGGTGTTGCAATTCACTAAGGCACTATGGAACTCTGGGAGAATAAATAACTCTCTGTGATGTAGAATCATAGAATCATAGAATCATAGAAATGTAGAGTTGGAAGAGACCCCAGGGGCCATCCAATCCAACCCCCTGCCATGCAGGAACACCCTCAAAGCACTCCCGACAGATGGCCATCCAGCCTCTGCTTAAAAACCTCCAAAGAAGGAGACTCCACCACACTCCAAGGCAGCCTCTTCCACTGCCGGACAGCCCTGACTGTCAGGAAGTTCTTCCTGAGGTTCAGGTGGAATCTCCTTTCCTGCAGCTTGAATCCATTGCTCCTTGTCCTGGTCTCTGGAGCAGCAGAAAACAAGACCTCTCCTTCCTCTACATGGCATCCCTTCAAATATTTAAACATGGCTATCATGTCCCCTCTTAACCTTCTCTTCTCTTCTGAATCATAGCCTTTCTCATCTGCGATGAGAAAAATTTTCAGGATGGATGGATTTGAAAAGCAAAGTTCCCCAGAGCCAGTTTTGGCTAAAAACCAGGGCATACATTTAAGAGCCTGATCAGTGGCAGCTGGTGGCTTCCATCTCACTGGAGCAGTGAATTCATGGTGGATTTTAATCAGGACTTCACTGGAACTCTCCAAGGTGATAAATCCTAAACCATTTCCATATTAGACTGTTATAGTGCTATGATTCCACTTTCAACATCCTATGGAATCCTGGGATTTGCAGTTTCGGAAGGGGCCTATGGAATCCTGGGTTTGCAGTTTCGGGAGACGCCAGCTGGCCCCTCCCAAAACTGCAAAC
The DNA here is from genome assembly GCA_948472985.1 of Iguana delicatissima. Classification (NCBI taxonomy): domain Eukaryota; kingdom Metazoa; phylum Chordata; class Lepidosauria; order Squamata; family Iguanidae; genus Iguana; species Iguana delicatissima. The sequence goes on from CAOKZL010000960.1 coordinate 216,895, forward strand.
CCCAGGATTCCATAGGATGTTGAAAGTGGAATGATAGCGCTATAACCGTCTAGTGCAGAAATGGCCCTAGTCTTGAATAGGTTCTGCACATTGGATAGTTCTTTTAACAAACCCAGTACAAATTCACCAGCCAGCACAATCCCCCGACCATGGAAGTCATCAGCTGCCACTGGGATGGATGGAGTGGAGATGGCCATTCCGGTACTTCTTGGCCATGAAAAGAGACTGGGAGGGAAGTGCCAATATAGGAAGCTTACCGCCTTTTGATGCCACATTATCTGATAACTTGCTCTTCTGACACAATTAAGGACAAGTTCCATTAATTCAACAGGGACTCCATTCTTTCATCAGTTCTTCTTGCCTACAGAGGCTCTCTTGGGACTGCTTGCAAGCACACACTGCTTGCAAAGCAAGCTGAGGGGGAACAAGGTGTCAAGCCAGTTAAGAGACTTTGCAAGCAGTGTGCACGTGGTCAGTAACAAGGGAGCCTCCACAAGTCCTCCATGCTCCTTACAGTACAGTACATGACTTCTGCTTTTCAACCAATTCTGTTTTTTGAAAGTGCTCCAGTCCCTAACCTGTCAGATAAGTGGGGGAAGCCTGTAATAGGAATTCTTCTTAAGGCTTCTTTGAAAGCATGCATTGCATATCAACCGGGGGTTAAGTTGTTCACAAAAGTACTCTTGGATCAGTCTGGAAAAAGCACCAACCCCAAAGGTGCGGAGCTTGCTCTGTGTGTGTGTGAGAGAGTGTATCTGTCTGTCTGCGTGCATACATATACATGTGCATGCTCACACACACCTCTTCCCACTCCAAGCAAACTGGAACACAAAGCTTTTCCTTCCCTTCTGAACAGATAGCAAAGGTCACTCTCCCGTTGATTTGATAAATGACGCATTGGACACTGCATTTGTCTTCCTGCTGCCAGTGATGTGTTTCCTCTCAAGATGCCGTTAATGAGATGCCTCTTACTGCACAAACAAAATACTCTGGCACGGAGCTGGAGTGACTTGGAAATGCCTACACAACATTCAGGAGAGGAGAAGCGTGTGAGGCTTTGCTATAGCTTGGCTGGGAACCTGCAGCAACTGGGTTTACATCATGCCTCTGCCCAAAGACTCCTCCTTCCTGTTTACTTTTTTAAAAGTCCTTTCCTGATCCTAAAATGGTTGGGAGAGCCGAGGAAGACGAAGAAGACAAAGAGGGGGGGAGGGGGGGCAGGAAAGCAGCAAAAATGCCCTCCAAGGCCCAGAGAGAGCGTTTAGGGGGAAAAAAATTAACCCCTGGAGAGTTGTGAGCACAAAAATGACCAGCAGGGCTGCATTTTGCCCACCCCAGTATAGACTGACGCAGGATTGCATCTGCCTGGCAATAGGACAGTATGGAAAGCAATAATTTTAGCACAATTCAAGAAGGATATTGACATGCTGGAATGTGTCCGGAGAAGGGTAACCAAAATGGTAAAAGGCCGGGAAACTATGCCTTATGAGGAGCAGCTTAGGGAGTTGGATACGTTTAGCCTGGAGAAGAGAAGGTCAAGAGGTGACATGATAGTCATGTTTAAATATTTGAAAGGCTGTCATATGGAGAATGGAGCAAGCTTGTTTTCTGCTGCTCCAGAGACTAGGGCACGGAGCAATTGCTTCAAAGTTCAGGAAAAGAGATTCCGTCTAAACATTAGGAAGACCTTCCTGATAGTAAGAGCAGCCTGACAGAGGAATATGCTGCCTTGGACTGTAGTGGAGTCTCCTTCTTTGGAGGTTTTTAAACAAAGGCTGGATGGCCATCTGTCAGGAATGCTTTGATGGTGTATTCCTGGCATGGGGTTGGACTGGGTGGCCCTTGGGGTCTCTTCCTGCAATATGACTCTAGCTGTAACAAAAAAATCCAGCGCTTGGAAAAGTTACAATTTTGGACTATAGTTCCCAGAATCCCCCAGTTGCTGTGGCCATTCCAGGTTTGCTAAATTCCCAGATTTCCCAAGTGCCAAAAAACCCATCTAACGACATCACTCACGTGTACAGAGAGAATGAGAAAGAGGGGAAGAGAGAAGGAGAGTGAGCTCTGACCAAGGGAGCAGCACATTTCTACAGATGTCATCTGTGTGCTAGTAGCATTCTCTTTCTCCTTTTGTTTCTTCTTTTCCACCTCTCTTTCTTGTTCAAAGATCGCCTGGTAACAAACCATCCCACTAGGAGCGTGCAGTGGTTGGCCCTGTCAGTGTATAGGTTAGGGTATCTATTTTCGGGGATGGCCCATGTCCCATACCTTTCAGCTGTCCTGGTTTTGCTCTCCTCCTCCCATTTCCCCCTGGTGCAGCTCACAGCAAGTGCTAGGAGCAACAATCTGTCCTCCTCTCCACACACACACCAAAGTTGACGAGCCCTGCACCTTTTCAGTGACAATTGAAAGCTGTGTTTGACAACAGAAAGCCACAAACCAAGCATTCACGAGCATTTCCTGTTTTTATTTTCTTTACTTGATTTATCTCCTGCTCCTATCTCATGCCCTTCAACTGTCCCAATTGGCCAGAGACACCTCAATTAATTCTCTCTCATCCCACTTTCCAGCTACTTTTAAAATGTCTCAGTTTCTCTCCCCTTCTCCCATTTTCACCCGTTGTCATCAGCTTACTTCAATTGCTGCAAACTGAATTCAAAGGGCAAAAGTCATTAGCACACAATTAATTCATGGGTGGGGTGGATAGAGGAGAGGAGGAGGCAGAATCTTACCCTTCCCTGGAGGCTCAGGCAAAAACAAACTGCTGCAGCCTCTCCTAGCTCGTGTGTGCTTCCTCATTCATAACTTTTGCCATCTTGACCACACTCTGATGTTGCTTGGCCACACATGTCCTGGATTTCATCTGTGAAATGCTGGAGGCTATGCTTTCCCTTGAACTGAGCGCAGATTACAGCAGTGCCCGCCCCCATATGCTAAGGTATCTTTCCCAAAGACCTCACAATCAATGTAATCAGATGACTGGGGATGAGGGGGTAAAAGAAACCAAATTGGGTTAGGAGGGGATGAGACTGAGCAGTCCTAAAGCCTTCTCTTCTTTTAAAAAAAAAAGGACAAATGTGTACTACAGTCAGAATTTGGAAAGGTATGGCCATGAGGAGAAAGAGAGTAACATTATGCTCCCAGACTTAAGCAGCAGTTGCACAATGCTGCCCTGTTAGTAAATGGCAACACTGCAACAGGAGCGCACCACTGCATGCAGTGTGTACATGCATCCCTATGCAACTATGCACAATGTGCGTGCAGATCCATGCTCTATGCACATCCATTCACAGTAGCACCACATGTGGAATTCTGTTTCTGTAAACTTGACCTAAATGTGGCCATTCCACATTGGGCTAAAGTATCCAACTGCAAGAGAAATGTACGCATATGTAAGATACCAGCAGGATTCCATCTTGATTTTTTTTTTTGGACTGCAATTCCCAGAAACCTGCAGGATTCTGGAAGCTATAGTCCAAAAAGGTAATTTTTCCAAGCTCTGGCCTCACTACACATAACCAGCAGCCGTCAGAAGGGGAGTCCTTCTGTCTGGTAGCCATATAAGCATATTGGCCAGAAATCCATAGGACCAATGCATTCATAAGGTCCACCATGGAAGCAGTTGGAGGAGCATGGCATAAAAATCACATCATGATTTTTGACTTTATGGTATTGTGAAAATCTAGCAACCTTACTGGTATTGTGAAAATGTGGTGATCCTATTACCCTGTTACCACCCCTGGGACTCACCGTTGCACTATCATAGCCCCCCCCCAGCTATTCCATGGCCAATGGAGCAGGGCGCTCAGAAGAGCATCTGGACATCCCCACAGTGACACACAGACCAAGAATGGTCTCCATCCGTATCTGCTGGAATTGTCTGGAGGTCTCAGCCAATATGTCATCAGTGTCTATCTAGTTCTAAGACATTTTCTTATCTTCTCTGCTGTCGACCAGCAAAGGGATGGACGTGGATCAGAAGCTATAACAGCACAACAGTGAGCCAGGGCAGAGTTTGGCCATTGTGGAGGGCTGAAGAAAATACTAATTTCCACAGTGACCAAAAAAAAGAGGAAGAGAAGGAGGAGGAGGAGGAGAAATACAAAGGTGTTAGGTGGAATCATAAGGAAGAAAATCATCTCATCTGAAATGATGTGGTGCTGGAGAAGAGTTCTACAGATACCCTGGACTACTAAAAAGACAAAGGAATGGGTCCTAGAACAAATTGAGCCTGAACTCTCCCTAGAAGCCAAGGTGACTAAACTGAGGCTGCCGTACTTTGGCCAGGTCACGAGAAGACGCGAGTCACTAGAAAAGAGAAGAAAAGGCAGAAGGTGGTAAGTAGGCAGGAAGACTACATTACAGATGGATGAACTTAACCAAGGAAGCTATGGCCCTGAATCTGCAAGACCCGAGCAGGGCTATTGACAATATGGTAGCCAGAAGTCCAAGTTGACTTGCCAGCAGTTGACAATAATAACAAGGTAAACTTACATCTGCCTACATCATTAGCAGGATGTCAGCCATTCTCCACCAGACAAAATGTTCCATTGCTTCCACAACGGAACTAAAGCACGTGTGTGACACCAACAAGATTCAGACCACTATGGCCATTTCCACACTAGACCGTTATAGTGCTATTGCTCCACTTTCAACATCCTGTGGAACACTGGGGTTTGCAGTTTGGGGAGGGGCCTTTAGATTTCCCAGCCAGAGAGCTTTTGGGCCTCAGTGAACTACAAACCCCAGAATTCCATAGGATGTTGAAAGTGGTATAATAGCGCTATAACAGCGTAGGGTAGAAATGATCTGAGTTTCCTTCAGAGCATGGAAATGTTACTTTGTTGGCCGTGGGAGCTCTTGTCCAAAGAAGTGATGTATCCATTCTCTCATGTGAATTTCAGGGAAGGTAAGAGAGACTACATGAATTCTTCAGCAAAAGTGGAAAATAAATTGTTGGATTTTTTTGTTTTTTAAAAAGGGGCCACCAGTTTACATGAGGGAGGGTCTAGTTAAGATCTGTATTCCAAGAAAAAAAAAGAGTGTCTACATTGTGTAAATTCTAGTAATACATTCAGCCCTGAAGAGACCCATAAATCCTTATTTGTATGTTAATAGGTTTCAAATTAATGCTGAATTGCTGCCTAAGAGCGGAGTTGTCACATACCTGATTAAGAACCACCTCTCAGCTTGTCTCTCACCCTCAGTCTCTTCTGTGCATAATCTTGGTTTATCTAGTCTCTTGTACGCATGGGGGAAATGGGGGCCGCAAAGAAGGAGTTGGGGGCTGCATGCAGCTACCAAGCTACGCTTTCCTCACCCTGTTGTACAGAATGCCAATGCAGTTTCCCTCTTGGGGGCCTGAAGAATCATAGAACTATAGAGTTGGAAGAGACCCCAAGGGCCATCCAGTCCAACCTATGGAAGGAATGTCTTCTGTCAAAGCGCTGACAGTCTTGCTGTTGTATGCCTTCAAGTCATTTCTGACTTAGAGCAACCCAAAGTGGGGTTTTCTTTGCAAGATTTGTTCAGAGAGGGGTTGCCGTTGCCTTCTTCTGAGGCTGAGAGAGTGTGACTTACCTAAGGCTCCATGACTGAGGAGGGATTTGAACCTGATCTCCCAGAGTTCTAGGCCAACACCAAAACTGGCACACTGGATCTCCAAAAAAGGCATTCCTCCAACCTGGGACTCAAACTCATGACCCTGGGAGTAAGAATCCCGTGCTCTGCCAGCTGAGCTAGCCAGACATTGCTTTGGTCCTTGAGCCAAAAACATTAAGGCTTGGCTTCCAGGTAAGGAAACGCACCTGCAAAATAAGGGTGCTTGGTTGCTTTCTGTACCTGGGAAAGTCTAATTTTCATCTCTTTGATTGGAGACATCATTCAAATCTGAAGCAAATCTGCATTAAACCCACAGCTAGTGGAAATTGTCCAGAAAATAGGAACTTTCCCATATCCTGGGTATTTCATCTCTATGGCTCTATGGGTTATTTAAAAGTGAATTTATGGCTGAGGCACTTCAATAAGTATATGCCACTTACTCTCAGTCCACACTAGACTGTTACAGTGCTATTATTCCACTTTCAACTTCCTATGGAATCCTGGGGTTTGCAGTTTAGAGAGGGGCCTTGAGAAGCAATTGTAACTAATGGGTACAAATATGGTACCAGTCCCTGGCACACTGGGGAGAAAATGCTGGTCTGCCACATCAGATAATTTAAGAAGCACTAGTTTGATCTACGCAACTCTTGACATGGGAATTGTTGATTTCTACTCCCACTCTGTGGTCTCATACATCTCTCTGTGGCAGGGGTGGGCAGCTGTGTGGGCAATGGGAACCAATTTTCACCCTCAAAACCTCCCTGTGGGTCTCTTTGGGTACACAGTACGTGATATCACATTGCTTTCTGTCTCCTTTCCCACTGATTTTAGGAATTTTTTTTTAAAAAAGAAATGCTTTCGTGGGATTTGGGGGACTAACTACACCATGATGTTTATGGGCAGTTTGGGGGCATTTGGGGTGAGAACTGACCCAAAACTCGGCCCAAGGAAATTAATTGGAGGGGATTTCATTTATTCATTCATTTCTTACCTTTCTCCTGGGACAGGGTCATTGGAGGTCAGCAGGGGTGCTCCAGAAGTGTTGGGAGACCACAACTTCCCCACTCCTACTCAATGTAAACTAAGCCTCTGAGATCCTAGGCAGCTGGCCAGTTTTATTCTAGAAGCTGTTCATGTTTGGAACCTGAGGCCTCATATAGTTTGTTCAGTGAGCGAGGCACATCCCACAACCCCAGATATACTCTCCGTTTCTTTTGGTTGCCCTTGTTTCAAAGACGAAATTCAGATCCAGCTGTCCCCAAGCAGAGCCAGCATGATGTAGTGCTCTGAGCCCTGAACTGTGACTGCAGAGATCAAGATCCAAATTCAGCCACAGATACCCAGTGGGTGCCCTCGGGCACGTCACACTCTCTCAGCCTCAGGGAAAGGGAAAGGCACACCCCCCCCCAACAAATCTTGCCAAGAAGACCCCATGGTAGGTTCACCTTAGGGCTGTCAGAAGTCAGAAATGACTTGAAGACACACAACATCATCATCAACAATAACGTGCCGTGCCTTTCCGCTTTTTTCTTGCCCATGAGGCCCTGCTGTACAGTGAGAGCAGGCTGTGGCGTGATGTGCCAGGACGTGGGCAAGAGCTGCTCTCGGCCAAAACACTGCCCATTCTTGTCTTTGTTCACTGAGAGAAAAGCAGCCATTGTTTCTACTCAGGCCCTTCTGAATGGGGGGAATGGACAGAAGGCAAGTCAGATCCTGGGCTGGGGTTCGTGGGGGAGGGAGAAGCTTATCCCCATTGAAGAACCTCTTTAAGAACGCACATTGTCTTCTGGAGCTGAGAAATGAGCCTCTCTGGAGAAACACTTTGGCTGGTACCTAGATGAGCCATTAGACACGCAGGCCCAAGGACCGTTTAACAGGGAGGTATATTTAACTTAGAACATTCAATGAAGGCAAGTAAGGGGAGATACCATACAGATAGCCATCATGCTTATATAGGGTTCTATAGGGTTAATGACAAACATTGCACAACTGAACACACACAACTAAACGTACAACCAAATGTGTACGCCATGCGTTTCACATACATTACATGTGCATCCCAAGCACACAGGAACCTCTACATTCAAATGGTACCACAAGTGCAACTCTCCTTCTGTCACCCAGAAATGCACGTGAACATTCCACATAGGACAAAAATGTGCAGCTGCTTTCCTTGGGAAATGTACACATGTGGGCCGAGATCTTAACATCCAGGAGATGGAATATAAATTTGTACCCATGAAGTGACTTGATGATTGTGCCTCAGTGAATTGCAGCCCAGCACAACTCAATATTGATGCGAATGTGAAAGGCATGGTTGCACTGTGCAATGCACCTTGGCAAAACTCATTGGGGAAACAAACATGATATTTGCAATGTGCAATGCAGCTTTGCATGTGCCGCGCACAGTGCACAGTGGGCATGTGCACAGGCAATACACAATGGTACCACATGTGCCACTCTGCTTCTACAAACTTCAACAAAACAGGGATTTCTGTATCAAACAGACATGTCCACCTGCAGCTGGAATCCTCTGTCATAGTTTGCATTGCATAACTTTATGTATACATAGCTACATAGCTGAGGCACTAAGACACTCTGTTAGTTAATTGTGAAGATCATAGAATCATAGAGTTAGAAGAGAACACAACGGCCATCAAGTCCAACCCTCTACCATACAGAAACGCACACTCAAAGCACCCTCAGCAAATGGCCATGCAACCTCTCTTTAAAAACCTCCAAAGAAGGTGACTGTACCACACTCTGAGGCAGCGCATTCAACTGTTGAATGGCTCTTACTGTCAGGAAGTTCTTTTTGATGTTTAGGTGGAATCTCTTTACCTGTAGTTTAAAGCCATTGCTCCATATCCTAGTCTCTGGTGCAGCAGAAAACAAGTTTGCTCCAATTTCAACATGACATCCCTTCAAATATTTAAGCATGGCTATCATGTCACCTCTTAACCTTCTTTTCATCAGGCTAAACATACCCAGCTCCCTAAGCTGCTCCTCATAGGGCTTCATGGCTTCCAGACCCTTCACCATTTTGGTCGCCCTCCTCTGGACACGTTCCAGCTCGTCAGTATCCTTCTCGAATTGTGGTGCCCAGAACTGGTAAGATGTGTAATGGAACATCTGCAAGAGTGCCCCAGTGTACATCAGCGCTCCCTAGTAAGTATCAGGATGCATGACAGCATCGGTACTGTTTTGCAGTGGTCATTTTACCATCTCCCCTACATAGTAATTTAGCAGCAGCCTTTTATTGGATGTGGATGTTACAGAGCTGCCTAGTTCTAATTCCTGCAGATGTAAGTCCACTGATGAAGACGTAAGTATCCACCAGGATACCAGCCTACTAGTGTAGAGGAACTCAGGCAGACATCCCTTACTAACAGGATGCCAGCTGTGAAAAACACTGTTACCCTAAGGGGTGGGGGACATCGGGGTCGACCCACAATGCCAGTGTCTCCCTAGGATTTGGAAGAATTATAGCTCAGAGGAGAGAAGGGTAACAACAGGATATTTTCAACTATGTATACCACATACCACTACTAACTGGAGAGAAGACTCCTGTTAAAGTTAACAAAGTATTTTATTCGAATTGACAAACATACAAGAAATTAGACACTCTTAAAAACCATATGAGGCTATTGGAAAGTGAGGCAAGAAAGGTCGGACAGAGAGAGCTTGGGTGGAAAGGGTGATTGTTATCAGTCCTGAAGAAGGGGTCACAGCAGAGCGGCTGTGTCTGAGGGTAGCACAGAGGAACGGCAATCTGGGACACTATGTATTACGTACTACAATTGGCCGGGACAAAAGCTAGGCTTTTTATACCCTATTTCACATCCTGAAGGGGTGTGTTGACAAAGCCATAATGGTTTTCCCGCAGGATTGACAAAGATTTCCAGAATGGGCTGATTGCTTAACTCCAGAGCGACGAAACATTGATGGGACTCATGGCAATCTCTTAATTATTGGTCAGGTAGAGTGTGTAGGGAAGATCTCCATAGGGTATGACTGAGAGGTGATCTCTGATTGCTCACCAATCTAAGCAGTTCATCTTTCATTGTATTCAAAAATGCCAAGAGCAGTGAAGGGATTAGCACAAACCCAACAACATCAGGTTTTAAGCATAATCCTATGTGAACTTTCATGACCGTGAACACATCTCCAGCCAGTGTGCCCCCCATCATATTCTCCTATCATTAATAAGTCCAATTTATGAAAATCGCACACCTTGTGGGTGGGGTGGTAGGGTATGGTAACGATCACCATCAAGATTCCAGCCATCTCCTGTGTGTGTCACGGATAGGAGTCCAGACTCCGTTTCCCTTTCACGAGCAATTGACATGCAGTGCAGTGCAGCCTTTTATACTGAAGGTAGTATGCAACTGCCCTGACTAGCAGCCATCCAGGCTGCCAGCCAGAGCTACATCCTGTGGCAGTGAATTCCACAGTTTAACAAGGAGCTGTATAAAGAAGTGTTCCCTGTTATCTGTCTGGTATTTCTCATCATTTACCATTGGATGACTGTGGCTTCCAGTATTATGAGTGTATCTACACTACACAACATAGGTATAGCATTTTAATACCATTTTAACTTTTGTGGCTCCATTGTAGGGAACCCCTCAGATTTATTGCTCTTCTTGGTCTTCAAAACTAGACCAGAACACAGACTGTTTTCATTCCCCTGTTTTTCCAGGCATCGCAATGTAAAGTTGCTCTCTCCTTCCCTCTCCCTGTTGCTCTCTCTTTGCAACACATCAATTAAAAACAGACTCTAAGCCACTGGTAAATAACTGGGTTATTTGAGGCGTCTGTGTTGATCTTTGCTTCTAAACAGGATGCATTTACATCAGCAGCCGATCGCCCAGCGGAGATCGCTGTTGAAATTACAGCTTGCCAACTACAATCCTGGGCAAGAGCCCACGGCAATCTCCGGAAAGGCCCCCGAAGTAGCATCTCCAGCATCTAATTAGTGACTTTGGGTCTGACCCAAGAAAAACCCCTGCGGGGCCAGGCTTTTCTGGGAGGAGGACAGACACACAACATGCTTTCCAAATCCAGAAGACATCAGCTGGAGCACCATCTTCAGAAGGGTTTGGCAGCTTCATGGTATTTTGTCTGTCTTCTCTGCAGCTCTCTCCTTTTTATTCCCCAATACACTGCAGCAAAACAAGCTTCTAATTTATTCCTAGTACCCTAACCCATTCTGGAACAAAGGGAATAAAGATGATGGAAAAAAGCAGAGCTGGGACAATCTACAGCTCACAAGCCAGAGGAGGTGGTGCTCATGAAGATGATGACGATGATGATGATGATGACGATGACGATTTATATCCTGCCTTTTCCATTTCCACACTAGGCTGTTATAGTGCTATTATTCTACTTTCAACATCCTATGAAGTCCTGAGGTTTGCAATTTAGGGAGGGGCCTCAAAGGCCTGGAGCGTCGCGCAATTGTGAGGAGTAATCTGCACGACGCACTCACAATCGTGCAATGCTCCAGGGGCCGGCAGGTGTTGATCGCGCACCTTTTCATTTTCGGTTGGAAGCCAAAAATGGTGCATGATTGCACATTGCTTCCGGGCCCCGCGCACACTTACCTGGTGTGCAGAGCCTCTGGAGCCATGCTAGTTGCGCTTCCTGCTCCAGCGCAGCCTGGGAAACTCCCAGACTGCACTGCGGAAGGAAAAGGCGGGGCTCTCGCGCAAGCGGGCAGCTCGTGCGGAGCTGAAGCAGCAGGGATGCAAGAGCCTCTCGCCAGAGGCTGCTCGCGCGATCCCTGCACCCCAGCGCTGGAAAAAGGTAAGGTGCGGAAAGGGCCTAGGACACAGAGCAATGGCTTCAAACTTCAGGAACAGAGATTCCATTTAAACATTAGGAAGAGCTTCCTGACGCTAGAGCAGTTTGACAGTGAAATACGCTGCTGCCTGGGAGTGTAGCAGAGTCTCCTTCTTTGGAGATTTTTAAACAGAGGCTGGATGGTCATCTGTCGGGAATGCTTTGATGGTGTATTCCTGCACAGCAGGGGGTTGGATTCAGTGGCCCTTGTGGTCTCTTCCAGATCTATGATTTGATGCTTCCTCTGTAGTCCTTCTCAAAATGATAACAGGAAAGGGCATTATACCACTTCCTGTCACCATTTTGAGAGGGGCTATCCAATCAAAGCACCCTGCAGGCATAACATAACTCATGCCTGTGTTAAGTCACCAACAGTTTGCTGGCTTGACTCACCAGCAGGCCTGCATTCTTCTTAAGACCATTTCCACCCTAATAGTGCTATTATTCCACTTTCAACATCTTACGGAATCCTGGGGTTTGCAGTTTAGGGAGGGGCCTCAAAGGCCCCTCCCGAAATGCAAACCCCAGGATTCCATAGGATGTCGCAAGTGGAATAATAGCGCAATAGCAGTCTAGTGCGGAAATGGCTAGGGTGAAATTGCCTAAGTGCAACAGCAACATTCAGACATTCAGTTCCTAATCAGAAAACAGCTTCTTCCAGAGAATGCAAGGAAGGAAGAAAAAAAAAAAGGAGCAGCTGGCTGCCACATCACCATAACCGGACCTGTTTATTTTAGCTCTCTCTCTGACCAGACAGAATAGTGCCCTTTTGTATTGCTACCTAGAAAACTAATCACCTGTTTATGTGACTTCTTCTTCTCCTGAAATGGCATCAAAATACCACTGGAAACCCAAAATGCACCCTTGAAAGAGCCCTTTTGAATTTCTCTGTGTGTGTGGGTTTTTGCTGGGTTTTTGTTTTGCTGTTTCCTTCTACATAGGAGGAACCTCTTCTTAAGTTGTTTTGTGTTTATAGCAATATATTTGCAAACGCAAGCAGTTTCCTTTCAACACTGGCACACCTTGTCCCCATCAGTGAATCAAAGCTTTCTTTGAAGCTTCTAAAAGTATCACATCCCACTCCCCTCACCCTGCTCCACCCCTGCAAGCTAAACTCATCGCTCAGCCAAGTTTGGGCATAACCACCAAGACGGGGGGGCGGAGGGAGGGAGGCCCCCATCTGGCTTAAATCTAGGTTTTGATTTTTCTAATAAAAAAAAATTAACAAGTGGGGAATGAATAAGTCCCCATGTTAGGGAGGGAGCAGCTGGAGGAGGGATTTAGACATCTGGCTTTTTTAATGCATTGCAAACAAAATGTGGGTAAGAACACTCTTACATGCACACAAGTAGGGATGGAAAGAATGGGCAGAATTATTTGTTTCCTGGTCAAAAATGGGTTTCTTGACATCCAGAAAACCCCACCAGATAAAACAATGGTTCTTAACCTGGGTTTGTGAACCTCTGGGGGTCTGCACAGCCCTCACAAGGGGTCCACGAAGCCTTGCTGCTGGACACCAACGGCGAAGATAGCAACAAGGATGCAGTGGGTGTTGTGGCCAAGAAAGAGGCGAAAACCAGGTTTCAGGGAAAAAATCAAAAAGCCATTTTATTACAATACCTTGCGCAAGGGCAACAGTTATTTCAGAACTGTTGTGTCGATTAATTGAGGTAGCATCACTATATACCTTTTGCCTTCTATGTCAGCAATCAATCATTTACTTAGCCTGCCCATCACTGGAGAAAAAGATCTTTGGTTAACTTTCCATTACATCATTGACTGGCATACACGTGTACAGAAGAGAACAAAGGGTTAGTTTAGAAGATGATACAAAATAATGGTAGGGAGTATAGTGCCTCCCTGTAAATTCCCAGACCTTTTGCAAGGCCATTCTATAAAATTTGAGATAAGACAGACATCTGCAATTTACTCAGAGGCACAATTCAATTCGCTTATTTTTCCTATTCAAGTGGCATTGGATTTAACCCCTTCATTCCCCCCTTCATGCTAAATTCAAACTACTTTGCAATTTCAAGCATGTACTATTTCCTTCTTCCTTTAGTACAAGTGATACATAGCAGCATTAGAATTCATTAACACACATTACACTTACACGCTGTTCCCAATAACGGAGGGGGTCTGATTTGTGCGTAGAGAGGTTAGCTTCCTGGTGTAACCCCAGCAGAAATCTAGCCCCAATTTTCTCTCCTCAGGAGTTGCTGGGTCTGGTGTACATTTTGGCGGCTTCCGGAGCGTCAAATGTATCACCTAGCCCAGAATTCTTCTGACCCCTCTTTCTGCAACCACCAGTTAGGCATACACATCAACTTCCTTCTTCCATTGACTTGAGCATTACAGATTAAAAAACAACACTTTTAACATGCAGAGTAAAGACTGGCAGATTTAGGAAAGCCATTATGTTAGTACAAAGTACTCTTGCTTACTGTGCCTTTTCCCATACTTACTTAGGGAACTCAATTTTATCCACATGCCTGCAGACCATTAGAATGATCTAATATTGTATACTTCAAAATGCATTTTCCCTTCTTTTGCATTCAACTCATTTACATAATAACAACAGGTTGTATTTTACCAAAATGCTGAGTACCCCTTCACAACTGAAGAGATAGTTTCATGCTGGGCTGACAGCCAACAACGCACCTGCCTTACATGAAAACCAATTCCCTCCATGGGGATCATGTGTTGTCATGTACCTGTTGCTTTTATTGTGAATCCTTTTCATTTTTGGCCAGCCACACTATATCAATTCATGCACTGAGTGAAAAGTGATAATCCCAGGAGATGAACCATATACCTATTTGCCATTGTAAAAACTGGTTGCTTTCCAGAACTGACTATGGAGGACCAACCCCCCTTTTGTCACACAACTCAATAAAACCAATACTATAACTGAAAAGAAATTAACATTGAAACATTTCCCTGGGCATACCTGTTTGCCATATACACATATCTTCCAATTCCTAGTGATAAAATAGGTAAACCAAACTTCCTGCCCCTCCTATACCTGTCTCAATCTATTGTTTTCCACATTCAAGATCTGATCATGCATGTATCCCGAGTTTAGCATCTTGGCCACCTTTACCACAGTGGGGGTTGTCACTACTACCTGATAGGTCTCCTCCACCCATGTCCAGGTTGCCCCCAATCCTTCACCCATGTCTCCTGGTTTGAGAGGGTGTGCCTGTGCTTGTAGGGAAAGAAGCCCCTATTTTAACATTTTCTCCCTTGTCGTACTCAGAGCTTTCCCTAACACACTAACTCTTTCCTGTAGAGTTATGTTCCCTTAATCCATCCAAAAGGGCTTTTGCTGAAAGGTGACAACTTTATGACTCTGTGAAGTATATATTGCATCTTCCATCCCATCATAATGGGGCTTTGGGAAAAAACAAAAACACTCCTGGTTCCTCTTGTTGTGGGCTGCACATGGAATGAGAATGAAAGGTTTCTATAAAATGGGCTCAGAAGATGAATGTGGTATCATGCCGCTTGTCCTGTGCTGGCATCCAGTCCAAAAACATAGCCAGGGCTGTTATTTGGACCATACACGTTGAACTCCTGTGTCTCCAGGATTTTGTTTCATCTTCTCCAGTTTCCTTAAATTCCGAGGTCTGCAGGTACAATGTGACTCCTCTGGGTGATTCCTAGAACAGTGTTTAATCTTTGATGATCTTGTGGACAAATGTAGGTCTGTTGTTCGAGCCTGTATGGTGTGTGGGCTTTTTTCAGGGCTGTTGTCGGTCTGTTAGCTGTCTCACAGCTTGCATCTCTCTTTTCCTTCTCCTCTGCCTTCTTCAGCCAGAGTCCCTCAACTGCAACTCCACTTCCAAACTGGAGAGGCGCTCTATCGCCTCTCAGAAATGCTCCCTTATTTTCTCCCTCCCAACTCAGACGTGCGCCGTCACCTCTTCTCCCAGCTTGCTCGTAGGGGTGCTCCATCACCTCCTCCATCTCGCTAGGACTGCGCCAGGGAGCCTTTCCAGTTTCCACCTTATTGGGAACTGGTGAGGGGGCGCTACTTTGCAGTTCTGACTCGGCCCTTTCCCGTATTCTCCATGCTTCTGCTGCCAACGTTTCTCACCAGAATGGCACAACTCCGAATCCTTACCCTTTGCAGTTTATGGGGTGAGGAACAAAACTTTTCCTCTTAACTGCTGACCACTGACATTATTCATGGAGTTCTGCTGTCGTCTTCCACAAAAGGATTCTCACCATACATCACCTCTCACTTGGTCCCTGCTGTCTTCTTCCACATATCCACCACATATCCACATCCTTCTCTGACTGTCTTCACCATCTGTCCAGATTTTTCTCACCTATGCCTCTTCTGCCCACACTGGGCACATTGGCACACTCCCAGAGACCCTCTTCCTCTTCTGGGTTTTCCTACCACCTTCTCATCTTCCAACCTCTATTCATTTGGATTTTTACAAAAACTTACAGCTCCCAGTATTCGCAGGTGGTCTCCCATCCAAGTACTAACCAGGCCCGACCCTGCTTAGCTTCCGAGATCAGACGAGATCGGGCGTGTTCAGGGTGGTATGGCCGTAGGCTGTGAGCCACTCCCCTTTGCCCTCTTAGCCCCTTGCAGCTCCTGGACTCTTGGCTGCCCTGCTAGCTTTTTCTGTCAGCCGCTTGGCTCTGCTGCATTTTATTTCCTTTTTATTCCCTCTGGTTCTAAAATTCTAAACATCAGACGAACTAAGGAAGGGAAGGGGTGAACCCCCCCTTTTCTGAACTGACTCCTCTGTTCCTGCTACTTATTGTCGGCTGCATCCTCTCAGCCTCTGCTGCATCCGCCGCTTCCATTCTCCTCCCCCCGCCATCTGCCCTGCCTCCTTGGCCGGCACCTCAGCTGGGGGGGGCTGCTGTGTCACATCGCTTCTCCTCCAGGAAGCCTCTTGATGCTGGCAGCGGCTCTCACTCCTTATTGCTGGTATTATTGCTCCCCCCATCTGTCCCCTCAGGGGAAGGACAGGCAAACAGGCATGCAGAAAGGATCCGGTGGGGGTGGAGCGTGGTTGTCTCCTAAAGAGCTGCAGCTTCAAGGCCTCTGTGGGGGCTCTACCTCTCCGTTCTTTTGCATTGGAATTCCCAAGGGTTCTTGGGGGAAACTTGTTCAGGTACTACAATTCCCATGTGTTCAAGATTCCTGTGTCAACTGCTTCTCCAAAAACTCATTGTCAGATAGAGTTTTACAGCTTTTTAAGTCCATCATTCCTGAACTTTCCCAATCTAGGCCTCTTCCTCCTGCCTGGCTCGCCATTCCTCATGTTGGATTTATTCTCCTCCACTCCTCAGTAGTGTGCAAGGTCAAAAGCAACTATTGACAATCCTGCCAGTTAGAGACATGTGAGGCCATGATTCTGGAGCAAAGTTCTATTACTTAGTAGGTCTGACATGGTGAAGGGTGTGTATTGATAACTCTGAACTCACTGGTAGCCCCCCTGACTGCTGAGCATCAACTACCAGCTGATCTTCTTGATTCTTGGGGAACCTGCATATTTATCTCCGAAAGGGAGGAAGTACCGGGGGGCCTTGTGTTTCCACAGACTGTTGATTGATGAAGGGATTCATTGAGCTTCCCAGTAATATCTTTCCCCTTGGGTCATTTGTGTTGAGCTGACAGCTCATTAAATATTCACTGGAGTTTTTGTTCTCCCTTTCTGAGACATGAGAGATTTTTACTAGGAAACAGACTTTGCTTCTAGCATTAAAAGAGGAGAAACTGCCTTCCTCTTTTTTTTTCTTTCTTTCAACAGGGAGGGGTGAGGGGGAATTCCTGGTGGGCGCAGAGTTCCTCTTTTTCTTTTCCTCTTCTTTCTTTCCTTTTCAAATGCAGCTTTTTTTTTTAAACAATAGACTCTGCGCTAAGCTCTGCCCCTTGTGTTACCTTGCTGTAAAGGTGTTGCAAAAGTACTAGAGGAGAATCTTTTCCAACTCCTGGCATGTCTCCATGCAACACCTTAAAGGCTTATTATTTTTTTTCATTAACTCTCTGACTTTATTTCTGCTATTCCAAAACCTCTTAGCTAAATAAACTTCTAGCCCAAAATCAGGGTCTCGCTATTACCAACCAGGCAAAAAAACTGCTTAAAATACATCCCTTCTAAACCCTTTTGAATGTTAATTGCCGGCCCATTAAATCTCCATCAAGGGGGTCAAGACTTGGTCCTAGGAAATCCCCTTATTTCCTTTTTAACATGGAACAAAGGGATCCCTTTCCAGTTAATTGTAACATTTTCCCACTGCCTGAATTGCAAAATCAGGCTTCTTCTTTACACCTAAGAGAAAACAATGAGACTCTGCATTGCTTCATCACTATTTCTCATTAACACCTGAGGTTTTTGCACTGACTTTTATTTCTGCCATTTGCCAGCCTCTGGCTGAGTTAACTTCTCTGGCTTAAAACAACAGAGAGCCCAAGAAGGAGGGGCTTCAGGAAATGGCTTCGAACACTGAGAGAGGAAACAAACCATTTTTTTCTCTTTACACTACAACGGCAATAGTAAGTTTCCACTGAATCCTCCTTTAAATTCTTTTTGAAATTCTTTATCATACACTCTTAAGGGAGTCTGCCTACTTTCTCCCCCTCCCATTTCCTCCCAAGTTCCAGACAAGACACAATAGGAATGGATTTGACGCACGGGTAAGGGGTCCCGTGCGCCCACACAAAGGGGTTTTTTTTTTACTCCAGTCACTCCAGCACTGACTTGGCCACCCGGACGATCACGGCATGACACAAGAACTGCAATGCTGCAAGCATTTCACACACACATCTTTCATTCAGACAAACAACCTCCCATCTGGCCCATTAAACCACAACTGAGACGTCTCATTTATTATTCTGCCATACCAAAAGTTTTCGGGGTTTCTCTCTTCACCGCTAAGAGGTACTCGGCCGAAACTTCGAGGAGTGATCAGTTCCCCCTTCCCCCTCCCAAACATGAGGGGGGTCTACTCACCAGAGGGCCATGGGAGGCTTGGTTTCCAGCTGTAACCCGAGGTCCTTTGACTGGATCGCTGTCACCAGGGATGCCACCACTCCCCAACCAAACCTCTTCGACAAAAGGTCGAAGGTGCCCTGGGTTTTGTCAAGGGGGGCCGCAATCCCCGACGTCCAAACGTCCGTCAAGGGGACAGAATAGCCCCTTCCCCCGTTTCCCGGCCAACGCACCAGAAATGTTGTGGCCAAGAAAGAGGCGAAAACCAGGTTTCAGGGAAAAAATCAAAAAGCCATTTTATTACAATACCTTGCGCAAGGGCAACAGTTATTTCAGAACTGTTGTGTCGATTAATTGAGGTAGCATCACTATATACCTTTTGCCTTCTATGTCAGCAATCAATCATTTACTTAGCCTGCCCATCACTGGAGAAAAAGATCTTTGGTTAACTTTCCATTACATCATTGACTGGCATACACGTGTACAGAAGAGAACAAAGGGTTAGTTTAGAAGATGATACAAAATAATGGTAGGGAGTATAGTGCCTCCCTGTAAATTCCCAGACCTTTTGCAAGGCCATTCTATAAAATTTGAGATAAGACAGACATCTGCAATTTACTCAGAGGCATAATTCAATTCGCTTATTTTTCCTATTCAAGTGGTATTGGATTTAACCCCTTCATGGGGTCGAGGGAAAGTGGGTGCTGAAACTTCTCCCTTGTTTGTCTTCAAGTCATTTCTGATTTATAGGAACCCTAAGGTGAATGCAGCACAGAGTTTTCTTGACAAGATTTGTTCAGAGGGAGTTTGCCTTTGCCATCCTCTGAGGCTGAGAGAATGTGACCTGCCCAAGGCCACCCAGTGTCTCAATGGGGATTTGAATCCTAGGGCCTTATCACACAACACTGTTATGGTGCTATTATTCCACGTTAATCATCATTGCAACATTCTGTGGAATTCTGGGATTTGTAGTTTAGTGAGGCCCGTGAGCTCTCTGGGTGAGAATTCTAAATGCACTTCCCTAAACTGCAAATCCCAGGATTCCATACCATGATGCCATGGCAGTTGAAGTGGAATAATAGTACTATAACAGTGTGGCACAATAAGGCCTAGTCTCCAAAAGCCTTGAAATGGATAAATAAATAAATATTTGAATATTTAAATTTAAAAATAAACATTTAAATCTTGAGTTAAGTCTTGGGGCCCCCCGGCACCAAATCATATTTACAGGGGATCCCTGGTGAAGAAAAAGTTAGGAATGTTAAAGCAGAGGAGCTTTTCCACAGTTTCCCTCCGCATTTTAATGTCCCAAATGTTTTGAGGAAATTATTCTATGGGAAGAATATACCCTGACTTTTCTGCAACAAACAAACAAACAAGCAAAGAAACAAACAGATTTCCTTGCCAGAAAACAAGGCTAGAATTCTGCTCAGCGCTTATGACTTTGTAAATGGTCTTACATGTGTGCAAAGTTGAACTGAGTAGTTTTTGCAACATCATATTTGCCTAGAGGCTGCTATGCCATTACAACGTACAAGTATTCATTGTGCAGTGGTAGAGGGACTGATGCCCCATAGCCAATGTGTCATTATCTAAGCATCATGCACATTCAGACACCAAGCAGAGCATTAAAGGAGTGCGTTAGGCCTTTACCGCACTATGCTGTGATCTTGCATTGTCTAATCGTGATCCTGGCAATGCCATATAGAATACTCAGCCAGAGAGCTCTTTGGCCTCAGTAAATTACAAACTCCAGACTTTCACAGGATATTGAAAGTGGAATAATAGCACTATAACAGTGTAGGGTAGAAATGGCCCTAGAGTTATGCACCAATAACTGATTTGTATACATGATCGCTTCATATTCATAATTGTGGTAATAGTATACAAATCATAGGGATCATAAAAGTCCCCTGATTCTGCCTTTCCAGGCAAAAGTCACTGTGAGTGATGGAAGTTTGTTTTTCTGTTGATTAGGATGCAGCAGATATTTCTATCCCCTCCTGAGATCAACCTCCAGTGTGAGGAAGAATTGCAAAGGGGATCCTGCTTCTGATGGTCAGACCAGAGATTGCACACGAGAGAGGTGTGGAAACCATTGCCAGGATAGGATCAGGACCTGAATTCTCCCCACCACACCAGTCAGCTGCTGGCAAATGGGTAGCATTAGAGACATGCTCCTTTCCTCTGGAGTACAGCCCTCCTCTTCCTGCATTGTGCTCCAGAAGAACGTGCTTCATATGCTTCCGCCCTTACCACATGCCTGCAGTCATTGCAGGAAAGGGGGCCATTACTGGTAATGGTATAGGGTGTGATTGTGACGTGACAGCAGTGGGACCACAACAACATCATGCAATGGCACATGTCCCCGACTGGCAGCAACACATTGCCATGACGTGATGACAACGTCATGTGGTAAGGGCCTGAGAATGGCCTGATGCACATTGAAGCATTCTTGTACTCAGAGGCACATCTTCACAATTCACCAACAGGGCTTCGTTCACAAGTTCACCTCTTGTTTCCTTTAAAAAAAAACTTACTTTTGTGCCTGTAGAGAGGGAACAAATTTGGTTTTAAAGGAGAATCAGGCTTTCTGGAAGCTCTCAGGTCCCACCTGACCGCCCGGTGTTCATTCTTTGGCTTTTAAACATAAAGTCATGTTGAAGATGGAACAGACTTGTTTTCTGCCACTCCAGAGACTAAAACATGAATTAATGGATTCAAATGACAAGAAAAGAGATTCCACCTGAACGTTAGGAAGAACTCCCTGATTCAAAGAGCTGTTTAAGAGTGGGCTAGATGCCTCAGAAAGTGTCAGGCACTCCCTCTTTGGAGGTGTTTAAACAGAAGTTGATTGGACATTTTTCAGGAGTGTTTTGATTGTGTATTCCTGCCAGAGGCATATCTAGCACCATTTCCGCACTAAGTTATTATAGCGCGATGATTCCACTTGCAACATCCTATGGAATCCTGGGGTTTGCAGTTTCGGGAGGGGCCGCTTCGTGCGGAAATGGCTCAGGGTGGGACAAGCAGGGTACGTGCCCTGGGCACCGCTGCCTGAAGGGTGCAAAAAAGCCATACCAGAAGACTTAGAGGAGGAGGAAGAGGAGGAGGGGGAGGAAGCAGCTCCAGAAGTAGGGCCACAGCCTCCACACTTGCCCTAGGCACTGTTTATACTAGATACGCCACTGATTCCCACACGACAGAGGTCAGACTAGGTGGTCCTTGCAGCATCCTCCAACTCTGTGATTCCATGATTTCCAGGTAAAGTAAGAATAAACCCTGCCTGAAAGACAGTTTTGATTCCAATTGATGCTTTTAGCCACTCTAGCGACACTCCCAAAAGAGAGTCTAAAAAGATAGATAGCCATGTTAGTCATTGGTCGTTCCACACTAGACTGTTGTAGTGCTATTATTCCACTTTCAACATCCTATGGAATCCTAGGGTTTGCAGTTTAGGGAGCGGCCTTTGAGAGAGGGGCTTTGAGACCCCTCCCGAAACTGCAAACCCCAGGATTCCATAGGATGTTGAAAGTGGAATAATAGCACTATAACAGTTTAGTGAGGAAATGGTCATTTTTTAAAAACAAATCTAGCCGTTTTCTTTTCTACTGGAGCTTCTTATTCTTATTCTTCTTATTATTTCTTACCCACCTCTCCGCATGGACCGAGGCGGCGGGACAACAATAGATTAACATACAACACAGTTAAAAACGGAACATCAATTAAAAAACAATCGTTAAAATGCATACTCAAAATTCATTGTTAAAATTCACAATTTAAAATCATCAAGATAGGCCTGCCGGAAGAGTCTGGTCTTTAATCCTGTTTTAAATTTGGACAGCGTATTCAGCTGTCGAATCTCTTCCGGCAGGTCATTCCACAGTCTAGGGGCAGCTGAAAAAAGTTCTCTCCGTGATCATTGTCAGTCTAGTCCTGGCCAGTTGAAGTAACAGACGACAGATAATCAGCTTTGCCCATTCAAGACCAAACCACCCCACAATATGCTGGATTCAGTGGTAGCCCATGCAAAACAGGTGTTTTTTCCTGGGAAAATCCATTTCTGATCTTGCTTCTGTACAGATTTCAACTAAACTCAGAGAGAAAAGAAGAATCCAAGGCAGGTGGCAGATGATGTCAAAATGTACCCTCCATCTGTTACGATTTGGGAGGGACAGCCCCAGTTTAACCTTCTGCTGTCCCACTTTCTTGGCTTGAAATGTCCCAGGCCATTTCCACACTACACTGTAATAGTGCTATTATTCCCCTTTTAATATCCTGTGGAATCCTGGGGTTTGCAGTGGGGGGGGCTTTAGAATTCCCAGCCAGAGAGCTCTTTAGCCTCAGGAAATTACAACCCCCAGAATTCCACAGGAGGTTGAAAGTAGAATAATAGCACTATAACAGTGTAGTGTAGAAATGGCCTCAGTTTCTCTCCTCTTCTCCCACTTTCAGCTTTTGACTGTCGTGGCTTACTTCAGTTACTTCACATTGAATTCAAAGTGCAAAGTAGGTGGAATTGAGAGAGTGGGGTCTTGTCCTTCCCGGTAGGCTCAGGCCTTCCTAAACTCAGTATGCAAATTCCAGGGTTTCTTTGCTTCAAATGGTAGTTTTGTGTGTTCTTCCTCATTAATAACTTAAGTCCCCCCCTTTTTTTACCTGACACCCTTTTGGCTACATTCTGATGTTGCTCAGCCACACGCATCCCAGGCCATTTCCGCATCTGGCACCTCCCGAAACTGCAAACCCTAGGATTCCATAGGATGTTGAAAGTGAGATAATAGTGCTACAACAGCCTAGTGCGGAAATGGCCTATGTGTGACATATGAGATTCTAGGTCAGCTACTTAGTTAAGTACACTTTGCTAAGTAGTGTCTCGCAGCCTGACTTTCTTCCAGTCCTGCCTGATTGGGCAGCACCTGCTGCAAGCTACGATCGTCTGTTCTCCTATCAATCAGGATCCAGTAAGCTGTGGTTTCCACACCCCTCTCATGAGTTATCTCTGGTCTGACCATCAGAAGCAGGATCTCCTTTGCAATTCCTCCTCACACTGGAGGCTGATCTCAGGAGGGGACAGAAATGTCAGACTGCTGTATCCTGATCAACAGAAGAACAAACTTCCATCACTCACAGTGACTTTTGCCTGGAAAGGCAGAATCAGGGGACTTTTATGATCCCTATGATCTGTGTACTATTACCACAGTCGTGAATATGAAGGGATCATGAACACAAATCAGTTGTTGGTGCATAACTCTAGGGCAGTGGTCTCAACCTGGATCCCCAATGTTTGTGGACTTCAGCTCCCAGAAGCCCCAGCCACTATGGTCAATGCTCAGGGTTTCTGGGAACTGAAGTCCAAAAACATCTGGGGACCCACAGGTTGAGAACCACTGCTCTAGGGCCATTTCTGCCCTACACTACTATAGCACTGTTATTCCACTTTCAACATCCTGTGCAATTCTGGGGTTTGTAGTTTACTGAGGCCCAAGAGCTCTCTGGCTAGGAATTCTAAATGCCTCTCCCTAAACGGCAAACCGCAGGAGTCTACAGGTTGCTGAAAGTGGAATAATAGACTATAACAATGTAGTGCGGAAATGGCCTAGGTTACACATTTGTAAATCAATTGTAAATTCCACCTGACATGTTTAGGATGTTAGGACAAGGAGCTTTCTTTCTGGAAGCTCTCCAAGAGACAGATGCCAGTCAGCATGGGCATCTCTGAGTCAGAAAACAGACAGTTGAGCTGACTTGATAGAAAAGCCGCTTCTTGGCAATGTTCTCTTACATTCTGATACCAGCCATTGTCTCTTTGATCTAGACATGGGATGGAACTAAAGTGATTCTTTTTTTTTTCCAGTCCATTTTGCAAATGCCTCCAGGGGAAAAAGACAACAAAGTCATTTGCTTCTGTTAAACAACTACTGCACAAAAGAAATCTGTGCTCTTTTTCCTGCACACGTGGGAAAACATAACTTTATCTTCAAAGCAGAGCAGTGCAGTGGAGCAGAAATAGCTCTGATTTTTGTGGCAAAACACACACACACAACCACATGCACCTCTAACTGTAAATCAGCTTAGAGGAAAAATGAGCAGCTAGCCCATGAAAAGCATCACTGTGCATGCAAAAGGGGAAGAAAACAGAAAAATGAAGTCTCCCTTGTGAATTTTTATGAATTTGCACAGGAGGGAAATACAGCTTCTGGGGGCTACAACTCCCAGAATCTGCCATCTCAGTCCTGGACCATCTATAACAATGTGGAATGAGCCAATAATTAAAAAGAATCATAGAACCTCCAAAAAAAGACACCACACTTCAAGGCAACATATCCCACTATCGAACTGCTCTTACCATCAGGAAGTTTTTGCTAATGTTTAGGTGGAATCTCTTTTCCTTTAGTTTGAAGCCAGAGCTACACATCCTATCTCTGGAGCAGCAGAAAACAAGCTTCCTCCATCTTTCACGTGACATCCCTTCCAATATTTAAACATGGCTATCACATTACCTCTGAACCTCCTCTTCTCCAGGGTCATTTCCGCACTAGCCTTTTATAGCACTACGATTCCACTTTCAACATCCTTGGGATCCTGGAGTTGCAGTTTCGGGAGGGGCTGGCCGGCCCCTCCCGAAACTGCAAACTCCAGGATCCCAGAGGATGTTGAAAGTGGAATCGTAGCGCTATAAAAGGCTGGTGCGGAAATGGCCCAAGTTAAACATATCCAGTTCCCTAAGCTGCTTCTCATAGGGTTTCATGGTTTCCAACCATTAGAAAAGCCAAGACTTCTCAGCCTCTTAGGATCTCAGAATCATAGAGCTGGAATAGTCTACAAGGACCATTGAGTCCAACCCCATTCTCCCTCCAGCCTCACATTTCAAATGAATTGATTTCTCTTCCTGTCATCACTGTCCAGTTTAAACAACCTTACATAGAAATTGGAAATATTATGAACTGATGGTCCTGACTTTGGTGATATTTAGCGTAGTGTAAATATACACCAGCAGAGTTGTGGTGGATCCCTCAACCGTGCAATGGTGCTGTAGTCTTGAGCTCACCACATTATGCAATTAGCTCTGCACCCACCAAGTCAAAAGTGTAGAGAGGAGTAGGTTTGTATGCTTCTGGAACAAATGCTTAGACCAGGGGGCAGCCAGTCTCTAAGAAAGTGCCCACTCTTGCACAGCTATTTTTTTTATTTATTTAATTCAATTCAGTTTGGCTAGAATTGCATTGGTGTCTTATCCATGTGTAAGTTCACCTTGCAAAAGTGACTGAATAGATTTTGTCCAATGCGCAACGTCCTCCTTCAGTTCAAGACTGTGGAAATGGAGTTGCAGCCACGCTGCAGATACGCAAGCAAATGTGTATGTGTGATTGCAATGTGCATGCATACATGTTCACATGCTCACTTAGGCCCTTTTTGCATGGTATTTGTCATGCGAAAGGGCCTCCGGAGCATCGCACGATTGCGAGGAGCATTCCACATGACGTCCTCGCAATTGCGTGACGCTGCTGGGGCCAGCAGGCACCGATCGCATAACATATCCTTTTCGGCTTTTGGCTGAAAATGATGCGCAATCACGCGGCACTCCAGGGCCCCAGACGCACTTACCATCCATGCAGAGTTCCAGAGCCGCAGCCCTTGTGCTTCCTCCCCCAGTGCAGCCTGGGAAAGAACCCGCCTGCGCTGCAGAAGGAAGAAGTGGAAGCTTTATGCTGCCTGCCGGCAAGGCTACTCGTGCAATCCCTGCACAACCGTGCCGGATGCAGGTAAGCTACAGAAAGGGCCTTAGTTGCACATTTCGTTATATGACATTGCCTTCAACACAAGTGTTGTGCATCACTATCGTTTCATCACTTTGCACACAGAAGTTAATGAGATACAACCCTGGAGCCATAATTCATTAAAATAATCCTATTTCACTCTGTATCACAAGATCTCAGGAAAGGTACAGTTTGAAACCATTTTGGGCAATCTGACATTTTTCATTAATTAAATTGATATTAATGTTTAGTAGTAATTAACATTAATTAATTAATAATTAGTTACAGTAATGATTAATAGTAATAGCAATCTTGCATGGGGAGATAGAGCAATGATTTCCACCTAGGTGCAAATCCCCTCTTCTCTCTCTCCCCTCCTGCAGGACTCACTGAGGACCCCTGGAAGTCCCAGAGAAAGGATGTCATTAATGTGCATCCAGCAACAACAGTGATGGGCAAAATGTGGTCATTTTTGTGGCCCCCAGGGGTCAGAATTTTAAAATATTTTTAGAAAAACATTTTTTTTTGCCCTCAATGCCCCCTGGTAACTTGGGGGGCATCGTGGCATTTTGCTTACCCCAGGCCATTTCAAGCCCAGGAGAGCCCCCCCCCAACGCTTTGTTTTAAGGGAAGTTAAGGTCACTTCTTGTTATTACAAAAGGCCTGCCTTGTGCCTAAAATGGCCTGGTGGAGCCACATACGTGGTTAAATGCCTGAGAGAAATTGAAGGAGAACTGATTCCTTTTTGCAAGGTGCCCTCCACAGTCTCTCCTGAATGGTAAATGCAACCCCCCTACCTTCCCCCAGTTATCCATTCCTGACACTCTTTTGCCCCGTTCCTCCCCCCTCTCCACCAGCATACCAAAGGCTCAGGCCAGCCAGTGGTGAGCACAGCCAGGCCAGTGTAATCTGCTCTCAGCAGATTAAAAAACCCCCAAAAGAACTGGATTTTGAATTATAGGCCATGTCCGCACTACACTGATACAGTGCTATTATTCCACTTTCAACCTTCTGTGCAATTCTGGGGTTTGTAGTTTAGTGAGGCCAAATAGCTCTCTGGCTGAGAATTCTCAATGCACTCCCCCTCCAAACTGCAAACCCCAGGATTCCATAGGAGGTTGAAAGTAGAATAATAGCACTGTATCAGGGTAGTGCAGAAATGGCCATAGACTCTTAGGCTATTTCCGCACTAGCCTGTTATAGCGCTATGATTCCGCTTTCAACATCCTATAGGAATCCTGGGGTTTGCAGTTTAGGGAGGGGCCGGCCGGCGGAAATGTCCTTAGAATCACAGAGGTGGAAGAAACCCAGCAGGGCCATCCAGTCCAACTCATGCAGGAATACTCAATCAAAGCACTCCCATCCGTCTTCAGTTTAAAATTCTCCAAGGAAGGAGACTCCACTACATTCCCAGGGAACAGTGTATTCCCCCATCAAAGTGCTCTTACTGATTTGGGGCTGCTCTGCCCCCAAAGACAAAAAACACACACAACATAGGCCAGCCTCAGCCCCCTTTCCAGAGTGCCGGGCCCTGATTATTTCTATCAGCTTACCCCCCTTTCTGACCACACGGCTTCCCCTTACCACTCCCACCTCACCGGCAGGGCTTCTGTACTGCACCTTCATTTCTACTGTGACGCAGCCTCTTAAGAGTGATCAAAAACAAACAGCTTCTTACTTCCCAAGGTAAATAATTACTTTAATTAGCAAACAGCACTAAGTATGGGTAATTGATCGCACAGAGCTGTTGGCTCAGCAATTGGAACAATAATAGAACTCCCTGCTTTGGCCTCTTTGAGGTGCCTCGGCAGTGCTGTTTCATCCCCGTTCTCAGCTGAGGGCCACAAAGACCACAGCCTTTAAATGTCCCAATTAGTCAGGGACAGTCCCAATTAATATTCTACCGTCAGGAGGCTCAGTTCCTGCCATGATATTACATGAAAACCCCATGCTCAGATAGCTTGTAGAAACAAATCCAAGACTAATGACCAATTCCAACAATGGCCATTTCCGCATTGCACTGTTATAGTGCTATTATTCCACTTTCAATATCCTATGGAATCTTGGGATTCTGTAGGATGTTGAAAGTGGAAGAATAGCACTATAACAGTGCAGTGTGGAAAGGCCCAATGTGTTGCGTATCAATAGGCTTGCAACAATGTGCTGGACCTCAATAGCTGTATGTATCCAGAAACAGGATCAACGGCTTTCAGGTGTCCAGAGAAGAGCCCAAGAGCATCCAGCCATGGAGGTGGAACATCAAGCGAATGGAATACATGATACCAGGGAGGCACTGTGAGGATGACCAGGAATGCTAGGAGAGCCAGAAGAACAAGAGGAAGGTTCAGGTTCCCGAGAGCAAAGTATGCAACATCCAAAAGCGCTTGGGAAATTTGGGGGTTTGGGGAATAAGATGACATTTACGATCCTCACCAATCAATGCTGTTCACACCCAAATCTGTACACTCAACTATATAACCTCAGTCCAAGCAACTTTACCAATTGCTAAGATGCTTGTGCTACCTCAATAAAAACACTGCTGCAGAACAATGAGTGTTTTCTTGGGAAGCCAATTAACCAGCACATGACACTCTTCCTTCTCGCTTAGACCATTTCCGCACTAGACTGTTATAGCGCTATGATTCCACTTTCAACATCCTATGGAATCCTGGGGTTTGCAGTTTGAAACTGCAAACCCCAGGATTCCATAGGATGTTGAAAGTGGAATCATAGCGCTATAACAGTCTAGTGTGGAAATGGCTTTAGAATCATAGAGTTGGAAGAGACCCCAGGATCCATCCAGTCCAACTCCCTGCCACGCAGGAGCACACATTCAAAGCACCTCCAGCAAATGGCCATCCAGCCTCTATTTAAAATCCTCCAAAGAAGGTGACTCCACCACATTTTGAAACAGCATATTCCACTATCGAACAGCTCTTACTGTCAGGAAGTTCTTTCTGATGTTTAGGTGAGATCTCTTTTCCTCTAGTTTGAATCCATTGTTCTGTGTCCTCATCTCTGGAGCAGCAGAAAACAGAATTACTCCATCCTCATATGATATCCCTTTAAATATTTAAACATCGCTATCATGTCACCTCTTAAGCTTCTTTTCATCAGGCTAACATACCCAACTCCCTAAGCTGCTCCTCATTGGGTTTATGGTTTCCAGGCCTTCTACCATTTTGATCTCCCTCTTCTGGACATATTCCAGTTTGCCTATATCCTCCTTGAATTGTGGTGCATGGAACTGCTTTTAAAAAATCCTAGTGTCTCTCTCCTCCTCCCACTTCCCCTTTATCCTCTGCATACTTTAAATACTGCAAACTGAATTCAAAGTGAAAAAAGAGTTTGTACTCAGTTAACTCAACTAAGAACAGTGGAAAAAAGAAATGGGAGGGAAATCTTGTTGTTTCTTATAGGCTCAGGAAAAAACAAATTGCTGCAGCCTCTCCTAGCTTGTGTGCTCTTCCTCATTAAGAACTGTTGCCATCTTGACCACACTTGTTGTTTGGGCACATGTGCTCCACTTTTCATCTATGAAATGTTGGAGGGTATGCAAAGACTTGCATAGTCCGTCCGTAGTTCCTGCTACTTTGCCTTGCTGATTTGGCCCAAAGATGCTTGCTGTCTTCATTGAATCAAATATGATTTCTGCTTTTCCAGCCATCTTGCCAATAGTGCTTCCAGAGCCATTTCTGCACTAGAGTTTTATAGCACTATGATTCCACTTCCAACATCCAATGGAATCCTGGGGTTTGCAGTTTCGGGAGGGGCTGGCCCCTCCCCAAACTGCAAACCCCAGGATTTCATCGGATGTTGAAAGTGGAATCATAGTGCTATAAAACTCTAGTGCGGAAATGGCCCAGGTCAGGACTACCCCACTCCCCAAGATTTGGGCGCCAAAGCCTCAAGCCAGTGGAAAGAAAGTGCCCAGTGACATCATGGCAGGTGAGTCTTGATGTTTGCAAGGGTGATTTTACAAGGGACAGCCCTGGTGACACTACCCATGATAACTTAATCATGATTTTCATAACCATGATAACTTGGGCCCTTTTTGCACAGTTTCTTTTGCACGAGGGCCCCTTGAGCGTTGTGTAAATGGGAGCATCGGTCCGTACGACGCACTCCCATTCACGCGACGCTCACGAGCCTAAAGTGGGGCGCGCGCGCATTTTTTTATTTTCAGCTCTAAGCTGAAAATACTGCGTGGTCGCACAATGCTCGTGGGGCCCTCGCGCACTTATCTGCGTGCAGTGCGTCGAACAAGCCGGGCCGGTCGCGCTTCCTCCCCTAGCGCAGCGTACAGCTCCCAGGCTGCACTGCAAAAGGAAGGGGGGGTGCTAGTGCAACAGTCACGCAACCAGCAAGCCACTGCAGGAGGCAGAAGGGCTGCCGTGAGCGGCTCGTGCAAATGACTGCTCGCGCGAGCGCCGCCCCCCACCGCTGCGATGAAGGTAAGGTGCGAAAAGGGCCTTAAGCATGCCCCTTCATTGCATGAAGTATGCTATTCAAATTTTAAAAAAAACCTCCAGGTGTAACAAATGGGGAAAATAGATATATCACAAATTTTTCAAAGTAGTGCTCTCACTCTGAGAGGCCTCCCTCTTGCCTTGGGGACTGGAGAAGAGGCACCAAGTCCAGGGCCCGAGAACATATGCAAACTATTCCAAGCGCAAACACGGCTATTAATATTCATTCATTCTGTAAACAGCATCCATCTACTAATTAGCTGACTAATAATCACTGATCAGCAAGTAATTGCGGAGATTAATTTTCTGCTGAGCTCCCCAGGTTGATCTTCTGCAAACTTCAAACGCTAATCATTGTTTCCAAACCCGAGGCCTCGTGGAAAAATGGCTGGCGTCTAGCTGTCTTGAAATCCAGATGGAGTGTTCCATACCTGGTTTGCTTTTCAAAATCATTCTGTAGTGCTAGATCATAGCATGAATGGGAAACTTGTATTCCCTCCTAGATGTGGTTGGACTACTGTTTCTAGCATCCCCAGCCCTCAGCAGCTGGGAAAAGCTACTTGGGGGACTATAGGTCTTAGAATTCCCTAGCTGCCATCTTCATCATCGTCATCATCATTATATCGTTGTTGCTGTTGTTTGTTTGTTTATACAGAACCATCTATATATATAGCACTTTACAAGGAAAACAACCAAAAATAGTGGTTCCTGCTAAAAGCATACAATCAAAATATACATATATACAGTACACACAAACACAAACACAAAAGGAAGGCAGGAATCATAAAACTATACCACACAATTGTAAAACAAATTATCCAGATAAAATATCAAAAATACAATATACTGCAAAGCAAACTGACAAGTACATATAATCAACATTATTTTAAAAATATACGAAACTTAAAATCCAAAAACTTTTGTGTAACATTACGTTAGAAACATGTAGGGAGGTAGAGCACAAAATGGCAAGCCCGGCTTTTGGTCTTCCCTTTCCAACTGGAGCTATAGCAGGTTGCTCCAAAACAACGTAGCCATTAATATCCAGTTTGTGTAACATTACATTCACGGAGCCACGTGATGATTGTGCACTAGTGAGTTGCAATATCATGCAACTGAATGTACAAACATGTATGAAATGGACATTTGCAATATACACCACACATCTGCATGTGCAACAGGCAGTGCGCAATGAACTGTGCAATGCACAATTTAGAATGCATGTTCAACTCTGGTTCTGCAAACACAGGCCATTTCTTCACTACACTGTTATAATGCTATTATTCCACCTTCAACATCCTGTGGAATTCTGGGGTTTGCAGTTTCCTGAGGCCGAAGAGCTCCCTGACTGAGAATTCTACATGCCCCTCCCTAAACTACAAACCCCAGGATTCCAGAAGATATTGAGAGTGGAATAATAGCACTATAACAGTGTAGTGCAGAAAGGCCCTCATTTGTCAGCAGCAAGGGGAGAGAAAATGAGAAAGTACTCTTGCTCTTCCCATTAGGTGTAGACTAACTGCTGTAGCCTCTCCTAGTTTGAGTATTCTTCCTCCTTATAGCCTTTGCCCTCTTGACCACATGCTCATATTACTTGGCCACATGTGTCCCCTTTGTCACCTGTGACAAGTTGCAGTGTTTGCAACAACATTGGGAGGGGGCTGCACAACTCCCATTCCTGATACAGGTACATACACCTAGCTTACTAAAACTGGTGCAGAAGGCTGGCAGAGTGACAGCTCCCCTTGTTCCGAGTCTATTGGATTTGGTTTGTCTTTTCAAGGCTCCAAGGGTTTCATGGCAGATGGAGCTTTCCACAATCTGCTATCAACACAAAGCCCTCCCAGCCTTCTTTCAGACAAATAAAGCATTAGGTGAGATCCCTATTGGGGATCTTAATGTTTGAGCAGGATGTGAATAAGGTGCTGGATGATGCTACCTTGTCCTAAAGGGAAATATTGCGTGGCTAAAGGTTACATCTGAATGTGCAACCACATCACGTGTGCTTAAGTGCATGTAATGCACACATGTATCTCATGTCATCTCATGCACAACTGCACCGCATGAACAACTCAGTTTCTGCAACTTTGAACAGCAATGCTGCATTGGACAAAAATGTATAAGGCTTCAATAGGATTCCAGCGCATAAAGTTGTGAACTTTAAAATACTGAACCAAAGTGTCTCCATTTTGTATACTTTTTTTTCTTGGTATCTTGCCCAAGCCCTGAACTTTGTCTATAGAACATAGATAAGGAAGCTATGTGACCACAAGGCTAGCCCAAACTGGTTTCAGCCAGTTCATGAAGCAGTAAGCAAGATGACTTAGCTATGCAAGCAGTGAAGATAAGCATGTAGGTACAGCAGAATTGTTTTAGAAGTTTTCCCTCTTGTTTTTAACTTAGCATATAAGGCTGCTGTGTACTCAATAAACTTGTCTCATTTGCTCTCTCCTGCTATGTAAATTGAGGGGGGCCTGACCTTTTGATCAAAAGCTCTATGTTGGGTCCCCCCCCCCCCGTTTCCTTTACAGTTCCATACCTATTCAGGGTGTGGGATACTGGATTTCAGGTAACAGCCAACAAGGTCAGCTTGGGCCATTTCCGCACTAGACTGTTATAGCGCTATTATTCCACTTTCAACATCCTATGGAATCCTGGGGTTTGCAGTTTAGGGAGGGGCATTTAGAATTCTCAGCCAGAGAACTCTTTGACCTCAGTAAACTACAAACCCCAGAATTCCACAGGATGTTGAAAGTAGAATAATAGCACTGTAACAGTCTAGTGCGGAAATGGCCTTGGAAAGAATCTCCCAGAGCATGCTGCAATAGGAAGTCCACAGCCATTTCCTCACTAGACTGTTATAGCACTATTATTCCACTTTCAACATTCTATGGAATCCTGGGGATTCCATAGGATGTTGAAAGTGGAATAACAGCACTATAACAGTCTAGTGCGGAAATGGCCCACGTGTTCAGGATTCCGGGAAGCCAACCATGTCCCTTGTAGAATACTCCCTTCAATTCCCTTTCATCCTTCATTCCCATTTCCCATTCTCTTCCCACTGGTCTGGACTCCATGCTCACCGGCTATCCATCATTCCCAACTTAGCTGTTCTCTCTCATGTGTGGGTCACTTGTTTGCATAAATATTGGCACGCTGACTCACTCGACCTCAGCATTTCACTTCCTAAGGTTTTTTTTTTTACGTGGTAGTTACCATCTGATGGTTGACATGGAGCTGAAGTCAACATCTGACCACCTTCTGAAAGAGATACTCGTTCGTTTGTTCGTTCTTTCTTTCTTTTTTTAAAAGTTGCTTTTCATAAAATCATACAGCTGGAATAAACCACAAGAAGAGGGGAGGGGTTGCCATTTACTGCTCTGTCTCTGATAGCAAAATGTTTTGGACCAGCCCTATATATGTATACATCTGTGAGAAATAGGTCTTCTGTTGACATAAATTTAGGGAGAAAAATCCTGCCCCAAAGAAGAAGATCAAAGGTTTTGGTTCAAATTTGAATGGTCTTTTATTTACTTCCTTTCTCCTCCTCCTCCTCCTCTTCTTTTTCTTCTGAGGACATTTCCGCACAAGCCTGTTCTAGCGCTATTATTCCACTTTCAACATCCTATGGAATCCTGGAGTTTGCAGCCATTTGGCCTCTCCCGAAACTGCAAACTCCAGGATTCCATAGGATGTTGAAAGTGGAATAATAGCGCTAGAACAGGCTCATGCAGAAGTGGCCTAAGAAAGGAAGTGGAAATCTTCAGCGAGCAACTGATTCAGCCTGGGCTTAACGTCATCCTCATTTGAATCTTTAACAAACAAACCAACATTGTTGATTCAGACATTACATAGAAGCTCACGCTAGTAAATAATTCAAGGCTCGCTAATTTGAGCACCTCCCTAAAAAGGAAAAAAAAAATCAATTGGGGGATGTTAAAAATATATCAGCATCACAAGCAAATTGATCTCCTAACACTCACTGTTTGCTTTCATCCTTTGAACAAATGCAGAGCAGATTGGTTCTGAAACAATGTTTGCCAAGGGAGTCAAGGGCTGAGTCAAAGCACAGGAGACCTCTTTCTTTCTCTCTCTCTCAATCTCCCTTTGAGAAGTCAAG
This sequence comes from Iguana delicatissima, assembly GCA_948472985.1. Lineage (NCBI taxonomy): Eukaryota > Metazoa > Chordata > Lepidosauria > Squamata > Iguanidae > Iguana > Iguana delicatissima. Next base: position 251,648 of record CAOKZL010000960.1, read on the forward strand.
GGAACAGAATGGACATGGGCCAGATTCAAATAACTGGGCAGGAGATTTGGTGGCTACAGAAAATTTCTTCAGCTCCACATTTTACTTGGGTGTGATGATGCATGTGTGGTTACTTTCCTTCGGAGTTCAGAGGAACCACACCTAAAATGGATTCAAACATTCCTGCACAGGCAGGAAACCCGGACTGTGGAAAGGCAGGCCACTTCCGCACTACACTATTATAGTGCTATAGTCCATTTTCCACATCCTGTGGAATTCTGGGGTTTACTGAGGCCCAGGAGCTCTCTGGCTGAGAATTCTAAATGCTCCTCCCTAAACTACAAACCCTAGGATTCCACAAAATGTTGAAAGTGGGATAATAGCACCACAACAGTGTGGTGTGGAAATGACCTAAGACTTCAGCCATTTTACAGATGAAAAGAGAGGTAGTGGTAACACTTAGGCCAGACTTCTGTTGTCTTACACATGCATAGGTTTTTGTTTTCTTTTCTTTTGTTGTTCACTTATGCTCAGTAAGGGAATCTGGAGGCAGCCGCCGCTTACCTTGCCTGTTGTAGGCAGGGACACATGGTTTCAGTAGGACCAGGTGGGATAGAATCTCGCTGTCTTCCAGCTTAAGCCTTCTTTATTGGGTTGTTTATTGCCAACACTCTGCTGCAACCTGATGTGAAGTGTCTAGATGTCTCCAGCTCCCCTTCACCATCCTCCCAATGTTAATCCTGCCAAAAAATACTTCCAGCTAGATAGGACAAAGAGGAAAAGAAGCTGCTGAGCAGACATAAAGAGGTTTTGTAAAAAAGAGCTTCTGCCTCAGAGACTTTGTTAAGCTTGTAAAAGATACGCTTGTAAAAGATGATGGTATTCCAGGAATCTGTCTAGAGTTCCACAATCCGTCTAAGGCCCTTTCCACACAGCATTGCTAAAATGTAGTAGCTACTGGTTGTATTGGTCTCAGAGATACAGTTCCACACATTGTCATAGCGATTCAGTAGCCATCCAGTCTAAAAGTGGTAGCTAGGATGCATTAAGTGAACTACAGAAAACATCCATTTTGCATCGCCTAATCTGCATATATCCCGTATGCCGCCTCAATATGGAAACGTTAATGCACATTAAGAAAATGGCAGCGCCGGCAAGTGGCCAATCAGGGCCAGCGGAGTGGGGAATGCAGAAGAGACACTCTGCTTCACTTCGCATTAAAGCTGAGAGGTGCAGAACGTGATGTCACTACTGTGTTTCAAGAGAATCAGCCTTAACTACAGAAAAGATCTGTTTATAGCATCTTGTGGGCATTTATGGCATCTCATGCGGAAAGGGCCTAAAGTTCCAGCTAGCAAGTTTAGAGTTTAAAGTAGCTCTCCATTGCTACAAAATACAAGTTGCACTGGACCCAGCAAAGATCTTTTTACAGATTGTACTACAGGTTGAATCTCCTTATCGGAAAATCAGAAAATCTTGAAAATTCAAAACTTTTTGCTTCCAGCTGCTGCTTCTGTCTTCAAGGCAGCAGCTGCAATGCCTCAAAGTTGGGAGTGGGCAGCTGGCAACAAAAAGAGAGAGACTGAAGATCCGAGAGACAAATGAGCAGGAGTGCCACATCCACCGCCTCAAAGGAAACGGGCGGCTGGCAGCAAAAAAAGAGAGATACTAAGGATCTGTAGATTTGCATCGAGCACTATTCGTGGGCCATTTCTGCTACACTGTTATAGTGCTATTATTCCACTTTCAACCTCCCGTGGAATTCTGGGGGTTGTACTTTATTAAGGCCCAAGAGCTCTCTGGCTGAGAATTCTAAATACCCTCCCTAAACTGCAAACCCTGGGATTCTATAGGATGTTGAAAGTAGAATAATAGCACTATAACTGTGTGCTGTGGAAATGGCTTTGAATTCCCGTCATTTTACAGATCCTCAGTCTTTGTATACAACGCATGCAGGGAATGAACAGGACGCAAGGCTATTCCAAAAAAGTACTGAAAAATGGTACATTTCTGCTCCCAAGCATTTGGATAACGGAGGCTCAACCTGTACTAGAATCAATGCAGCAGAACGATGGGGAAGGTTCTCTGCTTTGTGGCTGCAGAGCGTCGTAATGTTGGTGCCAAAGTCACCAAGCCTCTCCTCCTCCCCGCCATTGTCTAGTTAATACCTGTTTAGTGTCGGTCTGCTAGTTCGTTCCTAATAACTGGGGCATCTGCTTCATGCTCCACAACTCACAGTCAGCTTTTGAAAAGCTACCATATGCCAGCACACATGAGCAGAGAAGGAAAACAACAGCAACTGCCTCTTAAGTCAAATGAAGAGCTCTCGGTAAATATTTAGAGACTGATTTACAGGTCACTGGGTGAGGCTAACAAGAGGAACATGCACACAAACAGGTGCCGCTATCTCCTTCTTGCTCACAATAACGGCCTCAAGCATGCCGGGGGGGGGGGGGAATCAACTGAGAGGTTTCTGCACAGTTTACCCCATTTCCACATGGAATTCAGTGCTAATGAGCTCCTACAAGGAAAGCTTCGTGTACCCCAAGGGTGGGCAAAGTAGCCCCTGCGGCTGTTTTCACAGCTCTCGACCCCTCCAGATTCCATAGGCCGCTCTTTCCTGACAAAAAAGGAAGCTTCCAGGAGCAGAGATTCATCTTTTAAATGGATTGTGTTTGCATTGTGTTACATTAAAAAAAAAAACACTTCTAGGTTTGTTTGTTTTTTTCCAGTGATATAGATTCAAGCCAATTAACTTAGGCCATTGCCACCCTACACTGCTGTAATGCTATGATTCCACTTTCAACATCCTATGGAATCCTGGGCTTTGCAGTTAGGGAGGGGCATTTAGAATTCCCAGCCAGGGAGCTCTTTGGCCTCAGTGAACTACAAACCCCAGAATAATAAGAACACTGTAGGGTGGAAATGGCCTTGGACTCAAGTTGGACTCAAGCCACTTCAGTGACTCGACTTGGCAATAAATGACACACTGACTTGACTCAACTTGTGACTTGTATATTTTTAGCTGCCCTTGATTCAGTAGCATAAGCCATTCATCCAGAAACTTTACAACTTTGAACAACGCTTCCATCTCTTTTTGCGCAGCTTCAGAAATGGGAAGTAAGATGGATCCTACTCCTCACATCAGAAGCTGCAGACTCTTTTATGCCCATTGACACAAATGCCTTCAGTTTGGGGAACAGGGAGCAAGAAGGATCCTGTTCCCCACTTCCAAATTTGCAGACACTTGTAAACCCATTGACCCCACCACAACCTCTTTTTTTTTCCTGTTAAATGTTATGCCCTGCCTTGGGGACTGTGGCAGCGAGGAGGAGGATTCTGATTCTGAGGCAGAGGCTTCCCCAGAGGCTGAAGTGTCCCCAGAAGCTGGTTCAGAGGGAGATAATACACAACAACAACAAGGGCCTGAGCCAGAGGAACAAATAGAGGAAGACACAGTTGACATACCTACCTTGCAGCAGAGATGCTGCGAAAGGGAGGGCTTGCGTCGTTCAGCCCGTTTAAGTAGCAAGCGAGCCCTAATGAGGGAACACCTATAGCGACAGCAGGCATAGATAAAAGAGGGTCCAGCTGACCTTCCCTCCCAGGGTCACTAACTGGTCTCTTTGGTCCGGAAACCCTGTGCTGTGCTCTGGGATCTGGTTGTCTTGGCACTCTGCCTGTTTGGACTACCATTTGGATTTGCCCCTTCGGATTTATTTGCTCTCAGCTGCCTTTCTGTTTGGACATTCTTTGACTCTAAATTTGTGAGTAGGAGCTGTGCTGTTTGTGATAACTGCCTGATCTACTGTAGACACAACATTAAATTTGGCTCCCCCACTTGACTTAAGACTTGACTTGAAAGTACCTTGCAAGGACTAAAAAGTCTACTTGAGACTTGAAGGTAGAGACTTAAGACCTGACTTGAGACTCGGGCCCTTTCTGTATCTCACCTGTACCCCATGATGTCATGGCATCATCCCAGCAAAGGTACTGCCGGGATGGGAGCGGGACCTGAATATACCCCTCCAGTCCCAGCCAGCTGCTGGTGGATGGGTTGCATTTGAGACAGACTCCTCCCTTCTGCAGTGCATGGCCACCAGCAATGTGATTGTTGCGCAATGGGAGGCCATTACCGGATTTTTTCCAGCAATGGTATACCATGTGATTGCAACGCCTGGAGATATGAGAACAGCAAGACTGAGACAACATCATGTGATGGCACATATCACAGACTGGCAGCAGTGCATCCCCATGCTGGGATGGTGCCATCATAAGGAAAGGGCTTTGGAGTAAAAGACTTAAATACACCATTCATTTTTTCCCTTCATTTTCGGAGAGGGCATTTTGGGCACTCTATGGTTCTGTTCTGGAGCTGGTTCCTGGTTTCTCCATGAGTTCTTTTGGTGCCAGTGTAACTCCACTGCTCTGATATGGTTTGATTGGCAAAACATATTAATTTGCAGATATGTTTAATTGGCATAAAATATAAATCATAAAATATAGAGCCTTGTGAAGGAGGAACTTTGACTGGAAAAACAGGTCAGAGGTGACCCCAAGCTTGGCTGGGGCTGATTTAATGGCTCTTTCAATGAGAAACAATAGCTGGCTCCAAGAGAAATGAGAATCCCCTGTGGTTTGCATATCCTATAGAAGTCAAAGCCATAAAACCAGCTATCAACTTAATCTGGCATCTATGTGTTGCAAGTTCCAAAAACAAAGAGTCTTGCTCATTTGACTGGTTCAGGAAAACAGGAAGATTTCAAACAAATCCATATTTGCATCATCCTCACACGTGTGATCTTTTTCCTGATCTTCAGTCAGGCAGACTTGAAAATCTTTTGCTGTCCACATCTTAAAAGCCATCAACTTGTTTCCTTTGGACATTAACATTTATCCCATTGTCTCTCTTTCTCCACTCTGCGAGACACAGGTAAAGAGTCATTAACACCCCACCCTCCCCCAGGGAAGATTTTTGGGTGTAAAGACCCCTTGATTTTGGATCACATAGACAGCACTTCAACTTCAGGGGTCTTCCTTGTCACTCTGCCTTTTGTCTTGGGCATCAGTCCAAGCCACATCGCAATTTCTCTGGATGGTAAATATATCCCAAATATATCCTTTCTATTCCTCTAACCTTCCTCCCTTTTCTTTCAAGTTAGCCTCATGTGATTGCTTGTGTGTGAGTGAGTGAGAGAGAGAGAGAGAGAGAGACTATTTGTGCATGTGCGCATGTATATTTTCCCCCAATAAAACACATTTATATTGCACTATGAGTTTTCTGATTGGTCTCTTTTGCAGTATAGGATAAGCTTTGATGGTGATAAATGATGAAACAGAGGGCACACCCACCAATGTTTTCACAGATGAAAATGGGAATATGTGTGGTCAAGCAATGTCAGAGTGTGGTGAAGATGGTAAACGTTATTAATGAGGAAGAACACAAAAGCCTAGGCGTTTTTCTTTTGCCTAAGCCTACTGGGGAGGGCAAGATGCTGCCTCTACTTTCCTCCCCTCCCTACTGAATTACCTAAGGGCAAAGTTTGCAATTATTAAAGTAAATGAGGACAAAAGGGGAAAGTAGGAAGAAGAGAAAGAACAAGGGACATTTTAAAGCAGCTGGAAAAGTGGGATGGCAGAGGATTGATCAGGACTGCCAAATCAGGACAGTTGGACAGCATGAAATGGTCTAAAGCAGAGAAGCATCCCAATCCTTTCACTGATGGGGTCCAGCACCCCTTTGCAGCAACTGGTAGAAATGCCTCCCAAACAACTGATTCTACTCAGTCTCTTCCCTGGCTGGGAATCAAACTCCCCATCACTGGTATATGGGGCACTTAGGTTGAGTGCACACACTACACACACACACCCTGCCAGGCAAGGCTTATGGAAGATAGATTTCCAAGGATGATACAGTGTAGAAGCCAATAAAGGAAAACAGTATGCAAATGTAATCCATTTCTATACTCTTAGCTATGAGAACTGTACAAGCAGGTTAGCACCGGACAACCATACATGCCACTGGTCCATTCCCAGCCTCAAACTACCAAGCTAATGCAAAAAGTTACTTTACAAGGTTATTAATACAAATTAGGAACTGGACAGCAGTTAATGTTTGGCCACAATGCCAACAAGAGCTGCAAAACGCATTTGTCTGGCATGGAGGCCAAACTTACTATGGAAAAAGAACTTTCTCTTGTTTCATCCCCCCACTGCAGGCTTGTTTCTAGAGGATATGGGACAGGGCCTTCTGGGTGGCTGCTCATGGGCTGTGAAGTTCCTTTCCAAGGGAGGCTAGTTTGGCCCCCTCTCCACTCTTTCACTGAAAGGCAAATATTTAGACAGGGTTTTGGTTGTTAACTGCGTAGGAATATTTGGTATCTATATCAAGCAGAGTACAGCATAGCTAGTGCAGTAGGAGCTTCTGGTATGAAATAGGAGAAAATATCAAGATGTTCTTGCAAAAGTTACAAAAGGAAAATTTACATTTATTGTTTAAGGAAACCCATCTTGGAATAGGAAAGGAAAAAGAGGAGAGAGGATTACCTAAATTTCAGTAGAAAAGCCCCCTAAAATTAGCTCTTCTGTGTGGATGTAAGCAATCCTGAAGCAGATGCTCCCTTTCCAGTGAAAGGAAAAACTAAATTTTGGAAGAAGGGGAAAGAAAGCTCTGTGGGCAGTAAGGAAGCAAAAAAAGCTTGAGTACATAGATCAAAGAAAGAAACAGAGAGGTGAAACAAAAATGCAGGCATGTACTCTCACTGATCGCTTAAGGCAAGCGTTGATGCCTGTTTGCTTCCAACAAACTAGTGATGCAGAACCAATAGAGGTTCTGTACTTTTATTTGATAGGGGCACTTTATGTCTAGGATTGCCCGTGTGGTTTAATTGTTAGATAGGACTCTGGGAGACTTGGATTCAAATCCCTGCTTAGCCATGGAAACCCATGTGGTCAAGTCACTTACTCTCAGATCAGAGGAAGGCAATGGCAAACCCCCTCAGAATAAATCTTGCCAAGAAAGCTCCAGGATACAGTTGCCATCAGTTGGAGTCAATTTGAAGGTATCTAGCAACAACTGTACTTTTACCTTCATTGTTACATTTTAAATGCTTTTAAAACTGTTTTAAAGCAGTGCTTTTACTAGGATTGCTTATTGTTATTAATACTTTTGCATACCACCTAGCTTTTCAAAGATGAAAAATGGAACATGTGTGATCAAGCAACATCAAAGATCACAAAAAATGTTAAAGAGGAAAAACAGACAAACTGAAAGAGGCTGCAGCAATTTGCCTTTGCCTGAGTCTACTGAGAAAGGCAAGATTCTGCCCCCTCCTCTCCTCTCTCCCTGCTGAGTTAATGGAGTGCAAATTTATTTTGCACTTTGAGCTCAGCAGCAATTGAAATAAGCTGGGGACAAAGGGGGAAAGTGAGAAGAGGAGAGACAAACCAAGACATTTTAAAAAGAGTCAAGAAGGTGGGATGACAGAGGATTATTTGGGAATGTCCCTGGAAAGATGAGGACATTGGGGGGGGGGGTATGCTTTTGCATTGTTTTGATTTGCTTTCATAGAATCATAGAGTTGGAAGAGATCACAAGGGCCATTGAGTCCAACCCCCTATGCTTCCCCCATATTAAGAGAAAGGAAGGATATGAATTAAAGAAACTGGGGCACCCCTGTCCATCCTTCTCCTAGAAAGATCTGGCTCAGCTTGGTGCTTTCATTGTATCTCTGAAGGCCCTCCACGATTAGGGGGCAAGGACCAAAAACTAATCCACTTAAAGACAAATGCAGCAGTCAAGGGACATCTCAGTGCATTCTGAGCTTCTAAGAAGCGTGGCATTGTGCAGACCACTCATATCTAGAGACACCCATCAAGCAGAACAGTCTGTTGGAGTTCAGCTCATTCTTTTTTAGCAGGCTAGGCTGCCACTAGAAAACCAAATGGAACTCTATGAGTCTTGTTTGTTATCTGGAAAACCAGTTATGGCTTCTTTCCAGTCACTTCTCTCCCATAACTCCAGCACTGTGCTATGAATTTCTGCTATGGTACTGAAGCCCTATGGCCAGAATAGTATGGATGTCTTACACATGTGTAAGTTCCTCCATAGAAGTTACTAGATATTTTTGTCTGATATGGAATAGCCCTTTCCAGTTCAAGGTTGCAGAAGTGGATTTGCACATGTGGTGCCATTGTGCAGGGATGTGCACTATTCATTATGAATGGATGCCCATTGCACAGGAAAGCACAAATCCCATTTGGTTATGCATTTGGTTGCATGTTTGTTCACTTGGTTCAGTTACAAAATATTGCCATTCAACAAAAGGGTTGTGAAGTCTAATTGATGTCTAACTCTGCATGCAGAGTTGTACACGATGCAGTCTTGATGTAGGATCTCACCCTGCATGTTCCAGAGTTTCCACTGCTGGATGTCACACTGACACCAACACTTCTCTAGTTGTTATGAAAGTGATGGCCCATTCACACATGTGCCACTTGATGCTGCAGTCCATAAGCCAGACGAACTTCTGATGCAAAGCTGGCCAGAATTTTCTAGCTGTAATGTATCAGAGCCACAAATCAAGCTTACACTGGTTGACTAGCAAGTGGTAAGATGACACACTAAAACAAGCAGGAGCAATGCACTTGCCTGTTGACACCAGATGGAAAATCCAGTATTGGTGCTACTTAAAGTACTCAGTCCATCTGTCACCATGCACCGGTGACGGCACTCAACAATGGCTGACTCTGGATAGAGGTTCAGTATTAGCTAACTGAACAAAAAACATCACTCTATAGATGTAGAAGTATGTCCCATAATGAATCAACTGGACCTGTCTATAAAAGTCTAATTATACCTATCAATCTATGCTCATGACTCAGGAAAAAATTGTCTAAAATGACCTTTAACCAATCTTTTCACAAATTGTTGAACTTCTTTTGGAAGGAGAGGTGGGGAATAAGATTTTGGAATGGTTTGTTATTTTGGATTACCACAACTCCTGCAATACTTTTAGTTTCTTAAAGAAGCATATGTTTCCCTATGGAAATATCTAGACATTTTTGCCTCATGCACTAAGTCTACATTCAGTTCAAGGATGTGGAAATGGAATTGCCCATGCAGTGCATTCTTGGTCCATCTGTAACCATTTCCCCCCACCAACAGCAGTTCTGCTTTGGTTGTACATTCAGTTGCACAGTCAATTCTGCATTTGGTTGTGCATTCGGTTGTGCAATGTTGTCATTCAACACAAGAGTCTATAGCACAATCAGCACATAACTCCACGTGTAGAGAGCAATGCTATGCAGTCCAAATGAATTATCTCAGCCTGGGAGTTGAAGGGCAGAATCTATAACAATCTGTAATATATATGTGAAGAGGGGAGGCAGTACCATTTATAAAGATGCAGCTGATCTGGTCTCTGAGGGGAAGGATTAGGAAGGTTCACCCTGTTTATGAGCAGATGCTCCCTTTCCTTTCCCCTGGGGACCAGAGCAGCCACATCATCATTGGAGTTGCCTTCCTCTCCACCCTCTCTAAGCAGCAGCAGCAGTGGCCCCTCCCAAGGCTTGGAGACTCTCAGGATCCAGAACTGTATCACAGGTTTACAACTGGCTTGAAGTGGGAATTCAGCTGTAGTCATCATCCTCTCTAACATTTCACAGATGAAAACCTGAACATGTGCTACCAAGCAACATCAGAGTGTGGTAAGAATTACAAAAGTTATTATCGAGGAAGAACATGCAAGCTAGGAGAGGCTGCAGCAGTTTGTGTTTGCCAGAGCCCACTGGGAAGGACAGGATTCTACCTTCTCCTTTTCTTCCCAATCTGCTAAGTTAATTGAGTGCAAATTACTTTTGCACTTTGAAATCAGTTTGCAGCAACTGAAGTAAGACGAGGGCAAAGGGGGAAAGTAGGAGAAGGAGCGAAAAATGTAGACAATTTTAAAGCAGCTGAAAAAAGTGCAGTGATAGAAGATGAATTGGGATCATCTCTGCCAAAGTGAGACAGTTGAAGGGTATGAGCTGAGGAAGATGGACCAAAGTTCTGACTCAGTATAAGGCAACTTTCTGTGGCCCTTTCTGCACTAGACTGTTATAGTGCTATTATTCCACTTTCAACATCCTATGGAAACCTGGCGTTTGCAATTTAGGGAGGGGCCTATAACAGTCTAATGCAGAAAGGGCCTGTGTTCCTAGTTTCTCACTTGGATAAATTGGCAGCGGTACCTCATTTAGCTTCACAAACTGTGAGCAGTTGGCCCTGGCTAACAAGCAGGCTACCAAGCCCAAGGAAAGAGCCTTTATACCTTCAGCCACAAAGGATGCAAAGAACAGTCTGCTTGAAATGATGGGCACGCCAAGAGGGAGCAGACACTGGCTTGCAGGAGCAACGGTACCAGCCTAGCAGAGAGAGATCCATCCTAGAGATCACACAAGATGAGGAAGGCCAGTGCCAGCGGCAAAGAGTCTGAACCTGACAAATGTTCACAAAAGCCCAGGAACAAAGGGGTGCTTTCCCTCATCAGCTTGAATGTCACATCGACAGTGGGAGGACCTGAATTATTCCTTTTATAACCCTTTTAGAAAGGGAGGGGGGAAATGAATAGATGGGCTTCTTGTGCTCCTGTAACGTTGCTCCACAGAAGAACTGGTGGTGTTGGTTCAGGCATCCACATTAGCTGCTCTGCAATGAATAGACAAAGCAAGTGGCCCAGGGAGCTACGCTTTTTATTCAAAGCTTGGAAGAATTCCATTTTTGAGAGGATTCATACTTTCCAACTGTCCCAGTTTGGCAGGGAAGGTTTCAAACAATCCTCTGTCATCCCATTTTCGGCTGTTTTTAAAATGCCCCAGTTTCTCTCTCTTCCTCCCATTTCCCCCTTTCTCCTCAATTTTCTTTTGTTTTGCTTTAAATTACTGCACATTACTCAATAAGCACTCAATAAGCCCATCAGAGAGGAGAGCGTTGGAAGAAATCTTCTCTCTCTCTCTCTCTTTCTCTGGCCATTTCTGCACTACACTGTTGTAGTAATATTATTCCACCTTCAACATCCTGTGGAATTCTAAGATTTGTAGTTTACTGAGGCCAAGAGCTCTCTGGCTGAGAATTCTAAATGCCCCTCCCCAAAACTGCAAACCTCAGAAGTCCACAGGATGCTGAAAGTGGAATAATAGCACTATAACAGTGTAGTGTGGAAATAGCCATTCTCTATATCTCTCATGTATATTTAAAGTTGTGAGCTTCAGTGTTTGGTACTGAATGCATAATACTTAGTGACATTGTTACCCTGAAAATTGGGCGTATCTTGAGGACACCCAAACCAGGCTTCAAAAATTAAGGAATTAGCAGAGCTACCCAGCAAAACTCACAAGAGGTCAGGGCAGGGGATCTTGTCTTGTCTATGGGGTCAGAACCATGCAGGAGTCAGAGAAAGATCTAAATGATTTTTATTAGAAAAAAAAAACTAGCAGAGGGAGTCACATACACACGTCATCAAATATTATTGCAATCTTATAAGGGCTACAGAAATAAAGTTGGAAATAAGTGACGAAGTGGGAGAGAGGGCATACGGACCTTAGTCTAGATGTCCTGGGAGAAGGAGAAGATTAGCGCAGGCTCGGTGTAAAGCACCAAGGAGAGGCTGGATCCTGGGCTGGATGGATGGTAGCAGCAGGGTCTCGCGGAGGAGTGGGGACGCGAGTCACATTTGGCTCTCAGCAGTGTCTGAGAGGCTTATATGGGAGGCTTCAGTAGCAGTGAAAAGGGCCCTTCTGTCCGGTCTAGGAGGCTCTCCAAAGAGGCTCCAAAAGTGGGGAGTTTTATAGCCAATTTCTGTCTTCAGGCCAGGTATCGGCTAGCAAAGTATCATTAATGGGCGATGAGTGCGGAATATAATGTTAAGCAAATATCACGACCCCTCCTCAGTATTGTTTCGTATTGGGAAGTCCAAGTGCGTGATAGGTTTAAAATTCCGAATTGATAGGTTTTGATTGTCTGTCTTCGCACAGTTCATCAGCGTAGCTTGGGGCGTGACAGTGTCCACGAGCGAGTCTATTGTCTGCCTAGAGATATGTGACTCGGAACAATAGGTCAGTCTTTTAGCCTAAAGGACGTTGTCTACGTTCCCATACAGCAGAGGGAGACAGTATTGTTGTTAAGGATTTCCCATTCAACGCCAAGGCAGGTTTTAATTGCAACTGACCTTTGCTAACCAATATCCAGGTTTGGGGGGGGGGGGCAAGCCAATTTTAGGAGTCCTCTCTTGGGATTACTTTGGGGTGTAACAACATCACAATGGGCCATCCATAACCTTCACATTTTGTCCTGGAAACCATAGGTCCTGGGACAGTCCTGAACTAAGAACTTTAGAAAATGTCCATGCCTGGTGAAAGAATGGAAAATACTTGGAGAAAGTAGATGGGGAGAAGGTTTCTCTCTCTTTCGTAATATTAGACCAATGGGATCCGCCAATGAACTAGTGACTAGTGGCAGGGACAAGAAAATATTTCTTTACTCAGTGTATAACTCAACTGTGGAACTCACTGCCATAAGATGTATGGTGGTTGACAACCTGGATAACTTTGAAAGGGGATGATGGGACAAATTCTTAGAGCATAGGGCGGTCAATGGCTGCTAGTCAGGATGGCTATCTATCAACTCCAGGATCTGCAGGAGTAAACCCCAGTGCATCATTTGCTGGGGAATGGGAGACATCAGCTGGAATTCTCTTGGTGAGTCCCAACATGGCCCATTCAATCAACTGTTGAAAGGTGAGTCAACATGTAAGTGAATCCTATTGATTTAATAATTCTCCCCTAGTGAGAACTAACAATCGGGCTGCAACTGGACCCATACCCTTTGGAACAGTAACCTTTTGCACCCTAGACTGTTATAGCGCTATTATTCCACTTTCAACATCCTATGGAATCCTGGGGCTTGCAGTTTAAGGAGGGGCCTCAAAGACTCCTCCCTAAACTGCAAACCCCAGGATTCCATAGGATGTCGAAAGTGGAATAATAGCACTATAACAGTCTAGTGCAGAAATGGCCAGAACACTGGACTTGATAGGCCTTTGGTCCAATCCAGCAGGGCTGTCCTTATGACCTTCACTGTCTGTGTTCTCAGAAAGAAGCAGTGCAAATTCCTCAATGATGTTAAATTTGAAAAACAACCGTCTCCCCCTTAGCCCCTCAAAATAAGGAAGTATATTCCTCTTAACGTCAAGCGGGCCAGTGGCGATTCTTCCAATTAAATGCAATTGGCATTTTAATCATGAATGCCACTATTAAATTATCTGAGATTTTGTAGTGAAGTAATTGGGTCCGCCTTGGTTACTAGCTATTTCTTTTGAAAATGAGCACCTCACTCTTAATCCAATTAGTAAGATATCATGGAGAGGCAAAAAATGAGGACATTAGAGAACAGAGGGAGGGAGAGAGAGAGAGAGATGAGCCAGGCAAGACTAGAATGTAAGAAGGTTACACACACATACAACCAGTGATGTAGACTCGAGTTGGTAGACTCAGATTCAAGTCAGACTTAAGTCGCTTCAGTGACCTGACTCTGCCATAAATGATGCACTGACTTAACCCGAGACTTGTATATCTTTAGTGACTGACTTGATGCCCTTGGTTCAGTAACATAATGTGTTCATCCCAAAACCTTACAACTTTGAACAACGCCTCCATCTTTTTTTGCCTGTTGGTCACAGGACAATCTCTCTCAAGCCCAAAGTGTGGGTGCATTTCTCAGAGGGGAACAGCAAACGGGTTAGGCAATGGGCTTCAGTCAGGCTTGAGGTCTGCTCAGCAGCCTGTCCCTGCTGCGTGTCGGAGGAGCCTTCTAAAATGTGTCCTAAGAGCAAAAGACAAGACTTGCCCCCAGAGTGCAGGGTGCATTTCTCAAAAGGGAACAGCAAATATGTTAGACAACAGGCTTAAGGAGGAAGGATCCTTCCTTCTAAAGCTTTTGAATCTTCAGTAATGGGGAGTAAGATAGGATCCTATTCCCCACTTCCAAGGCTGCAGATGGCAAAATTGCGAATGTGGAGAGCTAACTCTGCTTAAATTGTTAAAACTGAATATTTCACTCTATCCACTAATTCTGAAATTTTGGTTGGGGTATAAAGTCGGCTTCCAGGCTTGAGACTTGACTTGAAAGTATCTTCAAGGACTTGAGATTTCACTTGAGACTACCTGACTTGAGACTTGGAGGAAAAGACTTAAATGCATCACTGCATACAACACGCTTCTCTTTACAAGTTGTTTTGCACCCACACCTAAGATTTGTTTGGAGAGAGGTTTGCTTTTGCCTTCCTCGGTGGCTGAGAGAGTGTGGCTTGCCCAAGGTCACCAAGTGGGTTTCCAGGACCAAGCAGAGAAGTGAACACTAGCAGTCAATAACTGTCTAACCACTACACCACACGGGGTCTCATAAGCATCTTCCCTGACAGGCAGAATTCTGTACCATTGTCACCACTTCCCTTTGCAGATGTTTCTGCACCGGGAAACTTTTTCCTTGCTCCTTGGGCAAGCAGGGCAGCCTGACACAAACCATTGATTTACAGCTTAGTAAACCAAAAGAGATCTCTCTCCAAAAGGAAGCCTGAAAAGTGGAAACTCTAGCCCAGCTTCTGCCTCCCGGCCTGAGAAAGCCATTTGTTTAATCGTAGCCTTTCTAATTGGACGCATCAGGTGCTGGATGCAAAATGCGTGTGAGTTTTTGGCAGGCTTGTTTGCTCAAAGGCAAAGAACAGCTGTAACACTGGTGGTTGTTTTGTTGTTATTCCAACACAGGGTCAAAAGGCTGCTGTTGTTTCCCTGTGGGTGTTCCCAGGAGTAGGTACGAGAATGCTGAGAATTCAGCAGAAATTAAGCTCAACAAAGCAGCTCTTTGATTCGATTACAACAAGCCTCATTTATCCTGGTGGGCACGAGGCCCTTGTTAATGAATGGGAAATGGGGTTGTGTGGGGCTGAATCCTCCCCCAGACCATGCCTTCAGCTGCCTGCCACCCTGAGTCAAAGCTAATTTCTTGAGACCAGGACAAGGAGCAATGGATACAAGCTGCAGGAGGGGAGATTCCACCTGAACCTCAGGAAGAATTTCCTGATGGTCAGGGCTGTCCGGCAGTGGAATGTGCTGCCACAGAGTGTGGTGGAGTCTCCTTCTTTGGAGGTTTTTAAGCGGAGGCTGGATGGCCACTTGTCGGGAGTGCTTTGAGGGTTTTCCTGCATGGCAGGGGGTTGGACTGGATGGCCCTTGTGGTCTCTTCCAACTCTACATTTCTATGATTCTATGATTCTATCATGTCATTCTCCCTGGGGTCACTTGGCAAGAGACCCTAAGGGCGTTCAGGAGCTATAGACAGACAGTTCCCTCTGTCTGTTGCCACCACCATGGCAGGAGGCCATGTCCAGAATCAGCATCTTGATCCTGACATAAAAGGAGCATTGATGTATGGTGGGGAGAGGGTGAACCAGTTTCTTTCTGTCCCCCTCTTCCCCAATTCCTAATTACCAATTATGTATTTAAGTCTTTTATTCCGAGTCTCAAGTCAAGTGTCAAGTCTCTACCTTCACATCTCCAGTCATGTCTCGAGTCCTTGAAGGTACTTTCAAGTCAAGTCTCAAGTCTGGAAGCCAACTTTGTACCCCAACCAATATTCCAGAATTATTGGATGGAGAGAAATAAATTCAGTTTTAACAATTAAAGCAGAGTTGGCTCTCCACTTTTGCAGTTTTGCCATCTGCAGCTTCACTGAAGATTCAAAAGCTTTAGAAGGAAAAATCCTGCATCCTGAAGCCCATTGCCTACACATTTGCTGTTCCTCTCTAAGAAAAGCACCCACACTTTGGGCTTGAGAGAGATTGTCATGTGACTAGTAGGCAAAAAGAGATGGAGGCATTGTTCAAAGTCATAAGGTTTCTGGATGAAAGCTTTATGTTACTGAACGAGGGGCATTGAGTCAGCCATTAAGAATATACAAGTCTCGAGTCAAGTCAGTGCAACATTTATGGCCGAGCTGAGTCCGAATCGAGTCACTGAAACGACTTAGGTCCAAATTGAGTCCGAGTCTATCGACTCAAGTCTACACCACTGCTAATGACGCCCTCTTTTTCCTAACCATATCTATCCATCTCTCTCCCTTTCTCTGTCTGCTAGCGTCGTGTTGGTGACACACATGGGCCTAAGCTCCCCTATGGAAGTGGTTGGACATTCTTTTCAATTGCATAATGGCTGTATTGAGTTCAGCATTGTGGAAGCAGCATTACACTTGTGGCACATTGCCTGTGGTTGTGCCTGGTGCATTGATGTATGCTGTGCATTCTACACTGATGCTCAATGAACGTTTGGTTATTGGCAGTATTTATACATTGTGTCCCAGCCCATGTTACTTCTACAGCTCAGAGATTTCAGGGGAGCACAAGGCCAGCCACCTTCTCTTTGGTTCTGGCCTAAAGCCTAACACAGCAAAGCACATTTCAGCCCTGGAAATGGTGTGGAGGAGAAAGAAAGACATTGGTCAGCAGCATCCAGCAGGCTGCATTTGGGGTTTCTGTTGGGATTCTAAGCAGACCAGTCTATCTGATATAAGTGGCTGAGCAGAAGGGGGAGAGGAAACATATAGATAGCAGTCTACTTTGGGTGTAGAGCCCTTCATCATTTTTTTTAAAGTGAATCAAAGCATTGTGAGACCTTATCTTCTGAATCTTCAGCAGGAGATCCTCAGTGTTTCAGACAACGATCATTCTCATTGTCTGTTAAGTGATCCTTTTTCAATTAAGACACTGGGATTTGAACCTAAGAGCTTCCACCTGGCCATGCTGCTTGGGGATTTGGGTATATGTAGTCTCAAAAAAAGGGAACTTTTCAAGACCATCCCTCTCTTTCTCTCTCTCTCTCTACACACACGCACACACACACACCCTGGAGAAACATTTCTATCTGTTGTTCTATTCTAGCTATACCTTTGGGTCCTATACTATATTGTATTCAGCATGACAATTAATCCAGCATTGGATTAAGCTATTGTTTTGCTAACCAAAGAATAATGCAATCACCAATTGCCTAACTGTGCATCTCAGTGCCTGAATGTTTTCATATTACTAGAGAAGCAGACTGTTGAAAATCATCTATTTGGGAGAAAAATATGTGACCTTTGGAAAGGGCAGAACAATAGGTCCATTTATTCCTTCTCTTGCTTCCCTCCCCTGTCTCTTTTAAAACTTGCTTTTTCAGTTCGGAATTCTCCAGAGAATCAAATGCTATCATGGGAGCTTTGTTGTTCCTAATCTGTACCCTTCAAACACAAGCACATTCCCAGCTGGACTTGCACAGCTAGGGACTACGATGGGAATTGCTGATTTACACCAGTGCAGAAAGACAGACAGCCGTGCAGGAAAAGATGCTGACTCCCTTTCCTTGTTGGCTTGCTTTTGCAATCTGTCGCTGTAAAAGTTTGCTTTTAATGGGCTTTAGATATTAAAAGAAGATTTTGCTGTATATCTTTTGCTTTAATGCACACAAATGCTACTCTTTCAACAGCTCAGTTCCTCTGCAGTTCATATAAACAGACTCCCTTTTGTCTTTTCAAAGCTTCCAAGTAATCCTTCTGTCCCGTTTCCCACAACTCTGGGTCAACAAAAGGGCTCCCAAACGGGGCTAATTTTGTGACAATGGGTGGTGCGTCCATTTCTTTGGAAACTCAAGCCCCATGGAGACTTTCGAACATGATTCTACATCAGAACTGTGTAGCATAAATCGCTACCTGCAGAGTTATGCAGTGATTGTGCAGTGTCACCCTTGTGTTGAATGGCAACTTGACACCACTGAACCAAAAACACAAATGTGCAGCCGAGTGCCCAGTATCCACGCATAATGGTACCACATATTCACCTCCATTTCTGCAGCCTTGAACAGAATGTAGATGTTTTCCATCAGACAAAAAGGCCCAAAGTTTCCAAAGGGGAATTTGCACATGATAAGACAGCAACAGAATTCTAGCCATAGGGTTTTAAAAATCATTGGTATTCCTGTTCAGTTATGACTTGGCCATATTTTATGACCCAGGCCACATACTTTGCCTAGCCAAAACTGATCAGAAGTTTCATCTGTAGCTGCAAGGATCAAGCCAGCATACATTGGCTAGCATCCTCTTGGTGATGTTTTCAGGTTTAACCAGAGGTTACAACAGCGTAAGTAAGTTCTGCAATGTTGCAGAAGGAAGTATTCAGTTGTTCCTTGCACAAACCTCCCCTCATCCCTATGCAAAGCAGTGTCTAATCACCATTGTGTTCCCTCTTGGCCTTTAGTGGCTGAGGGAGGGTGGAGGTGCCCTAAAAACATTCACGTGCAGTTCTACTGCCAGAAGAAAGGAGCAGGCAGTAACTTCTCAAAATGAGACAATGCAAACCAGACTGCTCTGGTACTTCTGCAGTTCACAGGCTTAGTGGGGGCAGTAGGCCTGTTGGCTTCCCGTTGGTCACAGCCTCCTCCTGAACACTAAAGGGGTATTGAGGTCTGTGCCAGTGCTGAGATAATGCCTTGTGGGATGATGCAGAAGTAAGTCTGTAGTTTTATGCTCACAGAGCATTCAGTTCCATGCTCATAGCCAAGATCCTACATTACGTTTGTATACTATAAGCCTCTTACGCACTGACTATGCTCTGTTATGCAACCCTTGCGTTGGCTGTTGTACAGCTGAACCAAGATACCATGTGTGCAACCAGACGCACAACCAAATGTGCATGAGCATCCATGTGCCGTGCAAATCCCTCTGCATTCCACTTCGACACCCTTGAATGCACACATCTCACGTCAAAGATGTGCAACCCCCACCATAGGGGAACTTACAGATGTGTAAGAAACTAGCAGAATTCCAATCATAAGACAAAAATTATAGTATCATAGAATTGGAAGAAACTGCAAAGGCCGTTCTGTCCAACCCCCTAACATGCAGGAATACACTCCTACAATTGCAACTCCCAAATTCTGATCTTTCCACCAAATAAAATCATTAGCAGTAGCCATGCTGGTTGAGAGATTCTGGAATTTGTGGTCTAAAAAAGGAACTTTTTTCCAAGCTCCACTCCATATGTGTGTGTGTGTGTGTGTGTGTGTGTGTGTGTGTGTGTGTAAACTTTCCCAGTGGCCTGCTTCTGAAGGAACAGGCTTACAGGCTATGCTTTTCTGCAGCAGATGGATGAGGCTACAGGGGGAGGTTGCTTCTGAGTTTTTTTGCAATTAAAAGAAATAATGCACCACAACAATCCTTAAATATTATTCAGGCACAGATAAATGAGGTTTTTAATTAAATGGCATGCTCTAATACACCACCCAGTAGATTCAGTAATAGCTGTCTTTAGCGCTCCAGCTGTATCTGAGCTTTAATGACACGATAACAGCAATAATTCTAATCCACGGGATGTATAGCCAGTCAGGCTTTTTGAAACTCCCCTGGAAGAGCAGCTCTGTGTAAAAGGCCTTTGTGGTGTTGCTGCTTTGCTGATTTACTGAAAGGTTCATTTGGGAAAAGAGCTGGATTTAAGGTGTGCTGGCTTGAAGATTTCCACAAGAGCTGAAATAGCTGATCAACCTGGGGATGGGGAGCAAAATGCAATCTTGGGGGCTGCATGTAACTTCCCCCAGGTTCATTTTGTGGGCCCAGCTAGCAGCCTGTCCTAGACATGCCCCCCACCAAAAAAAGAACAACGAAGATCAATTACCTTGCCTGGAAGCCTCCAGGGGCTGTGATTTTTCTTTTAAACATATTTTGGGGACCCTCTGTATTGTGTAACATTTTTTTGTAAGCGACCATGATTTTACATCTACATCTATACCTAAGCCCTATATGGCTTAGGTCCAGGCTATTTGAAAGACTGTTATCTCCCTAGCTGAACCTGCCAGAGCCCTAAGATCTGCAGGGAAAGACTTTCTCTTGGTCCCCCTACCATCCCAGGTTCGCCTGGTGAGGACATAGGAGGGAGCCTTCTTAGTAGCTGCTCTCACCCTCTGGAACTCCCCTCCTCAGGAAGCTAAGCTGGCCCCCTTCTTGCTCTCCTTTCGCCAACAGGCAAAAACATTCTTATTTAAGCAGGCTTGTAAACAGGTGGGCTTTTAGTTTATCAAGATTTTTTTTAAAAAATTTCTGCAGGTTTTTATAATTTTATATGTTTTTCTAATGTTTTAAATTGTTTTAACTTTTTTGGAAGCTACCTTGGGTCCCATTCTGGGAGACAGGTGGCATACAAATATAATAAATAAATAAATACATCACATGGATGCAGCATAAATCAACACAGACATAGTTAACACAGCGATTCTGCTACACCATCCTCTTACTGAATACTGTAGTCCTGCTCCCCACATCTGTAGTTTCGTTTTCTGCTGTTTTGTTACCAGAGGTCAACCATGGTCCAAAAATATTAAATGGAAAATTCCAGAAATAAATGATTCATTGGTTTTAAATTGCATGCTATTCTGAGTAGTAGGATGCAATTTCACCCCCCCCCAGGACATGGATCATCCCATTTTCAAGCATATCCACACTGTATAACACTACCCACCCACTAGTCACTTAGTAGCCATCTTGGTTATCAAATCAACCATCGAATTACTGCAGGGCTTGTGTTCAAGTAACTCTTATTTTACTTAATAATGGCCCTAAAGCACAAAAACGTTATCATAGGTATGCACGTACAGGGAAAAAAAATAATATATACCATATTTGCCAGTATATAAGATGCACTCCATTTTCAGACCTTATTTTTTAGGGAAAAAAATTTTAGTACCTGGCTGAGGCAAAATACATGGGAAGGGAGGGATTGAAAGGAGACGTGGCACAAGGATTCCCACTTTCCCTATGTTCCTTTTGAGGATTCCCCTTGGGCAAATCCCATTCTCTCAGCCTCAGAGGCAACACCCTCCCGAACAAATCTTGCCAGGAAAACTCCTCCATAAACTGGAGCTGAGTTGCAGACGCTTAAGGAAAGCAACTGCGAAAGGGGAATGAAGACAGGAGGCACTGAGCCCTGTGCAGAAAAGGAGTAGGGAGGCAGCCAAAAGAGGGGGCCCAAAGCATCTGGAGGCTGCTTCTCTTCTTTCTAGATCCCCCCTCTTCTTGATTCATTTTCTTCCTCCACCCTCCTAGCAAGCTGGTGGAGGCTGGGGTAGAAAACAGAAACAAGCAGCTCCTCCAGAAGAAACCAAACCTCCTGTTCAGGCTGGGAGGGAAGAAAGTGCACCTCCATCCCACTCCTTTCCCCTCATTCCAGGAACAGAAACCAACAGGGTATTGCAGGTTGTGCTGAGCAGGAGCCAACCAACTGCGGGGAGGGGGGACTGGGAAAATGCCCAGTGCCACAGCCTAGGCGATTCCTCACTCCCCCTCGTCCCACAGGAGTTTGGCTCCAGGAAAAAACCCCTGCCGGGAGGGATGAATGGGAGGCAGGAGGCAGGGAGGGGCTGCAGCAAGGTGGGCTCTTCCTCTCTATGAAGGGCTGCCCATGTTTTCCTGCTTTCTTTTCTTTCTTCTTAAACCCAGAGAACTTTATTCCCCATAAATCAGTCTAGAGAAGGATTAAACACAAGAGCTAAAACTACAAAGTACAAGCCCCACTCTAAGTTAATTGTTTGCAGGAGTTTGCAAAGTATTTACTGGTGTATAAGACGCACCCCATTTTCCGAAGGCATTTTTTTAGGGAAAAAAGTGTGTCTTATACGCCAGCAAATACGGTATAAGATTTGGTACCATCTGCTGTTTTCAGGGATCCACTGGGGATCTTGGAACACATCCTCCAGTGGTGGGGGGGGGCAATTGCTCCAGTACCATGCAACTGACTGTATACCTGTCCATGAGCCTGCTGATTGTCCCTTTGTTACAATAGGGAATGGCGCTCACTCCGGGTGAAATCAATGGGTGTATGAAAAGCTCTGATGAGTAGTTATGCACTATCCAGGAAAGCACAATGGCATGGGAAATGGTTAACCTTCTGGTTAACCTTACTTAGCCGGTCACGAATGGAATACAGCCATTTTACAATGGCCAGAAAAGCACAATGGTGTGTGTGTGTGTGTGTGAGAGAGAGAGAGAGAGAGAGAGAGAGAGAGAGAGAAGAATGGAAAGGATATTCCAAAAAATTGAAAAATAGCCCCCAAAAATGTTCCAGGAATTTGGGTGCCATTTAATGAGAAACATCATCTAACTACTGAGGAAAATATATATTTCAATACACTTTGTAAGGCATTTTCAAATCTCTGTGAGATTTCATCTCCTGCTCCTCCAGAGACTATGACACAGAGCAATGGCTTCCAATTTCAGAAGAACAGACTCCATCTAAACATTAGGAAGAACTTCCTGAGAGTAAGAGAGTAAGAGCTGCCTCAGAGTGTGGTGGAGTCTCCCTCTTTGGAGGTGTTTCATAGAATCATAGAAATGTAGAGTTGGAAGAGACTACAAGGGCCATCCAGTCCAACCCCCTGCCATGCAGGAAAACCCTCAAAGCACTCCAGACAGATGGCCATCCAGCCTCTGCTTAAAAACCTCCAAGGAAGGAGACTCCACTACACTCCGGGGCAGCAGTTTCCACTGGCGGACAGCCCTGACCGTCAGGAAATTCCTCCTGAGGTTCAGGCGGAATCTCCCCTCCTGCAGCTTGCATCCATTGCTCCTTGTCCTGGTCTCAAGAACAGGAGAAAACAAGCCCACTCCCTCCTCGACATGACATCCCTTCAAATATTTAAACATGGCTATCATGTCCCCTCTCAACCTTCTCTACTGTGCCACTGTGCTCCTGCATGGCAGAATGAGGTTGGACTCAATGGGTCTTGTGGTCTCTTCCAGTTCTATGATTCTGTGATTCTATGATTTGCAATTATGTATTTAAGTCTTTTACTCCAAGTCTCAAGTCAAGTCTCAAGTCCTTGAAGATACTTTCAAGTCAAGTCTCAAATCTGGAAGCCAACTTTCTACCCCAACCAACATTCCAGAATTATTGGATAGAGTGGAATAAATTCAGTTTTAACAATTTAAGCAGAGTCGGCCTCCACATTTGCAATTTTGCCATCTGCAGTTTCAGAAGTGGGGAATAGGATCCTATCGTACTCCTCATTATTGAAGATTGAAAAGCTTTAGAAGGAAGGATCCTTTCTCAAGCCCGTTGCCTAACACATCTACTGTTCCCTTTTGAGAAATGCACTTGCACTCTGGGAGTGAGTCTTGTCTTCTGCTCTTAGGAAAAGTTTTAGAAGACTCCTCTGCTGTGCAGTGGGAACAGGCTGCTTAGCAGACCTCAATCCTGCCTCAAGCCCATTGCATAACCCATTTGCTGTTCCCCTCTCAGAAATGCGCCCACACTTTGGGCTTGAGACAGATTGCCATGTGACTAGTAGGCAAAAAGAGATGGAGGCATTGTTCAAAGTTGTGAGGTTTCTGGATGAATGTCTTATGTTACTGGACCAAGGGAATCAAGCCAGTCACTAAAAATATACTAGTCTCCAGTCGAGTCGAGTCCGTGCATCATTTATGGCTGAATCGAGTCTGAGTCAAGTCACTGAAGCAACTTAAGTCTGACTTAAATCCAAGTCTATTGACTCGAGTCTACATCACTGATGATTTTTCCTCATCCCAAGGGTTGGAGATGACAGTCTGGGCCCTAAGGCTTAGAGCCAGGTCCTGAGATCTGGGAACGCTTCAAGAACTTGAAGAAGGAGAGGAGAGACTCCTGGTGTAGATTGCAAAATGGCCTCCCCCTTCCCTGGCTTCAGCTTCGTTCTGACAAAACTGCACTTTGTATCATGCATTCTGCCATCAAAAGGAATTGGAGCTTTATTGCCAGATTTGTACAGGGGAGCTGAGATGTAACTAGTAGGCCAGCACAATATATACATTTACTGGTGTATGTATGCTTTTCATTCTCCCTGGGTGCTCAAGCGCAACAGAAATACACCTGGTTCATCAGCACCTGGAAGAACAGAGCTGTTCTGGGGAGTCCTCAAGCTGCTGTTGTGTATCCAGGTCAAGGGACACTGGGGCGGAGAGCCACCCATGGCACCCCATGTCTGAACTATAACGGAGCTATCCAAGGTATTATCCTGAGGATGGTGACCAAAACGGTGAAAAGCCTGGAAACCATGGCCTATGAGGAGCAGCTTAGGGAACTCGCTTTGTTTAGCCTGCAGAAGCAAAGATTAAGAGATGACATAGTAGCTATATTTGCATATTTGAAAGGATGTATAGGGAAGATGGGGCAAGCTTGTTTTCTGCTGCTCCAGAGACTAGTGCCGTTTCCACACAAAGCTGATCCTTTGTAGTCTCCTTGAATTCTTAGCCATCAGTCTGCACACTGTAGTGTTGTAGCACCATAGTTTTACTCATGCTTCTGTGTGTTTTCAGCTCCTAGCACAGTTCATTGCAGTGAGAACCCACTGTATCTGAAAACTGGAAAACCCCCGATATAAATCACCCAAATCTGTTCTGCTTTGTTTTTCTCCTACATGCAGAAGTGTAACATCGATTCATAGTGCAGAAGTGGCTGGCTATGGGCATTCCCAGGTTGTCCCTTCTATCATTTCCATCCCTATCTCTCTCCACCCATCAAAAGACATGCTGCTGCCATTATTGTCTAATGTGTTAAGTGGGAAGAGAGTAGATCTGGTAAGGGACTGTTGAGATGTGTTTTTTTCCACGTATCAATGAAGATAACACACGTACGCACAAACATAGCAACGCAAAAATATGTTTAATTTTTTTAAAAAAAAAAACAGACCAATCGGTGATAGTGGGGCGGGGTGAGGGAGGGGAATGGGAGTGGCCAGGGACTTGCTGTTGTGGATGCAGCAACCACTGTTCTCCACGGTAGTACGACGTAAATGAGGAGGTGCAGACAGCACAGTTTCTAAATCGAGGTATAAAACACCGCTCTCGACATGTAGTGAACCGCCCTCCCATCTTGTGCACAAATGGCCTAGGAGACGAAGCAATGGATTCAAACTACAGAAAAAAGTGATTCCCCCTATAGCTTAGGAAGAACTTTCCAATGGTAAGAGCAGCTCAACAGTGGAACATGCTGCCTCAGAGTGTGGTGGAGTCCCTTTCTTGAGAGTTTTTTCAACAGAGGCTGGATGGTCATCATCTGGGAGGGCTTTGACTGTGTAGTCCTGCATGGCAGAATGCAGCTGGACAGGATAGCCCTTGTGGTCTCTTCCAACTCTATAATTCTGTGATCCCCAAAATAAGTTCAGCACCTTGGATACATCCTTTGAGATCTGAATTAAAACTCAGCATGGATTTGCAACCCCTTAGACATGGGGACCTCCAGCCAACATTGCCTCTACTGCTATAATTATTTTTTTGCTGTTCTCAGAAATAAAAAAAGATTTGCATCCTCATACCTTGTTTTATCATCATCCATCTTTGCCCCAAGAACTAATTACTTTATGAAGACATAGAGAGATGCTGTAGGCTAGTGCTTTTTTCAAAAAAACTCTCATTTATAAGGAAAGAAAAATAGTCAGCCATATAATAAATGTTAACATTTTTTAAAGTGCCTTCTCTCCATTTCAGCTCTCTCCCTCCCCGTATGAGTGTGTGTGTGTGTAGTTTTTTCAGCTGTCTTGCTTACAAAACAGTTAAAATGTCGGTGCCTTAGAAGAACATAATAGCTTAAGAGCTTCTAGCTAGAGTTGATCACATCTGTTCCCAACACAAAAGCTGCCGAAAGCTGAGATGAGGGCAGGGCGGGATTCCTCATCTAGATCTGGTGTCAGCTTAGAGGGAGAAGGTTCTCCATGCAGGTATCCAGCTGAGGCTCAACTGCTCATCTAATTGGCTTTCGTACACAGAATGAAGAATGTGCTATCTTCTCCTTCCTCTCAGGCAGCAAAAAGTCTTGGGCAGCAGTGGTGGGGGATGTCCAAGAGTGGCATGTGTTTCATATGGCTGACTCCAAAAGTCCTGAGGAATATTTCATTATTTAAGATTGCATCTCACTTTTCTTCCACAAATAACCCAGAAGTATATCAGCATGCCTAAATTCTGGGTACATCAAAAGGGAATATACAGATTGCTGTGGTGGCTGAGATTGGCTGTTTCCCCCAGTTGGTTCATTTTGTTGGAAGGCAATTGTGAATATAGTTGTTGGGAAACTGTGGGAGATGGGGGAGGAATGTGATAGATGATGCTTCTCAGATCAATTGATTGTGGCAAGAACTGAGCCAGTGAGTGAGCAAATCAACCTGCAAACATCCCCTGCACTGGAAGGTCAAACAGAGACAGAGTTGCCCCGGCCAGTTCATGACGGAGAGGGGACCAGCAGGGATGCAGAGGAGTTGCAGCCAGCTGTGCCCATCAGCCCTCAACCATGCAGAAGGCTGAAACGGGCTGCTCAGAGGGAGGCTGCTTGGGCTAGGCTGAGGAGACAATAACAAGCAGCACCTGCTCACAGGGGCTATTTAAGTCTGCCGGCATGGCTGCTCTTTGCTTGCAGCAAATTACTAGCAAGCCCTCACGACCTTTGTGGCTCCTGCTCCCTGAAACCCTCCGGACGGATCTCTGCCTCCTGAACCTTAGGACTGGACCGTGGCCTGGCTCGGCTTGTGTTTGGTATATTCGGACTCTCCCTACAAGTATTCCCAACCTCCCTCCTCCCTTGCTGGCTGAGGCTCGGCAGGGAGAGAATTCTGACAAGGAGGGACTTTTACTGTAAGGGACTTTTTTCCTACAAAATATGGAGTAATTAAATCACTATATAAGTTGAAATGCTGCATTATCTTTTTTCCCCCCATCATCATAACTACGATGACAGTGCTCCATCATCGCAGTTACAATTGACAAGTCCCCCTTTCAAACCTACATTTGCAGCCTGGCAGAGCCCTTGTTAAATCATTTCTGAGTTGCTGGAAAGTGGGGAGGTGGAGACTGACAACCACAGCTCTCTCAGTCAAAGAGTACCTCAAGAACAGGCAGCTGGAGAGACTGTTAACTCAAAACCCAGGTGACTCAGGGGTCCAGCCATGATGCCAGTACATCTGTGAAACAGTGGGGAATAGGAATAGGAAATAGGAAGCCTGTGAGAGGGGGATAACCTAACAAGATCTTTTACACCAATGTTTACCAGTACATGTACAAGGAAGAACCAGCCGGAGATCCAGAAATAAGCTTAATTGTGTTTTATTGGGGGGAATTGCAATCACACACACAAATCCAAGCAGTCACGCAATCACACAAGGTTAACCAAAGGAAAAGAGAGGAAAATTTTGGATAGCAAGATTTCAGGGCAAAGTGGGTGATATTTACCAATCCAGAAGAGCAGCGAAGAAGCAGCACTGTGGCTTAGGGCTTTTCCACACTTTGCAGGGGAAACGGGGCAGTCCATTACTCACGGGACTGGCTCGCTCTCCCCCAACGATCCACGTTGCTCCGGAGCAGCGTGCGCCCGCTGTACGCACTCTCCGGGGACGAAATGGAGGCTTCCGGTTGGCGGAGGCTCTCAACCAACCGGAGAACCTCGCCAGCCAGAAGCCCGCCCCCGGAAGATCTGCAGCCTTGCACTGGTGCGAGCCTGCAGATCTGTACTTTAGCGTGGCGATAGACTGGTGCACGCTGCGCTATTGAAAGACCTTTTTTTATTGGTCTTTCAATAGCATGGCGAAGCCCCACTTCTGGACATTTGGGAGCGGACTGAGGTCCGGACAAACAGCAAGTAGTCCGGACCCAGTTCACCCCCAAGAGCAGACGTCCTCGCCAGAGGGCGCTCTGGGCCATAGCTAAAGTAAAGTGCGGAAAAGGCCTTAGACACAAGTCTAAGGAGAGTACACAAACAGGAACCGGAGAAGCAGAGTAGCAACCAGCAATTGGTATACTGCGAATTGACTGGCCAAAAACTGGGGTTTAAATTCCTTATTTCTGCCAGGAAGACGAGGGGTTAATGGCTCTCCAGCCAAGTAAACAACGGAGTTCACAAAGCAGACAATGAGGTCCAGAATGGGCTAATGGTCTTAGCGTTAGGTGACAAAGAGCTAATGGCTGTCCTGATAGGTGTGAAGAAAAAAGGGAAGTTTGCTTGGTCAGAGGGAGAGGAGTAAAAACAATCAGCCATCTTAGGGGAATATTCAAGATGCTATTGTCTAAGAGGTTGAGTCATTGGAGGCTAACTGCAAGCCTATTATCACTGGAGTTTCTTGGTGATTTCCTGACTATGACCTGGCTACACCTGGAGGTCTTTTCTGACCTAATTCGCAATGCACATGTTTGGGCATGTTTAGTCTGCAGAAGAGAAGGTTAAGAGGGGACATGATAGCCATGTTTAAATATTTGAAGGGATGTCGTGTCCAGGAGGGAGCGGGCTTATTTTCCACTGCTCTAGGGACTAAGACAAACTGCAGGAAAAGAGATTCCACTTGAACCTCAGGAAGAACTTCTTGATGGTCAGAGCTGTTTGGCAGTGGAATATGCTGCCTTGGAGTCTGGTAGAGTCCCCTACTTTGGAGGTTTTTAAGCAGAGGCTGGAGGGCCATCTGTCGGGAGTGCTTTGATGGGGGTTCCTGCATGGCAGGGGGTTGGACTGGATGGCTCCGTCATCTCTTCCAACTCTATGATTCTCTGGCCAACTTTTTCCTCTTGTCCAGCATGGCCATGCAGCCATAGCAGGGTATACTTTATATTTATGCCAATTAGCCTAGTCTACCAATTAAATCATATTTTGCCAATCAAACCATAACAAAGTGTGGTGGTGGTGCTGCTAACAAGACCCCTCAGGGTTTAACCACAACTACTTGCACCAAGGCACTCCACAATAAGGCACTCCACAATAAGGAGCATGATGCAGAGTTCATTTCCTAGCACCCCTATCTCCAGTGCTTCAAAAACAACTGGGTTGGGATGCCGTCAGTCTGTCAAGAGTGGTTTTTGGTGACACGTTTGGTTGTTCATGACTGTAAATGTGAATCCTTGGCAGTTCCAATATTGTAACTGCTGAACAGGATGCCTGCCATAATTTGGACCCCATTTGGTAGAAAGGTTGGATATAATGCAATAAATAAACAAATAAATAATTGTTTAAAAAATATTCCAAACATTGCAAGCAATGACAGATAAGTTTGGGTAGTTCTCTGCAGCTTCAGTGAAACAACTGCCTGATTGCATGCATTTGTATTCATTTTTTTCAAATGTTGATGGAGGTGGAAACATTGAGGACTCATAGCTCAGTGACTGGAAAAGGAGGGAAGTCTTCTAGAGTGATGGCAGAATCAGAGAATCATAGAGTTGAGAGAGACCGCAAGGGCCATCCATTCTAACCTTATTCTACCATGCAGGAATACAATCCAATCACTCCTGACAGATGGCCACTCAGCCTCTATTTAAAAACCTCCAAAGAAGGAGACTCCACCACACTCCCAGGCAGTAGTGTATTCCATGTCAAGTAGCTCTTACCATCAGGAAGTCATTCCTAATGTTTAGATGGATTCTGTTTTCATGAAGTTTGCTCTATGTCCTTGTGATAATGGGGCTTCCCATTATCTAGACCAGTGGTTCTCAACCTGTGGGTCCCCAGATGTTTTCAGACTTCAGCTCCCAGAAGCCCTGAGCATTGACCATAGTGGCTGGGGCTTCTGGGAGCTGAAGTCCAAAAACATCTGGGGACCCACAGGTTGAGAACCACTGATCTAGACTTAGCTAAACGGGGATACTTCCCTCTTCAGGTAAACCAAGGGTTAATGAGGTGTTGGGATTAGATTACATTTTAGTGTGGGTCAGCATCATAGGTCACAGGGTGAGAATTGACCAATCAAAAAGGAAAGAGGTGAGCATCTTCGGGATGCTTAGAGATGCTTCCAGGGAGAAACTTCTTGGGATGCCATGTGGGAGAAAGTCGACAAAGGAACATCCTAGAGATGGGATCTGTGCCAGTAGTAGGCTGCAAGCCCCCATGCCTTGCCTCCTGGCCACATTCCTCTCTTAGACCATCTAAGCCTGTGAACCTAATTGTGAGTAACTAGAATAAGATAGTTAGTCGCGTTAGGGCTGTTTATTATTTTGGAGTTGGCTGATCTAAAGAATGTATCTGTTTTTGTAACTACTTGTAACTTAAGCGTACCTGGAGGAGGGAGCCTCTCATGTGTATTATTGTCTTGTTTATTTGCATGCCTTGAATAAATGCTTTCTGTAAACTTCTGTTTCTTCTCCATTTCCACACCAGTCATCGGCACACGCTTAGATAGGACTTCTCTCACTCATAAGGGGGAGGTGAGAAGGAAGGAAAGGTCCTTAGCATAGAGATTGGTAATCCACTGAGCAGGGTCCCACTGTACTGCTCAGATATTCAGAATTCAGTGGGTGGTGGCAGCAAGTATTAATAAACACTAGGGGAATTTCCAGCTCCTTTTCAAGGGTGAAAGTCAGGCTTGGGGGGCTGGAAATAAACTCCAGTATGACAGTCCTAGTCTCTGGAGCAGCAGAACACAGGCTTGCTCCATCCTCCATATGGTATCCTTTCAAATATTTAAACACGACTATCATGTCCTGTATTAAACTTTTTTTCTTTAGGCTACATATCCACAGGTCCCTAAGCCACTCCTCAGAGGGCTTCATGGGTTCCAGGCCTTCTATCATTTTATTTGCCCTCTTCTGGACACCTTCCAGCTTGTCAATACCCTTCCTGAACTGTGGTGCCCAAAACTGGATAGAGTATTCCAGAACTGGTATCAACAGTATCAACCTCAATTCAAGAACGATGTCGACAAGCTGGAACGTGTCCATAGGAGGGTGACCAAAATGGTGAAGGGTCTGGAAGCCATGAAGCCCTATGAAGAACACCTTAGGGAGCTGGATATGTTTAGTCTGCAGAAAAGAAGGTTTATAGGGGACATGAGAGCCATGTTTTAACAGAACTATTGATAATTTGGCCCTGACCCTCCTTCTCTTCCCCCTGATCCTCTTCCTCCACCATTATTAAACATTGGATAAAGACGACCAAAATGGTAGAAGACCTGAAATCTCCAAAGCCCTTTGAGGAGTGGCTTAGGGAGCTGGGGATGTTTAGCCTGGAGAAGAGAAGGTTAAGAGGCAACATGATAGCTATGTTTAAATATTTGAAGGGATATCGTATGGAGAATGAAGCAAGCCCACAACCCATGAAAACCAAAGGATGGCTTTAAATAAGGTCTTTTCAAGCCAGAAAGTAGTAAGCCATCTGTAATCATACCCAGCAACATTAGACAGATGAAAACGGGAATGCATGTGGCCAAGCAACATCAGAGTGTGGTTGAGATGGCAACAGTTATTAATGAGGAGGATCACACAGGCTAGCGGGGACTGCAGCAGTTTCCCTTTGCCTGAGCCTACTGGGGATGTTGGGTAGCCCTCCATATTTCAGTATGGGACATGTAGTAGTAGTCAATTAGCTGCTTGCTTGTAACCAAGGATGGGAATCAGAGACTGTTAGGTAAACAAAGCTAGGAATGTAGCACTGATAAGAACTACCAGTCGAAGCTGGCCTTTCAAGGTCTCTTACTGTGGGAAGAGAATCTTTTGCTTCTAATGTTTGGATTCTGCTAATTACTTTCAGTTCGCTCACTGAAGTCCCATACAACACATCACACTCCTAATAAATAGTGTATTAGCACTGTTACATTTGTGTGTGTGATTTCGGTTCCTGACAGGGAAGGACAAGACTCCACCTATTCCTCTCTTTTCCCCAACGTGTGCCAACTACTTATGCACTTTGAATTCAGTTCACAGCACTCGCAGCAAGATGAGGATGAAGCGGGGGGTGGGAGGAGGAAAGAGAAACTGGGACATTTTAAAAGCAGCTGAAAAAGTGAGCTGCCAGAGGAATAATCGGGACCATCTCTGCCAATGCAGAAAAGTGGGAGGGATATGGCTGTAATGTTTTCGTACCACAAGAGCTGAACCCGCTACCTTCACTGACCCTGGTATACTAACTCTTGACACTGACTTTCACCTCTACGACGATGGACAGCATATGTCCTACAAAGCAGCAGATGTTCCTAATGGCTCCCCAGAGAGACGAGAAGGGTTGGGAAAATGTACCAAGGAGTTATAGGTCTGCTTTGTGGTTTATTTACACATTCATCACCAGCTGTGGAGCTGCAGTGGGCAGAGGAACAAAAGAATAAGTAGGTTTCCAAAGTCACAAATCACACCGAGAGGACTGCCCTCTAGGCACCATTTTCCCAAGCTGGAGAATCATCTCCATGTACTCAGCCTCACCTCACCCTCCACCCTGGCCTTGGAATTTCTTTTGGGCAATCTTCACCAGCTTAAAAAAAAATGTATAAGACATTGCCCATTTTGATTGAAGGACCAATTTCATAGCCAGCGCACAGACTAGCTCTCAGTGTTGTTTGGGTGTATATTTTATAGCCAAGTTAAAATTCCCCACAAGTGTTTGTTGTCAGTTTTTATGTGCACCGAAAAACAAACCTCCAGTAACTCATTCAGGCTCATGAGAAGACAAACTGGGTTAATCCCCCCTTTTTTTCTGTTTCATTTTTTTAAAAAAAATCTATGCTCTCAAAGTAATCAATAGTGCCATAATTTATTGTTTTAATGTTGTTCATTATGTATTATTGTTGCTCTCAACTGCGTATGTTCTGTGATGAATAGTTCTCCTGTGTGCAAAAGCAATGAATGCACTGTTTCCCTCAAAAAGTTCTTTTTCATCGATTTTTTTAATTTGCTTAAGAACATAATGAATTGAAAAAGACAGGCGAGAGAGATGAATATTTCAAGTTGGGGGATTCTTAATTCTTTCCGTCAACAGTACCTTGACACTGTGTGGCTATTCTTGACTGGGGGCCTTTCTGCACTACACTGCTATAGTGCTATTATTCCACTTTCAACTTCCTGTAGAATCCTGGGTTTGTGGTTTAGGGAGGGGCCTTTAGAATTCTCTGCCAGAGAGCTCTTTGGCCTCTCTAAACTACAAACCCCAGGATTCCACAGGATGCTGAAAGTGGTATAATAGCACTATAACAGTGTAGTGTGGAAAGGCCCTAGATCTTGTTGAGGTTTTAAGTGGGTATTAGTTTCCCTGTGTAAGCAGTTGTACAATGCAAAATGGCCATGCTCACTTCAAGACTGCAGAAACAAAGATCACCATGTAGTGCAAGCTAATTCATTGCACATGGTTGTGAATTGCTCTTGAAAATGCACGTGCGCCTTTGGCATACCAACTCACTGATGAGATGGTACTGCACACAAGCACTGCGTAACTCCATGAGTTTGAAATTATGCTGTGGCTGCAATCCAACATCCCAAATATCCACACATGGAGACTCAGTACATGAGCATGAGGCAACCCCCAGGGAGAGGAGCAACACTCTCTAATACATGTCAATGGCTAGGTGCCATTGCACAAAGCACAATGGACAATGCACAACTGCAAAGCAAAGTATAAGATGAAAAATTACAATGCCATGTATAAGTTGTACAACCACAATGCAAAATACAGGATGCACAACCATGATGTACAACCGCAAGATGCAATGCATAGCTTGCAAAGACAAAACATAGGGGAACATACTGTCTGTGCAACTATGTTTCTGTCACTATCATCAGAATATATCTGCTGCACATTGGTAAGTTCTGGGCCCCACACACACAGCCTGACTTACACATGTGTAAACCTCTAACAGGATACCAGCCTATACATCCTCAGTTTAGGATCTCAGGCCTCAGCCAACATTCTGTTAGACAGTTATGCGGACGTATGCACTGTTACACCTAGGCCATTTCCACACTACACTCTTCTAGCGCGATTATTCCACTTTCAACATCCTATGGAATCCTGGGATTTGCAGTTTCGTCAACAGGGGCCAGCTGGCCCTTCCCAAAACTGCAAACCCCAGGATTCCATAGGATGTTGAAAGTGGAACAATCGCGCTAGAGGAGTGTAGCGCAGAAATGGCCCTAGTGACTGAACTTTAGCACCTCTCCACAACAGATTCACTTTAAGTTTGCAAATCTGGACTTATACATGTGGTGCCATTGTGCATGGTCAAATACAGTGCACAGTGATGCACTCCACTTCTACAACTAACTGGACAGAAATGTCCAATCACTTCCCCAGGACAATTTACACATGGCTAGTAACTGTTATGGAAAGTTGGCATTCCGCTGAGACTGCTTCAGTGTCCCACTGCTAGGACACACCTCACCAGCTGAGAACCATTGTCCTCTATTATGCCCACCACTGGTATTTTTTATCTGCCATTAAGTCAACTTCAACTTATGGTGAGCATATAATGCGAGATCCCCAGTCACTATCAGTCCTGCTCAGGTTTTGCAGACTCAGGGCCACGGCTTCCTTGACTGAGTCTATCCACCTGTATACAGTTGCCTTCTTTTCCTTCTGTCTTCTGCTTTACCAAATACTATAATCATTTCCAGTAAGTCATGTTGTCTCATGACATCTCCAAAGTATGACAGCCTCAGTTTCATCATCTTGGCTCCCAGGGAGAATTCAGACTTGAACGACTCTAAGATCCATTCATTTGTCTGATTATCAGTCAATGGTATCCATAGGTCTGCCGCCCAGTAGCAAGTTTCAAATCAGTTGAGTCTTTGCCTGTCAGCTTCTCTACTGTCCAGCTTTCACAACCATACACAGAAATCAGAACCAGGAGTATATCCTTCAGTAAATTAATTAAGGAAGATTCTTGTGGACTCTTTTAGGAAGTGGGATATCTGTTTTGCCTTCTTACTCATGTATCCTCTTCTCAGAATAAATTGTTTTTAATCTTTAGAGAGCTGAGGACCAAACACTTAATTATCTGTGTATGGTTTTATTGGCTCTGATTTTTCCATGCAGTCTTTGCAAGTATTGATTCAACTAAGTGCTGCATGAAATACCTTTATGCCCTGGTGAATTCTTCAGCAGTGTAGATTAACTAATTAATGAACTTTTCCCATGGTGATCTGATTGAAAGCTGGCTGAACAGCTTCTATGCCTTGCTGGATTCTCAACAAATATTGTCTTAATTAATCCTGTTCTGGCACCCTCTAAACTCACAGCCATTACCGTTATCTTGAGATGGTGAATTCCAGATATTCATTCCAGGGCATAAGAGGTTAGTAACTTCCATCAGTCATATGCATACAAGATCCCAGAGGGGAAAAAGTAACTTGGAAAACAAGGCTATAGAATGTTTATTTCATTTTCTAAAATAAAATCGGTCTGGCCAGAATTGGAAAACTGAATCATTCAAGCACTTATACGTACCATTGGATAGAAAAACTTTTTTAGGATTGAGCCAGAAGAAATATACCATGAGCCCTCCAGTTTTGCAGGGGTTAGAGAAGCAAGACCCCTGCAAAAGTGGAGAATGTCAAATAAAAATCACAAACCAATTTTTGAAAACCTGAGAATACCTCTGTATGAATCTCTAGGTCCTACAGCACAGTTTTATGGTCAACTGCTGGCAGAAGTGGCCCATAGTGACTGGCAGAAGTGGCCCATAGTGACATAGTGACTACAAGGGAGGACCCAGGAATGCCTAGACAAGTGTTCTCTCTAGCAATTTCTAGGTCCTCCTGCATGACCACAGAATCATGGTGGAGGACCTGGAGATGCTGACAGTGAGCAAATTAATTCTGTGGCAAGGACAAACAGGGTCCTTTTTTTGAATAAATAAGATAAATAAAATTACCTGTGAATAATCAAATCCTTGAATGCTGAACCTGCAAAAGCAGAGGCGCCACTGTATTTGTATCTTTAGCGTGAAAACCAGTCAGAGGCAGGACGGTATTGTAAACAGCCAATCAGGAACTCTGGTTTGGTAGCAGCATCATAATCCCACTCCCAGGGACCTCAGCCAATCAGAGCTTAGCAAAGCCTGAATTATGGCATCGAGCTCACCTGGGGCAGCCAACCTCTGCCAGACAGCATGCTGATTAATACCTGAATTGGAGGGACAGAATTTCACCTGACAGCCTCACTTTATTAACAGTAAAAATCTGCAAAAAGCAATGTCTAGGAGTGCCAACAGTTTAAATCCAACTATTCATACCAAAGCCTATTCCAAGAGTAGACTTTTAAAACAGTGGGATTTATTTATTTGTTGATTCACCACCAACAGTTGGGTCTAACTAACAGGATTCTGTCTTTGGAAGAGAAAATTTATTCACTGAAATAAGAGAGAAAAGCAAGAAGGTGTACCCTTCACAGATGGAACCAAGATATATGTGGCAAAGCAACCTCAAAGTGTGGTCGAGGTGGCAAAAGTTCTTAATGAGGAAGAACACAAAAGCTCGGAGAGGCTGCAGGAGTTTGCTCTTGTTTCAGTCTCCTGGGAAGAGCAGGATTCCACCTCCAATCTCTCTTCTCCCCCTCTGGGTTAATTGAGTGCAAACTACTTGTGTACTTTGGAATCAGTTTGTAGTATTTAATATAAGCTGAGGACAAATGGAGAATGGAGGAGGAGAAGAGAAGAAATGGGACATTTTAAAGCCAATAAAAAAAGTGGGATGGCAGAGGATTAATCAGGACTGTCCTTGCCAAATCAGGACAGTTGGAAGGTATGAGAAAGTAACCTACTGTTACTGCAGTTTAGGCCTACCTGGGGATAGCACTAGATATCACTTTGATATCATAATTCGGCCTTACCATACCACCCCCTCCATGTGTTTGCGAGGCCTCCGGACAAGCACGAAACTAGGCTCGGCACTTAACTGCTGAAATGTTCTCAAACAGTACAGGCACGCCAGAAATAGCCAGATCGCAGCTTCAGGGACCTCCCTAGCAAACACCCTCATTATGTATGCACACTGTTTACAAAGGACTCCCTGCCCCGAGCAGGTAACTTGGCAAGCTAGAAGCTTAAATGCCAAGCACTGAGCATTTGCATACAGTCTACCTCTTTGTCAATTCGGACTTAACTCCATCATGCTAAATTGTGACCTTTCGGAGAAATTGTCTCGCACTCAAAACTCATTGTTGTCCCCGAGTAAGGCATAGCCTGCAGTCACACTTCTCCCTATAAAAACTCCTGATTCCGAGACCTTCCTCGGATCATTCCCGAGTTCCAGATCGCCTTGCTGCCACTTTGCTTGGCGAGCTTCCCCTCAGCTCCACGTGCTGAGCCACACCGAACCCCAGTATCGCTCTCTATCTTCTTCCGGGCTTCAGGAACAGGTGCCGTATCACCCAAACCAACTATCCCTCTGAAAATCCCGCTATCTTACTCACACGTTTATTTTCCTTAGTTATCTGGGTGCTTGTGTTGCTTGCATTGTGTGCCTGAATTTAATAAAGATCATTCATTGCTTTCAAACCGGTCTGCTCCTTGACTTGGCCTGACCCCATACACATTGGGTTACAAGATCCTGCTAAGTTACCCTGCCTCTCGTAATGCTAAAGCAGTGCTCTGAGCTAAATTTCCCCATCTCTAGTTGAGCACATTTTGGAGTCCCTCTCAGGACCCCCAGTAAACAGGGTAACACTACTCTACCAATAGTTTCTGTGTGGTTGCCACCTGCGACACGGGTTTACTTCTTTCTCTCCTAAATTGGTTTGGCAGCTCCCCAATCTGGTAAGGGGCCTTGTCTTTTCCACAAAGCTCTGCTTTCCGCTTTATAACACCAGGGTCATTTCCACACTAGCCTGTTATAGTGCTATTATTCCACTTTCAACATCCTATGGAATCCTGGGGTTTGTAGTTTAGGGAGGGGACAGCAATGGGGCTGCCAGATGCTCACTTCTGCCTTCAAGACAGCGGCTGTGGCACTGCTGCTTGTTTGTTCAGCTGGAGAGAGACATGGGGAACTGTGAAACTGTGGGGGGCATGGATTTCTGCCATTTCACAGATCCTCATGTCTCTCTCCAGCTGTGTCTCTCTCCAGCTGTGCCTC
This sequence comes from Iguana delicatissima, assembly GCA_948472985.1. Taxonomy (NCBI): domain Eukaryota; kingdom Metazoa; phylum Chordata; class Lepidosauria; order Squamata; family Iguanidae; genus Iguana; species Iguana delicatissima. Next base: position 289,500 of record CAOKZL010000960.1, read on the forward strand.
TCCCCAGCCTCACAAATACAGTACAGGCGTGTGTGCCATCACTCCAAAAGTATTGGATCTTGGAGCATTTCAGAATTCTGGATAAGGGATGCTCGAACTATGAACAATTTTCAGCATTTTGGGGCTGAAGACAAATTTCATAGAGGGAAAAACTCATATTTAGAGGGTCAATACCCTCATTTTGACCCCTGGTAGCTATACCCCTTGGAGAGCTCTTTTAAACACTAAAACCCAGAGTGGAATTATTGCCCCACTGACCTGGAAGTTACCAGCCACCACTGGTTGGCGATATGAAAGTGGTTTTAAACGGGAAAAAACAGAAGTCTGTTCCCTGCACCGACATATTCTCCCTGTCTGTTTTGTGAGGGATTTGAACATATGGGATTTCTGAACCAAGGCCAAAGTATGGCTGGCTGCATTTTTCACTGACAGCATAGAAAAATCTAATCACCCCTTTGGATTGAAACCAGAGTCATTTTACAAAGTACAAATGTAAGTGTCAACGTCAATGAACAACTCATCTCCATGTACAATGAAGAATGGTAATCAATCCATCCATCAACCTATTAAAATAAAGATTTCTATGGTCCAATATCTTCTTAAAACAAAAGAGAAATTATTGCAGGACACACCAGAACAAGCACATGATGAGGCCTCCGGAAGTCAAGATAAACTGCCGTTCACAGTGGAAAAGAATGCCATACAAAGGGATTAAGTTCATGCCTGAGGGTACTCTACCTGATTTTCTCCAGCTCAGACTGAAAATGTTATTTTGGTAGCATTCAGGTCTGAAAACACATATAACCTTGTACCTGAAAGACAGAGTCGAGATAGGGCAGGAAAGCTCTAGATATTTTCTCTTTGGTTTTATTATCAATCAAAGTACCACTAAACAACTTCTGATGTTTATCTTTGCAGAGGTAGCAAGCTAGGTGAGGCTGCATTGGGGTACATGACAAATTGGAGAGTTTCCATAGAATTCACTGGGAATATGGATCATTCGGAAGGCTGCGAAAGGAGAGAGGATAGATGGGAAGCAAACAGGAGATTCTTTCTCCATTTGCCCCATCAGGCAAGAGGGTGTAACCAGAGATGACCCAAGGGTATCCTAAGGTGGAATTAGTTCAGAAATTTACTGCACAAACAGGAAATTAGGGGTGACTCTAGCTGGGATTTGTGGTTGTTCTTGTTACATGCCTTCAAGTCGACTCCAGCTAATGGCAACCCAGTCCTAGGGTTTTCTTGGCAAGATTTCTTCAGAGGAGGTTTGCCATTGCCACTTCTTAGACTTACAGATTTTGAATTGTCCAGGGTCAGCCAACAGGTTTCCAGAGCTGAGCAGAGATTTAGACTCTGGTCTCCATAGTTCAGAAAGATCTTGTCAAGCTGCAATGTGTCCGGAGGAGGTGAGCAAAATGGCAAAAGGTCTGGAAACTCTGCCCTGTAAAGAGAGGCTTAGGCCCTTTCCACACGGGGGTAATAAAATGTGGTACGCGACCTCTGACGGGGGGTTTCCTACCTTGGAGTGCGCTGCGTCGTCTTTAATTTTTCATTTCCACACTTCAAATCCGCCAAGACGTCTCCCTATCGTAGCACGTGCTTTTTAAACCCGGGGAAAATGTGGTCTTTTTTTCCCGAGGCGCGCTATTGCGTACATGCTCCTTGTGAGAAGCGCAGATACGCGCTGATTCGCCTATGAGATCAACGGAGGGCGGGCCGTGGGCGTGGACAGCTTCAGCAGTTGGTCTGCCCCACAAAGAACAGGACGGCGCCATTTTTTAATCCTCGAAAGCAGTGAACCACAGAAAGGAAAAGAAAAAGGATTTAGGTACGTAGTTTGGGTTTTTTAAATTTATTTTTCACTGAAAAATGCGTACTGCATGTGTGCGTGGGGCTGTTGGGGGTTTCGGGAGGGCTGGGGATATGCGGTTGGGGGGCGCATGGCTTGGGGGGGTCGCCTCCTGAGTAATCTGACCGTTAAAACCCCAGGAGAGGCCGCTGGATGTGGGAGCCGGGGGGGCCCTTCGCTGCCCAGCCTTGAGGGCACAGGACAGAAAGGGCAGCGTGGGGGCTGCCCGGGGGCCCTCGTAGGAAGCCTCGCAGTTAAATTATTAATTGTTACTAGCGTTTTCGTTTGGGAAAAGCGCTGTGGGGCTCTCATGCCTCTCGCCCTGAAATGCTCAAATCATGGGGGTGAATGGGGCAGGGGAGCCTCGCCAGGCGGCAGAATGTGTGTGGTGGAGGGGGAGGGGGAACGGGGTCAGTTTTAAAAAGGGGATAGCCTGGCTTTGTGCTGCGGCTGTCCTTCCCTCTGCCCCAATTTGCTGGGGGGGGGGAATGGGGGGGAGGGGAAAGCATGGGATATGGAGTACTTCCCAGCCAGACAGTGTTCCTCCCTGGTGAACAGTGTTCCTGCCCTCTCTCCACAGGTGCACAATGGGACCTGTGGTCCTGCCTCTGGTGACAGCTTTCCTGAACTTTGGTGAAGTTGAACCGCAACCGCGTCCCTGTGGTGGCACAAAACCTTCTGCAACCGTCCTCAAATATCACACCGGCTGTGGAGAAACCTTGGGATTGGGGAAGAATGCGTGGGGATGCCATTTGATGCTGCCCTCTCTCCACAGGTGCACAATGGGACCTGTGGTCCTCCCTCTGGTGACAGCTTTCCTGAACTTCGGTGAAATTGAAAATTTAAACGGTCCCTGCGGTAGGTAGGGGCGAAAGCAGGGCCTGGCCACTGACAAACCCCCCCCTCCCCGCAGGGAAGCATGGGACATGGAGTATTTCCTGCCAGACAGGGTTCCACACCTTGACAAATTAATCCTTCCCTGCAGTGGCAGAAAACCTTCTGCGACCGTCCTCACATATCACACTGGCTGTGGAGAAACCTTGGTTTGGGGAAGAATGCGTGGGGATGCCATTTGATGCTGCCCTCTCTCCACAGGTGCACAATGGGACCTGTGGTCCTCCCTGGTCTCTGTAGCCCCACAAAAGGTGCTGAAAACGTCTTCTGCTACACACTGGTTAGGATGGAGGGTGGTAAGTGAGGCTTGCTATTAAGGGTGGACATTAAATAAATATATTTATTTCCTCTTTATTGTGATGGCTTTTGGTTTCCAATTAGGTCGTTTTTACTTCAAAACGCCCTGAGATTTTGGGACTGAGAGTGAAACAGAAAGATTTTAAATTATTAATTATTATAAATAAAAAGAAAGAATACAGCAAACAAGACACATTATACATGTTTAAAAATATAAATATAAAATCTTATTACAATGCAATATTAATATTTACAGTACAATCCTACTAATTTCTTTTTTCATCACTCTAATTTCTTGTCTTATCCCCGCATAAGACTGATGGAGACCCATGGCAACCTCTGTCGGGCGTTTTGGGCGGTCTCGTCTGTGGGTAGAAAAGCAGCTGTTAGAATACTGTGGCCGCACGATCACAGACAGCCCTTGAATCACCCTGACTTCCTAATTATGCTAATTGCTTACTTACAGAGATTTGTTGTCTTCCTTTCCAGCTCCGTCATCCTTGCCATCATCGCCCGTGCAAGGGTCGAACGACCCCAGACGGGACGGACCTTTAGGGCAAATCACAGTAACAAGCATTGGCCACCGACCACTCGTTGCAGGTGGATTGGTGCCAATAAAATAACATAGCGGCAGAATTCAGAAAAACTTGCCAGCTGTGGATGGTCCGTTTTTCCTCTGCCCTTTTCCCCCTTTCCCCCTTTTGTCCTCCGGGGCCACGACACCCCTGGAAAAAAAAAAAGGTACACTGCACAGTTGTCCTTTCTATTAAGCAATACATCAGTAAACCATTCTGCTTTTGGAAATTGGTGTACCTCTCACATCTGGTGTTTCTTCCTCCGGCAGATCAATAACCAGTCTTCCGGAGCTGGACCCGGAGGAAGAATGCGCGGGAGTCTCCGGCCGTGTGCCCGTGGCTTAAAAAAAAAAGGCAGGAATGACTGTCAGGCAAAAACAAAGCTTGATTTTGCTTATTAATAAAGTTTTAATGTCAACGTTTTGACGCATATTTCTGGAAATATGTTACCTTGAACATCGGCGGCACCTCCAGCATCTGTCTCTTCGCCAGCCTCCGAGGTGTCGCCAATAAGTATGGCTTCTTGCTCTGAAAAAAGAGGTGGACGAAAACAACTAAAACATAAACATTGCCAGAACATGTCCCACATCTTTCCCTTGCCATAGCGAAAGTACACCTGTTCCCCAGGTTTTGACAGTGCAGAGGAACAGGGATGACCCAAGCCATAAGTAACCCGCTGAACATAATAAACTCCAATAAAGCAAATTGCACCAACCTTCCCTCTCTGATGCACTGGCGACATCCACCTCTCGAGGGGGGTCATTCTCACGGCGTCTTGCACCTGTGCAGGTGGCACATGGGATTTTAATTGTGTCAGATTAAATTTCAGAGGGAATGAGCAGGCCCCTGTTTGGTTCCCAGACAAAAACTTTCCAGTACTTGTTCGTTGGGGCAGGGATGGGTGTGAACCCTACTCACGTCCTCTTTATCTTCCATGCCATGAAGGGCGCCCTGCTGACTTCCAGAGCCTTAGCATTGTGTTGAAGTAGGCTGGCCTTGCAGAGTAGGGGGGCGCCCATTGAACCTTTCCATCGCATCATAGAAGGCTGCCTTCATTGCCTTGAACTTTGAATTCACCTGGGCGGCTGTCCTCTGGAAGCCCTGTCGGGACAATCCTCTAGCAATGGTCTCATAGTACTCCCTCTGGGAGCATTGGTCTAGAACAGCACATGGATGCCTCCGCACCATCTAACCATGGCTAGCATCTCCCTAATTTCAAAATTGCCCCACAGGGCCCCCTAGCGCCCATTATGCTGTCCTCTAATGAAGGGTCAAAAGATAAACCCTATTTCTCTCTCCCTCTATCTCTCTCTATCTCCCTATTGGTCTCTCTATCCAGTCTATCTATCTATCTATCTATCTCTATCTATCTATCTATCCATCTATCTTTTTCTATCTATCTATCTATCTATCTATCTATCTATCTATCTATCTATCTATCTATCTATCTATCTATGCAGCTCTCTATATATCTGTCTATATAACTATCTATCTATCTATCTATCTATCTATCTATCTATCTATCTATCTATCTACACTACTATCTAACTGTCTCTACCTACCTACCTACCTACCTATCTTTTATCTCTATCTCTCTCCCCGGTACCTCCCTATATTAGAAAAGCTGTAACTCACTCCCCCCCCCCCCCCAAGAAAAGGAAAATCCACCTATCTATCTACCTATCTAGAAAGAAGAAAAAAGGAAAAGTTCAAAGGCTGGAAGGGGTTGAGAAAACGGGTAAAGGAATGGCCAAAAAAATTAGTACAGTGGAGGATAAGACAGAAGAAGGGCAAAATTGTAAGGTGGGACACAGGGAAACAGCAGGGAAAATAAAAGAAATAAAAGTTAAACTTCCCCCTAGCCTACAGCACACGCTCCCTCTTCTCCTGACTCTCCACGCCCACAGAAAGCCTGCAGTTCCTCCGCCTCCCTGTGGGGGTCTGAATGCGCTACCTGTTTGGTGCCACTGCGCATGTGTGAAGGCTCGCCGGAAAGGAGCTGCGCGGGTCCTAGCTGCAAGGAGCCATTTTGAGGTGGAGGAACAGCGTGAGAGCTGGAAAGACTGCAGTGGGGAGAAGGAGAAGGAGAGATGGAAAGCCAGGTATCCACTCAAGGGACAGTTTCCAGCAATGGAGAGGGAGATTCTAGATCAGGAAGAAGAGGGCAAAAGGGAGGGGGGTGGCATGGCGCCCCTCAGAGATCAGGGATTTGCTTGACGTTTGGGGGAGCAGCGCTTTCAAGCTGACCTCCAGGACAGCTACAGAAACATTGAAGTATTTGAGGACATAGCCAAGGAAATGGCTAGGAGGGGACATAAGAGGACTGCGGAGGAATGCAGGACCAAAACAAAAAGGCTGCGTTTGGACTACCGCCACGTGGTTGCAACCAATAAAAGGACAGGATCTTCCAGAGTAACCTGCCCATACTTTGAGGAACTGTCTAGAATTTGGGGGGAGACGCGTGCCCATCCACCGAGGGTCATCGCCAGCTTGCAGGTGGCAGAGGACAGGAAGCAGGCTGAGGACGACCCTGCTGCAGCAGAAGGTATTATGATTCCTTAGGAAAAGCTTTTATTTCTTTTTTATTTTATTTTTTTCTTTTTTATTTATTATTATTATTATTAGTTGCTATTCATTGTTTATTTTTATTTTATTTATTTTCATTTTTTGATGTAATAATCATCTTTTTCCCTCATATTTTATGTTACTTATTTTGCATTTGTTCTTATGAAACCTTTTCTTGTGGCCCCATAGTTTTAGCCCCAGCCACTTTCATGTCTCCATTACTTTTGCAGTTGAAGAACAGGCGCATAGCCAAGAACTGTTCGATGAGAACGCCCATGATTTGTCCGATGCAGACACATCCGGTAAGCCAGGGTGGATGCATGACCCGACACCAATAGGTTTTGTTTTTGCTCCCCCCACTACATCTTTGTGCTTGCCCATAGTAATTTTAAAGCAAACCACTTCTTTAAAAAGTGCACCCATGCAAGCAGCCTCAAACTGTATGTATTGGGCATGTGCAGTCAGAGAATAAATTGCAATTCGACTTCTTCCTTACAAATAGAGCCAAAGGAATTCAGCTTTAAAGTTGTGGTGCCTCACAAGAAAAGGATATCATTGCCAGAAACATATGCATTCTCATGATCTTGGAGCTTGAGTAATTTACCTGTGTATTGGAATGACAATGGGATGCATAGATCCATAATAATGGAACACAGTATGCGCCTTGTCTGTTTGCACTATATTGCAGAGTGTATAGGTAACATATGAAGCCCAAAGAAGTTTTGCTCTTTAACTGATCTCCTTTGCCCTGAGGTCCTGGAAACCCCAACAAGGTAATTGTTGCACGCAGACACACACAAACACACACGAATATGGAAACACACACACACACACACACACACACACACATATATGGACATATGCCATACAGCAATGTTTACCAGTGGTTCTTGAGGTTGGATTTCATGTAGACTATTGCATCTTCAGCTTGTGGTGAATGCATTGTTATTGAGATCCTACTTGGTGCCACACAAATGCACAGAAGCAACAGGGATGGCCCCTTGCACAAGATACATTTGGGCACAAGCAGGCTATCCCAGGCTACCAGTAGTTTGATGGTGCGCATGTGGTGATATAATGCCAGAGATTCATTCTCAAGTATTTATAATTGATGTTCCTTCTCCGGGGGGCTGATGTGGGGTGGGTGAGAGCTTGGAGCAATGCATTACAGTATTTCTATTGCCAGCCAATGTGTTAGTCCTGCTGCTGAGTCCCCCTCATGACCTATATCTCCATGCAGGGATCGACGATATCAGTACCACGCCAGTGTAGGCCGGTACCTTGAGAACCGAGAATGAAAGCACCACAGCCCCAGGTGAGATTTAACAATTGCCCTTATCCACAGCCGTAAGTTCTGTACATATTCTGATGTATTAATCCCACAGGGACATAAATCCGGAACATGTTTTCCAGGGCTTATCACGTGGCAATTGCAAAGTGGCAGCTACTTTGTAATCACATTCCCCAAACTGTTGTGTTTTCAATCTCCCTAGATGAGGCCAGCAATGGAACATCACACGTCCCACGCCCCGTTCCCACGGTGGGGATGTCTCCAAGGTCGAGGATACGAATGGCCCGGCAGAGGGACCGAAACGCGGGCCGTAGTGACACCATCGTTTGCGCGATAGCTACCATGGATTTCATGAGGGAGCAACAAGAACTTAACAGGGAGCAGCGTGCAAGGAAGTACCAGCAGGGCAGTGCCCTGGCGGCAGAGGAACGCCGAGAGATCATCTCCCTCCTCAGGGAATGCGTCAAGGCAATGTCTACCATGGCGGACGCGGTGAAGGAAAGAAGTGGTAGAGTCCAACCCAGGATTGATGCATGTGTGGGTTCCGACCCACCAGAGTTGGTGAGCAGCCAGAGGCTTGCTCTGGAGGCAAGCGCCTCAACGTATTCGCAGCAGGAAGCAGCAAGTAGGAGGTCCTCCTGCGTTAAGAGACCCTGCCACCGGTACAGCCCCTAAGAAAAGCATCCCCCCAGCTAATGGCCTGTTTGATTTTTGCTTAATTTTTGTATTTGTTTACTGTTTTTTTTCTTTTTCCTTGCAAATGTAAAGTAACATTTGTCAAGGTTTTTTTATAAAAGCAAAAAATTTTTACGCTGTTGATATTGTTGTTAAGCCTGTTAGTTGAATAAAAATAAAACATGTTCTGAAGTCAAGACAAAGTTTGAAACATTTATTTACAAAACTGGTAGTGATTCTAAAGGGGGGGGGGCGTAGAACAAGGTACAATTTCAAACTGTAACAACAAACAAGCAAACTTTAGCAAAAGTTTAAAGGTACCGTCCGCTTCCTCCAGTGATTCGCAGTGCTGGGGGCGCACAGCTGCCACTAACCACTCTCTCCCTCAATGAGGCCCGCAATTGCGCTCCTCACGCTTTCCCCTTCCCGGAGCCTCCTAGCAGAGGCATAGGGACGAAAGTCCTCTGAGGTAGGTGGAAGACTCGGGGGGGGGCGGGGGTGCTAGTTCAGGGTGCAGGATGTGGCCCTTGCTCTCGCAAATGTTATGAAGAACCACACATGCAGTAACCACAGGGAGGCAGTTCTTTTCGGAGACTGTCAGAGGACTGGAGAGACAGCCCCACTGTGCCTTGAGCCTTCCAAAGGCCCGCTCCACAACGTTCCGGCAGCAGTTGAACATCCTGTTGTATGCCATCTTTCTCTGGTCCAGTGGTCCTCCATATGGCTTCATCATATGTGATATCACCATGTGGCCCCTCCTGAAACTGCAAACCCCAGGATTCCATAGGATGTTGCAAGTGGAATAATAGCGCTTTAACAGTCTAGTGCGGAAAGGCCTTAGATTCACAACATATTAAAGCTGTTAAGTCCCACTGAATTCGCTCAGGCTTGCTTCTAAATAGACATGTCCAAATAGGATTGCCCTGTTGGTTTCGCAGCATAATAGTTGTTGTTGTTGTTGTTGTTGTCATATTAGCTGTAATCCTGTTGGGTGTATTACAACTGCAATGCATTTAACAATTAGATAAATTGTTGAAAGCAATTATATTGTGAGCTGCCCAAAGATCTTATGATGCCAGATGGGACGGTAAAGGTAGTTGTATATTTTTGGCATGGCATAATGGCCATATTAAGTTCAAGCAGAATTCTACGAGTGCAGCTCTTGCACGTGTAGCTGTGCCTTCTTGGACGGGCTGTGGCTATTTAACCAGTGGTTCAGTGTGCCCTGTGACTTATTGAGACTGCAAAGATGGCCACTGTGCATTCGCATGGTACACTGGAACTAGAAGCAGACATATTAGCAGACACCCAATAGATAGTACATTTGTGGGTTGTACATTTTTGGTGTTCATAGAATCATAGAATCATAGAGTTGGAAGAGACCCCAGGGGCCATCCAGTCCAACCCCCTGCTATGCAGGAACACACATCAAAGCATTCCCAACAGATGGCCATCCAACCTCTGCCTAAAAACCTCCACAGAAGGAGACTCCACCACACTCCATTGAGGCAGCAGATTCCACTGCCAGATAGCTCTGACCGTCAGGAAGTTCTTCCTGAGGTTCAAGTGGAATCTCCTTTCCTGCAGCTTGAATCCATTGCTCCTTGTCCTAGTCTCTGGATGGTAGAGAACAAGCCCGCTCCCTCCTCAACATGACATCACTTCAAATATTTAAACATGGCTATCATGTCCCCTCTGAACCTTCTCTTCTGCAGACTAAACATACCCAGCTCCCTGAGCCGCTCCTCACAGGGCTTCATGGCTTCCAGACCCTTCACCATTTTGGTTGCCCTCCTCTGGACACGTTCCAGCTTGTCGACATCCTTCTTGAATTGAGGTGCCCAGAACTGGACACAGTATTCCAAATGAGGCCTAACCAATGCAGAATAGAGTGGTACCATTACCTTCCTCGATCTAGACACCATACTCCTATTGATGCAACCAAGAATTGCGTTGGCTTTCTTGGCTGCCATGTCACACTGCTGACTCATGGTCAGCTTGTGATCTACCAACACTCCTAGATCCTTTTCACACGTTCAGCAGAAGGGTGATGTAGTGCAACCACTGGCTGGGGGTTTGGGGAGCTGAAGTCCTTTCCCAAGCTCTGGACAACTTCCCAGAGGACTATAGGACTGCAGCCTACACAGCATGATATATGCTTTGAGCATTGGACTAGGGCCCTGGAGACCAGGGTTCGAATTCCTCTTCAGCCATGGAGACCCACTGGGTGACCTTGGGTGAGTCACACTCTCTTAGTCTGAGAAGGAACAGCAAAAGCAACCCCTCTCTGAAAAAGGAAACCCTATCGTAGATTGGCCTTAGGGTCACCGTATGTTGGAAATGACTTGAAGTCACATAGCAACAACAACCAAAGCCCTATTTTGGCCTTTGTGGTGATCCAGCCCTCAACTGCCCCCCTCTGCCATGTGATGTGACACACAAACCCCCATCTACTAACAATGGCACCTTTGCCTGAACTGTGAGAGTAGATGCTGTTGTTTCTAATTTAAAAGTTAGTGCCATGATCCAGGCTGCCAAAGTACTTCCAAAACAGCAGACTCATTTCACTCTAGGTCTCTTTTCTTTCCCAGCCAGAGAAGAAAAAAGGCTTGCGTGAGCAAATTGAAAATTAATTGCCATCACAGCCTATGTCTTCTCAGGTACCAAGGGCATCCAGAAATAGACTATTCTCAGAGGGATGGTGGCGGGGACAGCAAGGAGATTCCAGATGAATCTATGTTTTGTTTTCTTTTTACAATTCCACATCTTCCTTCCTTCCAGGTTTTTCCTTTTTCCTCTGTTGTCATACACCTGCTTCTTACAAGCACATCCTCTGTAGCTAGAAAGCTCCAGAGTCCCTAGACTTTTCAACAACAGTAAGTTGGAATTATCCTGGAATTTACAACACGCCCAAGGGTCTTATTTGTGGGTTGGCCACAATCTCCTCAGCTCTTCACCCTCCTTCCTGCTTCCTTCCTCTTCCCCCACTGTTCCCGTCTGCCTTGCCCACTGCCACGTTCGCAAGCCCCATTTCCGGAATATCTTAATATATTTTTACCAAAGAAACCTGGAGCCAAAAAAAAAAAAAAAAAAAGATGAAGATGAAGATGAATGGGGGAGAGAGAGTGTGAGAGACGCTTTTAAAGATTACCGCCGGGATTACAAGTGTCGGTTCTGCTAACTGGCTAAAAGGTTTGAGAATGATGGACTGAGCTTTTAAGAGGCCAACGTAAGAGCTGGACCGACAAGGGTTTAGGAAATGCTAATGATAAGTATGGGAGACAGAGATGGGATGCCAGAGAGGGCAAGAATGAAGCTGTGCTAAAGGAGTCAGGTAGGATTTCTCTGGCAGTTCATATACTCTGTGTGTGTGTGTGTGTGTGTGATAGACAGAGAGAGAGAGAGAGAGAGGCCATTTCCGCACTACACTCTTATAGTGCTATTATTCCACTTTCAACATTGTATGGAATCCTGGGGTTTGCAGTTTAGGGAGGAGCCTGACGTTGTCCATAGGATGTTGAAAGTGGAATAATAGCACTATAAGAGTGTAGTGTGGAAATGGCCAGAGACTTTTTTGACAGAAAGGCAGGCAGAGTGGGGACGATAGCCAAACCTTTCCAGTTTGCCTTCTTTCCGCCAATTTCCCAGAAGAAGGGTGTTTATTTCATGCTTTAAAGAGCCCAAAACAAATTGCAGGCAAGGGAGCTCTCAAAACTTGAATGTAGGATCAGAGCTTGGGAAAGTTACTTTGATAGACTGGAATCATGCGAGTGCATTCCTAAGGTTGCCAAGAAAGGAACCAAAACTGAGGCAGCTTTCAGCTGGGATTCCACCAGCTCCAGTGCCTCCTCTTTCGTCTCCTCTCAGAGCGTGCTGAGCTCGAGATCTGCTGAAGTTTGTGCATTAAAAGCTGGACAGGGATGGAAACCATTAACCAGCTAAGGCTGTCCGGAGAGGAGGCATGCTGGGAAGGCTTCACTGCAACTACCTGAAGATTTGAGTCCCTGGCCACTTCCACCGCCGCAGGTGCCCAGCTTACCCCACCCTAGATATGCCTCTGGCCAAGTAAGGAACATCCCAGACCCTGAGACCAAGGGTGGCTGTCTTTTTCCTGTAGTATGTCTAGCCACGGGGTTCCACACACTAATTGTCAGCAATTTTGAAAAATGGCTATTTTTAAAAAGAATATTAAACACATGTCAGGGGCCATAAATGGTGAATTAAATGGTGAATTGCTATCCTGAGAGCTCCCAGAAAAACGAATTTACTCTCTTTGGGGGACAGAAAAGGGCATTCTGAAGAGTCTGAATGGGTTGAGGGCCATGAAAGTGTCCCCTGGGGGCCACATGCTTCCCAGGGCCATCTTTCACACCTATTTCACACTATGCCTAAATGATGATGTTGGTAAACAGTGCCATGAGAGTGGCACTTTGTATGCAATGTTACCACACCGTACACACCCTCTGCAGGATTTACTATTTTCATAATTGGACATATTTTGTGGCTGGAACACATGTTTGAAAGTGCACAGGCTGTAAGTATATGCCAGGTCAAGACAACTTCAGACATGATCAGGTCATAAGTTCAGAGAGGATTAGGTGGGAAAGCCCAGTGCTGATGGGCTTGGGATAATCCTTTCAAAAACTGTAAGTTGGGAGCACTCCCAAGAACAATAGCAGGCAAAACTGCCCAGGTGATGCAATCAGGGACCCTACTGTGAGTGTATGCTACGGAGACCATTCACACTACCTGATAAAAACATTAAGAGAATGTCAGGACTCCCATCAACGTTTTGTCACTTAGAGTTAAGACGGTCAGCCTGTTCCAGCTTCGTTTGTTAACCCCATGAGAAAGCACTTACTGCTTTGTCCACACACCCTCCTTCAGGGCAGGAAATAAAGTATAAAAACTCCAGCTCCAGCCCCAGTAAATTGTAGTTCCCAGACCTCTGTTCATTCTTGCTAACTTCAGATGCACTGTCTGAGCCATTCCACTTTGATCTACTACTTCAAGATTGGGAAACTGTCAGCAAGACCCTCAGTTGGCATTGATCAAAGTGGGCAATAGACCTGCCTGCAGGCTGCACCCCCTCCATACACACAAAGCAAGCCTAAATGTCACTGATTCCTCTGCAGTCCCTCTCAAAATGGCTACAGGAAGTAACACTGCATCACTTCCTGTTGCCATTTTGAGAGAGCTGCAGAGGAAAGTGGAGTTATTAGGGAAGTGGTACAGGGTACTGGGGTGCTTGTGGGAGTGGAGTGGAGATAGTTTTGTGTGTTTTCACATATTTGAGGGGTTTTCTCTGTGATTTGAGGGCAAAAATTACTCCAAAATCTGTCTGAATTTTTTTGAAAGAGGGGACTTAGTGGGCTTTTGGGAACTGGTTGAGGTCTTTGGGGCCACAGATCCCAGATCCAGAGGCCATATGCAGCCTACAAGCCACTCTATGTCCATTCCTGGCATAGATGATTTCTGTCCAACCTTTATACTGCATGTAAAGTGTTTGTCTTGTCTGTCACCATTGTTGGGCAGAAGCTGAAATGTCAGCTCTGCCGCATTCCCAATTGAGTCTGGAACTGCAGATTAAGTACTAAATCATTCAGAAAGGAATTTACGACACAAACACACATGAGCTTAGATCATTGCTGCTGCAAGGCTGTGTCTTTTCACAGCAAGAAGATGGGACAGACAAAATGTTATTTCTTCCTTTATAACTTACATCCAGATAGTAACTGTGCATGTCTTAACTCTATCAAAGGCCTGCCGGCTAGCTGTTCCCAACAACCACACAAGCTAACTACCAGACTTGGCCATATAACAAGGCCAAAACGAAGACCATGGGAAGATTTCCCACCCTGTACATCCACCTCTTTGCATCCGCCTCTTTACATACTTCCCAAGCACTTTGGATTTCTTTTCTCCCTCCACCCCCAATCACACTTTTTTCCTACTTGGAATTCACATTTCTTAAATAATTTTGACCAGTCATGAAATTTAGAAGCGGGCATCCTGTTTGTGACTTATGGAGGGGGAAGTTCTACAGAAGCAGTTAAACATTTTTCTTCAGTGTAGAACTTTGTATTCAGCTGAAAGTTGCAGAAGAAGAGTTGTGCATGCAATGCCAATGTACATGTACACCTTGCGCATTATACATGCAGGTGTGCATTGCACATTACAGTCATTCATTGCACATTTGTTTGCACATTCATGCAATTTATTAAAGCATGACTGTAGCAAAAGATGCAGTCTGCCTTTTTTGATGCAGAATCTTTTGACCATGGTTTTCTGTTTGTGCTGCATATTTTAATGACACGATGGGGAATTTACATTAGCAATGTACAACACTTTTCTTTCTTGCAAATACATTAACTTTTCATCTGAGTCCTGCTTTTCATTCCATGTAACTTCCTTCAGTTGACAGAGATAAATAAAATAGAATTTTGTTCAAAATAATGGTCTCAGCATATGTATTTATAACTCAGAAATCAGGTTTTTTTTAAAAAAAATCTAGAAGTCATAAATTGAACTCAGTTGTCATCCCACTCACTCTCTCATGAAGATAAAATGCTAGGAATTCCAAGCTTCATCAGCAAATTGTGAGATCTGAGTGCTATTTAAACCACCCTTGCTATCTATGGTGAGATGAACTGTATTTCTATTTTAAATAACTATTTCAAAATCTGCATCTTTACCTATATATTAACATACTGCAAATTTTAAAAGCTGGTTTGCAAAAAATCCCCCCAAAGGCTTTAAAGGCTGCAGTTCTATGCCTACTAAGCAATGAATAAGCCTCACTAAACACAGATCTCTTTCAAAGTACCCAGTTGCAGCAGTCTGATATTACTTTAATTACCATGAGTCCCCCACCCCCAGAGGAATCTTAGGATTTGTAGTTTTTTGAGGCAATTAGAATTTTCTGTCAGGGAGTTGTGCTGCCTCACCAAACTACAAATCTCAGGATTCCATAAGAAGCAGCCATGGTAGGTAAAGTGGTGTCAATAATTGTGCAGGGTTAAGGGGACCTTAGTGAGGATTTCTTCTGAGTAAACATGCATTGGATTTCACAGTAAGTGCAGAAGCAATTAAGATCTAAGAACATTTCTGCACGACACTCTTATAGCACGATGATTCCACTTTCAAACTCCTATGGAATCCTGGGGTTTGCAGTTCCGGGAGGGGCCAGATTCCATAGGAGGTTGAAAGTGGAATCATCGCACTATAAGATGTCGTGCGGAAATGGCCTAATTCTTGTTTGAACAGGGGCAATCAGATACATCATCCTATACCTTCAATCCTGTCTCTCTGTTCCTGTAGTGAGCTGGGCCTCCTCCAACAGGCAGATGGGTTTTAGAAACTTCGCTGGCATCATGGCCGTATGTTCAGGGGGCATGAAAAGGCTGATTTGTATCAGTGACCTTGTCTGATACCTTTTGCATGAGCTTGGCGACTGACCTGAGCAGACTGGGAATGTGATTTTTCCTTTATTCTCATAGCTGTTTTGGGGGAGAGGTGCTTCAGGCTTGCCACTTTCATTTTCTTTGCTTGCTTCTGCACTACATAACATTTGGGTAACTGTCTTCCAGAGTCCTTGCCTTGAGAGGTGTTGTTGGAGGCTGAAACCTTTGCAAGCCTTACGCTCACTGGAGTTAGGTTGCATATTACGCTATAGGGCCATTTCTGCCCTACACGGTTATAGTGCTATCATTCCATTTTCAACATCCTATGGAATCCTGGGGTTTGCAGTTCAGGGAGGGGAATTTAGAATTCCCAGCCAGAGAATTCTTTGGCCTCAGTAAACTATAAACCCCAGGATTCCCCAGGATGTGGAAAGCGGAATAATAGCACTGTAACAGTGTCGTGCAGAAATGGCTTGGAGTTTAAGCACAGCATGTTTATGGCTACTTCCTGTTTGTTTGTTTGTTCACAGCCACTCTCTTCGTGCATCATGCAGACACCTTCCTTTTGCTCTCTGGGGCCATTTCTGCATGGCATCACAGTCCTGCTATGGGGTGGCAGTGGTCCACTGGTCATGCTTTCGTACTACATCATCATGGTCCCGCTGCCATCCCATCCCCATGCATTCCCTTTGCAGGATATTTGCTTAAAAGATTAAATGTGTTAAGCATCGGTGATTGCTTGATGCTCCCTTACTTACCTGCCATGAGGAAGGGCAGGGAGTGTGATGGAGGTGCTTCCTTCCCCAGAGCAGCATGCAAAAGAGCCTGGCTGCACTGTGGAAGGCAGGCATGTGTTGCTCATGCCTCCCTCCACAGAGAGTGGGTCAGGTGCAGAGGGGAGTATTACTGCAATAGCAATACTGCATTACTGCAATAGCACGTGTATTTCTACACTGCTTATCAGCTAAGTGCTCTCTAATGTATTTAGCTAATTGCCCCCAACAAGCTGGGTACTCATTTTACCAGAAGGCTGGAAGGCTGGAAGGCTGAGTCAACCTGGAGCCTGGCAAGATTGAATTCACAACCTTGTGGCTGCAGTACTGGCATTTAACCACTGCACCACCAGGGCTCATGTAGTATACAATGTCATACTTTCTTCTTCTTACTTTCTTCAAGAAGATGAACCTGTGTTGATTACAAGAATTTATGTGTAAAACTCTGCTAGAGTTTTTTTTTGCGGGGGGATGGTGGGGTAGTTACTGCTTCAGCTTTGACCTAGCACTTTTGGATACTCTACTAGAGAGATCACCAAATCTCTCTCATTTCTCAAAAGGTATACCCCAACCCAAGCTCCCCAAATGTCCAGTAGTGGGGAGTTCAATTACTGGCTGAGACAGAATCCAGGTAGAATTAATTTAGTGGCCCAGTTCAATCATTGGCCATAAAGAGATGCTGGCCCCCATCAGCGAAAGGTCTGGAATGCGTCTCCTCTATAGACCATTTGCTGCATCATTTACCACTGTGACAGATCCCAGACTGTCCCTGCAGTTCCAGCCCTGGGCTCTGGTCACTCACCTTGCCCTCCCTGCCCTTGACCCTTTCCTGCATTGGGTGCTTAGGCCTCAAGGTGACCTCCTATTGCGGACCAGTGGCTGTAACGTTTTCGTGCGTTCTGCATAGTAAGCATGATCAGGCCCTCCACCAAACTTAATATGAACAGACAGAAACAACAATTAAAATAAACAAGCAGAAGTTCATGAGGACATAAGAAAATATTACACTAGCCCTTGAACTACTAAACTGTTTACAGTTCCTCATAAATGTAGTCAGTTCTTTCTTCTAGCTGACTCTCCTGTCTCTGTTCGATCTGCTCTCTATCTCTGTGCCAGCTTTTCCCTATCTGCCTTCTGACAGAGACAAGCCTCAGGTTTTGTAACATTTCCTTCTTGTAGCTCCCCCCGCCCTTTCACAGCATTTCCTGAGCTGTGGTTGACTGTCTTCAGCCAGGCTTGCACAACTTCTCCCTTCACAACAACCAATAAAGCTTGTTTTATAGCAGTAATGCATGTCAGTGTTTGTCACCTAAGGAAATCTTGGGGAGTCCTGGAATTACACTCACTTTCAGAATGGAGAACTTCTATGCCTTTCTCCTGGCTTACCCACAGCCCCAAATTCAAGAACTATCCTTGCCCCACCCTGTGGCTACAGCCACGAAATCCATCCATAGTCTCATGACCTTTTCATATGCAGTGGCAGCTGATGCCAGCTCAAGCTAGTGAGGCAGAAGGCAGGTGTCAGGAATCTCTCCCTGCCAGGCTGCAGCCAGCAAGGGAGGATAGAGGCCAGGAACACTTGGGGAGTCCAAATATACCAGGAAAACACAAGCCAAGCCAGGTCAAGTCCAGTCCAAAGGTTCAGGAGGCAGAGATCCGTCTGGAGAGTTTCAAGGAACAAGAGACACAAAGCTTGTGAGCACTTGCTAATAATTTGCTGTAAGCAAGGAGCAGCCACGCCGGCAGACTTAAATAGCCCCTGTGAGCAGGTGCTGCTCGTTCTTGTTTCCTCAGCCTAGTCCAAGCAGCCTCCCTCTCAGCAGCCCCTTTCAGCCTTCTGCATGATTGAGGGCTGATGGGCACAGGTGGCTGCAACTCCTTTGCATCACTGCTAGTTCCCTCTCCATCATGAGCTGGCCAGGGCAACTCTGTCTCTGTTTGACCTTCCAGTGCAGGCGATTTTTGCAGGTTGACTTGCTCACTCACTGGCTCGGCCCTCTGCACAATCAGTTGCTCCTCAATCGCAGCATCATCATGTATCACAGCATGCTCACCAAAGGCAGAGCCCAGAGGTTCAGCATTGCCATTATATCTTCCTCCCTTGCAAGGTCTAAACATATCTTGCACACACCTTCCTTGTGGAAAAGGTGATAAGGAGGAAGCAGGCAATCCAACCCTAACCCTAGCCTCTGCCCAAAGAACAGGACTGCCTGTGATGATTATTTTGGCTGAAATCCTACTGTGATACTATAACTCAGTTGAAAAGAACTTGACAAAATGCTATTTAAGAAGTCTCGGATACAAGGGTGTGGAGCGAATAACTGAAAGCAGCCAATGCCAGCACAGAGAGCTCTGTGAGGATAGGAAGGGGCTCCAATAAGGCACCTACCTTCCACCGCCTAGCCAACCTCATTCCCATGCTGTGTTGGAGAAGGAAGCATCTCCATTGCACTTCCACCCCTTCTTCATGGCTGGGAGTGATAGGAACATCTCAGGAATATCCTGCAATTGCAACAGGTGGGGACAGGATGGTAGCGGGACCACAACAATGCCATGCAAAAGCATGACCCATGGATGACTGCCACCACATCCCAAACCTGGGACTGTGATGCCATGCAGTAATGACCAGAGAGCTTGTTGGTGGCAGTTGGAAATAGACTGTTAAAAGAGTTAATTGTGAGAGTCTAAGGGGAGCATATGAGTTCTGAGTATCTGAGTGGATTTAAGGAAAAGGATCTGATATAACTAAATTTGAACGGTGTTAATTGTTTGGAACTAAAAACTGGAACCTGAGAGCAATCATTCTGTCCATCATTAAATGAAGTTGATCTATTTGTTATTTTGTAAAACTGACACTGGACAACATCATCTACCCTGAAAGCCACACTTACCATAAAGAAAGCAAACCTAACACGCACAAATCCATAGTGAGGTCACCTGAAGGCCTGGGACTCCAGACCCAAGGTGGGATTGTAAAAGGGGCCCAGAGGACAAGGTGACAGTGACAGGTCTACAAGACTGTGAACTGGGGGGCCAGCCTGAAAAGGAAATCTGCCACACATCGGGATGGCATAGCATAAATCTCTACATGTGAAGTTACACGTTGATTGTGCTATACAATGCTAGTGTTGACTGGCAACTGAACTGAATGGGCAGCCCAATGCACAGTCCAATGCACATCCTCATGTGTGAGTGTGATAGATGGTGGCTCTGAGGTCGATGGGCAGTTGATTGTGCCAGAAACAGAGCCAGTGATAGACCAAACTAGCTTGGAAACACCCCCATCAGCTGAAAGACAAGCTGAGATGGAGTTGTTGCAACCGGTGCCAGAGGGAGAGGGGACCAGCAATGATTTAGAGGAATTAGATCCCCCTTTGCCCTCCACCCTCCAATCACGGAGGAAACAGAACCAAGCAGCTCAGAGGGAAGCCATTTTGGCAAGACTGAGTAAACAGAACAATGATGAGTAACAACTGTTTTTGTCAGCATATAAGTTGGTCAGCGTGGCTTGCTGTTTGCTTGTAGCAAATTGCTACTCAAGCCCACGACCCTTGTGTTCTGCCTCCCTTGACCCTTTTGGACTGACCTTCAGCATTCTGGACGTTTTGGATTTGACCTTGACTTTGGCTTGGCTCAGCGTTTCTCCTTGATTGTTTGCACTGGACACCCCCCTGCCACCTCCTCTTGGGCAAGTACTATCGCCTTCCTTCCCTTGCTGGCAGAAAGCCATGGGCAGGGAGTTGAACTCTGACAGTGATGGCATTACCTGCACAATTTCAGCACCTTGAACCGAATGCAGACATTTTGCACTGGTCAAAAACGTCCTACCACTTCCACGGGGGAAATTATGCACCAATAGGATTCAGCCTATCATCTAGGACCAGGAAGAATGGAAGAGAACAAGAGTGTGTGAAAGAGCATTTTTAAAAAATGATTTTAAAAAATCACTACAATGCAGTAAATGTATCTGTGACCAACTGTGGAAAGCTAGCACCAGCAAGGAGAGAGTTAAACTAGATGGCTGGGATTCTCATGAGAGAAATTCTGTCAAGGATGTTAAAAGAAGTATTTAAAGGTGGGCCCCAGAGGATGGGGATAATTGGAGTTTGGCTGTTTCTAATCTAAATTAATAATCCATCCTGAGATGTCAAAGGAAAGCTGGCAAAACTAGCTGAAGAGAAGAGCCAAGATTTATTTCTTTTAACGTATTATGTGGGGCTGAATTTAATTTAGAGTTACAAGGAGCAGGAAGCAATGTAGACAAGCTGGGAAAATGGGAAGAAGTTATGGACCAGCGGGGAGCACCGTTCCAAAGCTTTCTTTCCTTCAAGAATCACGGAATCCTAGAGCTGGGAGAGATCCCTAGGGCCATCCAGCCCAACCCCGTTGTGCTATGCGGGAATACACAATCACAATCACTCCCCAGGGGTGGCCATCCAGTCTCTCTTTAAAAACCTCCACCACACTCCCAGGCAGCGTATTCCAATCCATGGTGTGGACACTTTATCTGGGGTATTGATAAAAGTGTATTGATCTGATCAGTCATGCAGATAGGAGTGCACTGGAGCAGGGGTGAGCCAAGAGTGCTCTGTCAAGAACTTTTTGGCTCCAAGTGCAGGAGAGGGGATTCAAGAACAAGAAAAGAAGTGAAATCACTCCTCGTTCTTTCCTGCTGCCCTCACTCTTGTTATGTGCCTTCAGGTCAACTCTGACTTAACAGCAATTGTATGCAGCAGTGACGGTCAGAGTGCATGGAGAGGGGGAGGGGAGGGGGAGGGTACGGTGTGGAGACATGGCCATGGTGTGCAGGGGCGTGGCCACGGTGTGTGGGGACATGGCCGTGGCATGTGGGGGTGTGGATACTAGCTGGGATGCCCCAAAAACGTTGCCGCCAGGGGCAGACCGCCACCATCGCCCCCCTCATAGGATTTTCTTGGCAAGATTTGTTCTGAGGAAGCTTCCCCTGAGGCTGAGAGAGTGTGACTTGCCCAAGACCACCCAGTGATTTCCGTGGCCAAGTTCAAAGCCTGGTCTGCCAGAGTCCTAGCCCAACACTCAAACCACTACAGCATACTGGTTCTCTGCTGTCACCTCTGCTAGTTGGCAATCAGAGCAGCACAAGACCCATGTCGATGTGCATTTCCCCCCTATAGAAATCCCTCTGGAATGACCCCATGTTATTATATAGCATTGTTCTAAAATAGAAGAGAGGAAAAGCTCAGCTTAACACTAGGCTCAGCTTAGCACTAGGGTCAAGGTTTGGAGTTATCATTGTTGGTCATCTATCAATGCCAGTGATTTACAAAGGGACCCCGGCCCTGCTCTTTCTGTCTCTCTGTCTCTGTTTGTTCATCTAGGCCATTTCCACATTAGACTGTTATAGCACTATTATTCCACTTTCAATGTCCTATGGAATCCTGGAGTTTGCAGTTTGCAGTGGAGTTTGCAAACCCCGGGATTCCATAGGATGTTGAAAGTGGAATAATAGCACTATGACAGTCTAGAGTGGAAATGGCGCTGCTTCATCTAACCAAATAGATAAAGATGCATAGGTGCATGCATAGCCATATAACATGTGCATCCACATGTGCCATGGCATTGCATGAGCATGTAGCTCTGCTTCCATGAATTTGAACTGAATGCAGCTGTTCCACTAAGGACAGAAATGTCCATCTGCTTTCTTAGGTGAATGCAGTGGCGGAGCTTGGAGTGTGTGGAGGGGGGGCGGGGGGGGCTACGGCGCAAGGGCATGGCCGCTGTGCGGGGGGCATGGCCAGAGCATGGCCATGGCACACTGGGGTGTGGCTTCAGGCTGGGATGCCCCAGAAACATTGCTGCCTGGGGCGAATCCCCGCCCGCCCCCACGTTCCTACGCGACTGGTGAACGTGCGCATGTCTAAGTCATAAGCAGGATTCCAGCACATAGCTATATCATTTCTATCTATATGCTTGTGGTCTCTTTCTTTAATGTACCCACACACTACATTTTTTTCTGTAAGAAAAATGTCATGCAATTCACAAAACCCACAGGGATTCTTAGAAAGCAGCAACAAAGACACTACTCATGAAAAGGTCATTAAAAAACTTGTTAAAAATCCTTTCCACATCTTGAAAAGAAAAAACAGAAAAGTGCACTTACAGTCTCTTTAGAGCAGAATTAATGCCTGGTTCACAAGTTACTCATACATAGGGTAATGCATTGAGAAGAGGAGTGAGACTCTATAACACATCTTTTACTAATCCCAGTCCGTTGACATCCACCACTGATGGCCCTCCTATTAGCTGGAATAAAAGAGTTTCCTCTAATGTTTAAGTGGAATATCTTTTGCTGTAGTTTGAGGTCACTGCACCATGTCCAAGTCTCTGGAACAGCAGAAAACAAGCTGCTTCATCCTCCTTATGACATCCCTTTAAATATTTAAATAGAGATATCATGTCCTTTTATAACCTTCTCTTCTCCAGGGTAAACATACCCAGCTCGCTAAACCACTCCTCATAGGGCATGGTTGCCAGACCTTTTACCATTTTGGTTGCCTTTCTCTGGATATGTTCCAGGTGGTCAATATCCTTCCTGAACTGTGGTGCCCAGAACTAGATACAGTATTCCAGGTGATGTCTCACCAAAGCAGAATGTAGTGGTACTATACTTTTCTCAACCTAGACACTATACTCCTGTTAATGCAGTCTAGAATTGCATTGGTTTTTTTCTTGAGAGATGCCGTCACGTTATACAAAATAGCACACTTTAACTCTCATGGCTGCATCCCATGGAACAGTGGGATTTGTAGGATGGTGTGACTTTAGAGGTTTCTGGCAGAAAGCTGTATCTCTCTCCAAAATACAAAGTCCAGGATTCTATAAGATGGTGTCATGGCAGTTAAAGTGAAAACTGTGGTTCTCGCTGCCCTTTCTCCTTGTTTCATCCGTACTTAATGGAAAGAGGCACCCACGGGTTGTTCTCTAATAGCAGCCCCAAACTTACATTCCTAAATGGAGCAAATATTTATCAGTCTCCCTTTCCCTCATCCACCAATTATTTTCATAGCCTTAGATGTGGTTTTTGTAAAACAAAGCACCCTAGTCACTTCCACGTATTCCTAGAGGCAAAGGCAGAATAATAATGGGCTAATGGCAATTAAAAAAAGAAATCTTTCCATTCCGACAGACTTCCCTCATCAAACAAAGCTTTATTTGCTGGATATACACAGAGAGAGAGAGAAAGAAAGAGTCTGCTATGGACTCATTTGGCGGCTCTGATGATTGTACATTGTAATGAGCCCCACTACATAATTAAAAGAGGCCTCTGCTTGTTGCATTTTATGCTAATTAACATATTATGCAGTCTGCAACGGACACTTTGGGCCCCAAAGAGGAGCGGTAATTACCAACCAGCTTCACCAAGCTGTTTATGCATTATTAATTAATATTAAAACTGCTGATTAAGAGCTAATTGTTGGTGGTTCCACCCAGTTCTTCACACGAGGATTCCCTCAGCATGTTCTCAGCCCCTTGCAAAACCACAAGGTTGAAGTCAGGCCCCAGGTTTGGAGAGAATTGGTTCCTAAAGCTTTGGTTGAAATAATAAAAGACAAAATAGAAAAAGAATATGGAAAAATATATTCTATCTGACCACTGCTGCCAGACTGACATTTGCAAAAAATTGGAAACAGGAATCACTACCAACAGAAAGCGACTGGATTTTAAAAATAATTGAGATGGTGCAAATGGATAAACTGACAATTTTAATAAGGGAAGGAAATATAGAAAAGTTTGATAGTGACTAGGATGTGGTAATTCAAGAAACGCCTGGGGTAAACTAGTGATAGCTCGCTTTATAGACTGAAGATAATATATATTCTCAGATTTTAAAATATTAAAGTCCTTGTTACCTGTTTTTACATTGCTTTACTAAATGTAATTTTTAATATAATAGTATTCTATGCATTAGAATGACTTAAGTTACATTAGAAGTTAAGCTATAATGATTTTAATTGATAAGACTTAGAATTATGTTTGTATAGGGCAATGGAAAGGATTTACAATTTTTTGTAGATAGCTAAAAACCAATGATTTGTCAAGGGGAAATCAACCTGTGATTCTTTTGGGATGCTGAAATGCATGTTGATAAGGGATGTATGAGTGATGACTTGGTAATTTTTAATATGTTAATAATATTTTTTTAAAAAAAAGCTTTGTGAATGCTTCTTGTATGTGAAGAGAATGTATTATTCCAGAAATTCCAGTTGTGGAGGCTTTAATTAGAGAGATCCACCCTGGAGCCACGCGCTAACAAAGCTCTCACGGCACAACTTAAAACAACACATGAAATTTACACAATTTTTCACAATGCAGGAAGTTTAGACCAGACGGCAACAGACCATCCATGGCTGATCAGGACTTAGGAAAGTGACTTGTTTGGACTCAAGTTCCCAAAATCCCTCAGATAGCATCACCACGGTACATGTTAGCTGGGGGACTCTGGGAGCTATAGTCCCTAAAAGTAACTTTTCTAAATTCTCCCCCTGATTGGCCAAGATATCCTAATTCCTTATGCGATCTAATGGTTTGATTCTGTCAAAGAGGCACAAATGAGACAAAGGCTAAGATAGGGAAAGATACTTTGGGGAGACATATTCTGTTCCAAGTCAATAGGAAGCTGGCTCCCCTACCACCACACACACACGCATTTTAAAAGCTTACATACAATATAAAATTACGTGCTTGTTACAATATTCCCTGTGTACTACTTGTATACTTTTTTGGTACTGCCAAACAAACATAGATAAATTTTGACACATAACCTCCCCACAAACAATCAAATCAGCTGTACAAAATGGTGGTCACCAACAAATAGTATAAATAAATGAAGGCCATCAATAAATAGAAAAATTCATTGCAGTAATCTAAAGAAGCAGTGGGGATCTTGCAGCTTGCCAGATGTTTGGGGACTCCAGCTCCCATCAGCCCTAGCCAGCATGGGGAAAAATCAGGGGAAGGTGGTTAGACATGTAGTTCAAAAACCTTCCATCTAAACATTAGGAAGAACTTCCTGGCAGTAAGAGCAGTTTGGCAGTGGAATACGCTACCTGAGAGTATGGTAGAGACTCCTTTTGGGGGGGGGGTTAAACAGAGACTGGGGGGACAGGCACCTGCACATGCTGCTTGCAAAAATATTTTAAACAGAGCTAGGAAATGGTTTGGTTTGGTTTGGTTTTGGCTCAGTGAAGAGTTTGGAAACTATTTTCTCATTTGTTAGAATTTATTTGATTGGCAAGCTCCGAGCAATTGTGATCAACATTAACCTATTGTGCTTAACAACACCACCCAGACTCCAAGTCTCCAGTCAAGTCTCAAGTCCTTGCGAGATACTTTCAGGTCCAGTCTCAAGTCAAGTCTCAAGTGTGGGAGCCAAATTTAACAGAAAAAAAATGTGGCGGTGGGTGTATGGGGGTGGGGGTGGATTAAAAAATGTGGTGAGATTTGCCCCAGTTGAAAATACATTTGATGAGCATGTCGTGGGACGCCCGGGGAATGACTGGGCAAAGTATGACTCATTCCCGAGGGGACATGGAGTAAAGGGCTGGGTCATGATAGTGAAATCATGACAAAGGGTTGCATCAGCCGAAGGCCCTGAGTGATGACATGGAAGCAGGTGTGTGTAAAGAGGAGATGGAACGCTCACTCTCTCTCTGACTCTCCGCATCCCGTATCTCTGCATCCCGTCACTCTGCTCCTGAAACTCTGATGCTGAATCTCTACCTGTGGATCTGTGTATCCTGTGTACAGATGTATATACTGCGACTTTGAAGATTAAAGCCTCCAGGTATTTTGGATGACAAACTCTGTGTCCGTGAGTTTACTAACCAGTGGGTAGAGGGGTCAGAGCTGATGCTGTGGTTGTACTCTGCTGGACACGCTTGTTGCTGTTTTGGAAACTCTGCTATGTTATGCTTGCCTCTGGGACACTTTTTGTCCAGAGAGCAGCGGTTCCAGGGAGGATTTTGTGCTGGTGCTGTAAATCAATCTCCCGTCAGTGGGGTCAATGGGTTTACAAAGGTCATATTAGGAAAAGTTTTAGAAGGCTCCTCCAATATGGAATGGGGACAAGCTGCCAAGCAGACCTCAACCCTGCCTCAAGCCCATTGCCTAGTCCATTTGCTCTGCCCCTCTGAGAAATGTGCCCATGCTTTGGGCTTGAGACAGATTGTCATGTGACCAGTAGGGAAAAAGAGATGGAAGCATTGTTCGAAGTCATAAAGTTTCCAGATGAATGAGTTGTGTTACTGAAACAAGTCATGAGTTGAGTTGAGTCAAACCAGTGTGTCATTTATTGCCAAGTCAACATCCGCAGACTGAAGTGGTACAGTCCATTCTAGCAACTCAGGGGGGTAGTTCAACCTCACACAACTACGTGTGTAGAACAAGCCTCAAACCAAGTGCCAACACCCCATTAGGCAGACTGAGGCAGCTGCCTCAGTTTGAGATACCACGTGCCTCAGGCTAGGGCCAGCCAGCCATCAGGTAGAGTGAGGCAGCCATCTTGGCCAGCAGATTTGGGATGTCATAAAATGTCAGAAGAGAATCAACTCATTTGAAATGTGGTACTGGAGAAGAGCTCTACAGATACTCCAAACTGACCAATAAATGGGTGCAAGAGGAAATCAAGCCTGAACTTCCCTTAGACGCAAAGATGACCAAACTATTGCATTTTGACATGACGTAATTCATGGTAGGGGATTATAATGCTTGGTAAAGTAGAAGGAAGTACTAAAAGATGAAGAAAACACCACAGGTGAATTGACTTAATCAGGGAAGCCACAATTGCCCCGAGTCTGCAAGATCTGAGCAGGACAGCTGATAGCTGGGCTCCTGGAAGTCTCTATTTCATAAGGTCACCATAAATCAACTCGATGGCAAATAAAAGCAACAAAGGTAGCAAACGGTTAAATTTTTTCAACTTTGTTATTATTGCAGTCATCTAACTTCCAGGGTATTGTGCACTTTGTCTTGAGTGGACAAAGAGTGTCATTTCCTGCTTCCAGTTTCAGGTGGGACAATGCCTTTGGCTGGTCCAGCATCAGATTGAGGGCCTTTCCACACTACCCTGTTATAGTGCTATTATTCCACTTTCAACATTCTATGGAATCCTGGGATTTGCAGTTTAGGGAGGAGCATTAGAATTCTCAGCCAGAGAGCTCTTTGGCCTCAGAAAACTACAAATCCCAGAATTCCACAGGATGTTGAAAGTGGACTAATAGCGCTATAACAGTGTCACGCGGAAATGGCCAGAGAGAGAAAATTCCTTGCAACACTCTCCTGTGTAGTGCAAAAAGGCCCTGAGAGAGACAGAAGTTTTGGCATTCCATGTGTTTTTCCCATTCTGTGAAGGGATTGTTGAAGTTTTAATAACTTAGTGGTTCTTGAGATTTTTCTCTCTCCCTTGGTTGTTATCTGGCCTTTTAGTCATCGTTTCTGTGCTCTGTGTGTGTGTGTGTGTGTGTCTGCATATCTGGGGCCAGACAGTTGCCTCAATGCATCATGAAGGATGTTTCAATATAACCTTCCCCAGGGATGTAAAACAATAATCCTTTCTGATCCCCTGCCAAAGCGACCGAGCCAACGCTGCACACTGCGACAAAGTGACTTTCTTTTCCCTGCTTAACCGGGTAGTAATTTTATTTTAGCAGACGGCACTCCACCCCTTGCTGACCCTCTAATGCTTTTACTGGGAACTTGCTCTCTTTGCTCATGAATCATTAAATGACAAATACCTCTGACTCTCCGGGACAGTGGTACTTGGTGGCTTCCATGTCAGTGGGGTGGTGACTTCACTCCAGGGTTCAATGCAGACTTTAAAGGAGCTCTTTAAGGTGCTGAACCCTGTTCCTAAATACGTCCAGCACCATGGATAACTCCTTTAAACACTGACAAAACCTGGCATGGATTCACCACCCCACTGACCTATGAATCTATGACCTGGGAGCCACCAGCTGCCACTGCTCTGAGATCTTGAGAGACCATGGAAGAGATGTTGAAACCAAAGGAAGAGGTTTGAAACCAAAGGTTAACACCCAAGGTCAAAAATCATCGGAAAAACTGAGAACATCAAGGTTGCCAGAGGCATCCTGCACTTCCTTGACTGACTCAGCCCATGTATAATGTGATCTGGTGATCTTCCTCTTTTCTTACTGCCTTCAACTCTTCCTAGCATTGCCATCTTTTCCAATGACTCAGAGGCAATATGTCTTCACATATCAGTTGCTGTGCAATGTGGTGCCAAAGTGCAGTCGCTCTCAAGACTTGCTGAGGGGCTCCCCATAGAGAGATCTGGTCGACCCCTCTGTGAGCAGGACGCTGAACAAAATAGGCTCATCAGTCTAACCTAGCAGGGCTCTTCTTATGAATCCCATTAAGCCTGAATCCTGAATCTGACTTAGTTAGCAGTTCCAACAAGAGTAGACCGGTTAAGTCAATGGGATTTACATATATGTTGATTCACATTTCGGCAGTTAATTACATGAGCGTGCTTCAGCTGGTAATATTAATAAGATTCAGATTTTGGAAACAGAGGTATAAATCAGGGTTGAATAAAGTGTAGCCCTCCAGATATTTGTGGGATGCAGTTCCCAGTATTCCTCATCACCATGGCTAAGGTGAGTAGGAGTTGCAGTCCAGCAATATCTGCAGTGCTGCATTTTTTCCACCCTTGGTCTGAACCAGGGCCATTTGTCCGGCTCCCTCTAGGGTTAATCCAGGACAGGCCTGGAGGCAGTGGCAGAGTTTGGAGTGTGGCGGGGTGGGGGCTACAGTGTGAAAGGCATGGCCACTGTGTCGGGGGCACGGCTGTGTTGCATGGGGGTGTAACCAGGGGGCATGGCTATGGGCCAGGACAATCCAGAAACATTGCCGCCTGGGGTGAATCGCCCTCCCACCCCCACGTTCCTACACTACTGTCTGGAGGCCCCCCGGCACACTAGGGATCAAACAACATTTTTGCTTAATTTTGCCCCAAATGCCCTCAAAGGGGCACATTTTACCACATGGAACGTGGGGAGATAGATCATTTTGGGCTCAAGAGAAGCCTTTTTAAACCGGAAGAGACTTCCATTCACTTCCTATTCACATTTTAGGTCCATGAGAGGCCTTTTTTAACAACCTACCCATTTCCTGTTGTTTAAAAAAGCCTCTCATGGATCTAAAATGGTCCAAGAAAGCCCCAAAATGTGGTGAGAATACACCTCTTGTCCCCTAGTGGCATTTGTGGGCCAAAAAAAGTATTTTATTTTATTTTTGCTAGAAGTTGTGGCAGAGATGCGGCTCTCCAAGGACTCCTGAAGGAGCAACGTGGCCCCCTAGCTTTCCCTACTTTCCTGCTCCTGCGTGAGCCTAATCTGTTTTTCAAAGTCCTTTAAACCTGGGGTGGAGATTGTGCAACTTGCTAGAGGTGGCTGGACTGCCACTTCCAGTAGTCACGACTGTTACAGCTAATAGTACAGAATGCTGGGCATTGCAGTCCAACCACCTCCGGAAGGCTGCATGATTCCCACCCCAGCACTTAAAAATTGCTTTCCTTTCCCCCCACGTAAATGCCAGGAAATGTGGAGGGAGATTTATTGAAGAGAAAGAAATAGAAGCACAAATTATTTAACAGATGGTACCCCAAAAAAAGGACAAAGAAAAGCAACAACAGAGCTTGGCTGAGGCCCAATTTTTTCTTTCCCACGTGACAAACAGCAATTTTATTACTATAATCCAATAAAGCCAGCAATTAAAACAAAAACACCTGGTACAGCAAGAGAATAAGCCTTTCAGTGTGGTTAGTGCGGTATTAGCAAAGCAAATTCTTGTCGCTCCAAACATACTCTGTACTATATTTATTTTCCAAGGGGAGAGAAGGAGACAGAGAGAGAGAGAGAAAAGGCGATCATTGCCAATTTTTCTCTAGGCACATGCTGCCCATTTTACCTGGCAACCTTTGTAAAGGTGGAGAGGGACACGTTTTCTATATATTTACCATATCAAACCTCACTTTCTGCATTCCACATTGTTGTTCCACTTTATCCTTCACTGTCATTAAAAGCTCTCTTTTCCCTGTTCAGCACTGTCTTTCATCCTTCCCAAATCTAGTGACCTCCAGAGACGTTGTACTACAATTCCCAAGATCCCCTGGAAATCCAGGGAAATGCACCAGCTACCTTCCCTTAACTCCACGTGGCAAACCAGTCCAGGTTTTCCATCCAAAGCAGGTGCGCTATCAGTCATAAACCAGAAAGTGGCCATGCTGGCTGGGAATGATGGGACCTGTAGTCCAGCACATTGAGAGAGTGCCAGGTTGGAGAACTCTGGGTTAGGGGATATTGCACAGAGCTTGGAAAAAGATTCTGTGGGGAAAAGTTCACAGTTCCTATAATCCCTCAGCCAACATGGTCTGTGCCCATCCTGGTTGGGAGTTGTAGGCCTTTTCCGCACTACACTCTTATAGCACGATGATTCTACTTTCAACATCCTATGGAATCCTGGGGTTTGTAGTTTTGGGAGGGGCCAGGCGGCCCCTCCCGAAACTGCAAACCCCAGGATTCCATAGGATGTTGAAAGTGGAATCACCACGCTATAAGAGTGTAGTGCGGAAAAGGCCACTGTCTCAAAAAAGTAACTTTGTGCTTTGCATCTAACCCACCCTGGCCTGTTGGTTGAAGAACATTTGCTTAGTTGGTGGATCTAGGGCAGTGGTTCTCAACCTGTGGGTCCCCAGATGTTCATGGACTTCAGCTCCCAGAAGCCCTGAGCATTGACCATAGTGGCTGGGGCTTCTGGGAGCTGAAGTCCACGAACATCTGGGGACCCACAGGTTGAGAACCACTGATCTAGGGTTCCCCCCCTCAAAATCAACACCAGAAGGATTAGCGGTTAGTTCTGGGCACCTCATTTTATGAAGGATATCAAAAAAATCAGAGTGGGTTCAAGGAAGGACAATAAGGGACAAGGGGTACAGAGAACAAAACATGTGAGGAAAGGTTGGAGTCTCTGGGCATGTTCAACCTGGTAGAGAGGACTGAGAGGTGACATACTTGCAATTTTTAAGTATCTATCACAGAGAGGAGGCTGTTCTGGTGGTTTTAGGTTACAGGTCGGTAGATTTCAATTGACCATTGGAAAGAACATCTTTTTGTTTTCAGATTATTTTTATTAGTTGTACAAATATTTCCATTTTTATAGAAGAATTTATATACACGTACATTACGGCATTCAATGGGCTAGGTATCCGATTTGTACATTTTCCATCTAATCTTGTTGCTATTAAATTTACATTTTAATGAACCTCCTAAATTCCATTATTTATTATAAGAAAATAGTTGTTTAATAAATAAATAAATAAATAAATGGAATCTTCCTTTCTGAAACTCATTCTATCTCTGTCTGTCTTCTTGGCAGTAAGAGGAGTTCACAATTGAACTAATTATCTAGAAAATGGTGGGGCCTGGACATCTTCAAGAAGAGGCAAGACCTGATAGCCGCATTTAAATATTTGAAAGGATGTCATATGGAAGATGGAGCAAGCTTGAACACGGAGCAATGGCTTCAAACTACAAGAAAAGAGATTCCACCTCAACATTAGGAAGAACTTCCTTACACTAAGAGCAGTTTGACAGTGGAATATGTTGCTTCGGAGTGTGGTGGAGTCTCTCTCCTTGGAGGTGTTTAAACAGAGGCTGGATGGCCATCTGTCGGGAGTGCTTTGACTGTGCATTCCTGCCTGGCAGAATGGGGTTGGACTAGATGGCCATTGGGGATCTCTTCCAACTCTTTGATTCTCCGCACTGGGAATGCTCTAGCTGGATCTGCATTAAGCAAGGGGTTGGACTCAATGGCCTCCAACTCTATGATTCTGTGAGTAAGATCTACCTCTTCAAGCGACAATTTCAAGAGGTTTGTGGCATCCTATCACAGTCTGCAGTCTTGTGACAGAGACTGATGATTAAACTACGGTGATAAGAAAGAATGGGGTAAACTTTATCCACTGATGAATTCCTTGTCAATATCCATCCCCATTGCATCTACTTCTCACAACTTCATCTAACTGAAGAGTTTTCCGATCAAGCCCCTGAGGGTTATTTGGTGACATCTCTCATTTCCATCCACACAGTATCTCCATCACGGCTGAGCTATCCAGGCAGGGGACCGCGTGAGTTTAACTTTTATTAAGACATCGGTGGTCGATATGTTATTAGAGCCTTGTTTAACCTGCATTGACAGTCGTTTACAACAAAGTTTTCGATTTGCAAATCAGCAGGCAAAGAGGACAAGGAAGTACAGACGGTAACGATCAAGATGATCACAATGATGGTTAAAATATTTCAGATGCCACATTTCAAACACATGGAAAGATTCCAGACTGGACCCTGAATATGGAGACAACACAAAACGGTGAGGGTATACTGATACGGTTCTTTTTTGTATTACTTAAACGTAGTCTTTTGGTGTCTGTTTCTTTTTAATCCCATTTCTGTCCATTTTGGATTCACCTAGGATGGCCTTAACTCTGTCACAGCTTTGTACATATTGATCAGCCTTGATACTTGCCTCTAGTTCTTCAAAGATTAAACAGAAATGTCCCAAGGGACATGGAGCAGCAGTCACTTAGCAGCCCTTCCTTCTAAACAGATGTATTACGTGGCATCATGTGACATGACATGACAGCATTGTGCTGTGTGTAGCTTTGTCCCACATCATTACCATCCATCCCTTCATCCGATCACAAGAGGCCATTAAATTAGACATTAAGAGGAAAAGGAAGAAAGAGAAAAGAGGGAACAACAGCTGCCAACATCTCTTAAACTTTGCTTCCTTTTCTCTCTCGTGCTGGCCCTTCCCTTTTTTATCATCTTTGATGAAGACACATGTAGCTTCAAAAGCTTGCAGTGAGAATGTTATATAAGCATGGAATCATATAGCTGGAAGAGACCATAAGGGCTATCGAATCTAACCCCATTCTGCCATGCAGGAATACACCTTCAAAGCACTCCTGACAGATGGCCACCCAGCCTCTGTTTAAAAACCTCCAAAGAAGGAGACTCCATCACTCTGACGGAGCACATTCCACTGTGAAACTGCTCTTACCATCAGGAAGTTCTTCCAAATGTTCAGAGGGAATCTCTTTTCCTGAAGTTTGAAGCCATTGCTCGAAGTCCTAGTCTCTGGAACAGTAGAAAACAGGCTTGCTCCATCCCCCAATTCACATCTCTTCAAATATTTGAACACAGCTGTTATGTTGCATCTCAAATTTCTCTTCTCCAGGCTAAACATACTCAGCATTCTAAACTGCTCCTCACAGGGCACAGTTTCCAGGCTTTCTAGCAATTTGGTCCTTCTCTGGATGTGTTCAATTTTGTCAATATTCTTCCTGAGCTGCGGTGCCCAGAACTGGACACAATATTCAGGTGGGGTCTGACCAAAGTGGAGGAGAGTGGTGCTGTCACTTTCCTTATCCTAGGATCTATAGTCCTACTGGTGCAACCCAGAATTGCATTGCCTTTTTTAGCTGCTACATCACACTCATGTTCTAAGACTCCTCGATCTTTTTTGTACGTACTATGGCCTTACTGTGGTATTACCACAAACTGAAGGACCATGTTCTTCCATGGGAACCCACTCGTGTCTTGAGATCTTCTGGGGAAGTCCTCCACAGGTCCATCTGATGGGAACGCACTAGAGGGCCCTTTTGATGGCTGCTCCCAGACTTTGGAACTCCCTTCCTCAAGAGACTCGCACTCTCCTTCCTATCTTTCCACAGACAAGCGCAGAACTTTTTATTCCAGCAGGCCTTGGATAAACTGATGCTTTTTAAAGTGAAACAGGCCTTATATAATGCTCTGGGCTTTTATTTGTCTTTGTTGTAGCTGCTGCTGTTTTTAATAATTTATGGTTTTCAACTGATTTTAATTGCATGATAGCTTAAGTACTTTTTAAATTTTGTTTACAGTGGATTTTTAACTATGTAGGAGTTTTTCTTTTAAGTTTGAAGTTACCTTGAGTCCCATATTGGGAAAAAAATGGGATATCATGTGGGCTTTAGACCTTCTGCCTGTTTGGTATGTTCTATGCAAAGTTCTAGATGATTGCCATCAAGAGCCATGTGGGCTGGGGGATTCTGGGAGTTATAGTACAAAAAAAATACAATAGTACAAAAAAAAATACCCTAAAGGCAACATATCTTGTCTGATCTTGGAAGCTAAGCGCGGTCCACTCTGGTTCATACTGGGATAGGAGACCACCAGTGAATATCAGGTATTACAGGCTACATTGAGACAGCATGGTGTAGTGATTTGAGCTTTGGACTGCTATTCCAAACCTTGGGTGACTCAGGGGTCCACCCACAATGCCAGTACCTCCATGTGACAGAGGGGAATTAATTAGCTCAAATTTGGAAAGCCTGTGAGAGGAGGGGTAACTTAGTGAGGTCCTTCTACCTATGTTTACGGGGTCACACAAGAAAGAACCAGCCAGAGATTCCAAAATTGAAATAAAATGAGTTTTATTGAAAAAAGTTCACACAGGCACGTAAAAATCTAAACACTCACACGCACACAAGAGCTAGCTGAAGAAAAAAGGAGGAAAGTGTGCATAGAGGACTTTCAGGGATGAGGTGATAATTACTGGTCCAGAGAGCAGCGAGGAAAGCAGCGACGTGGCTTAGGTAGGCACCTAAGGACAGTTCTCATTCAGGAATCAGACAGAGAGTGTGGCGTTCAGAATGATGAGAGACTGCGCTGAACTGCTCAAAATCGGGAGTTCTTATACCCTAAAAATATCCTGTGAATATGAGTGCAAATTGCTTTCCCGGCCAAGCATACAATGGGCATTGCAACACAAACAATGAAGTCCAACAGAGTTAATAGTCATAGTGTTTAGGTAACAAAAGGGTAATATCTGTTGTAATAGATCAATATTGTGGAGAGGCTGGGAAGACAATAGGGAAACATCCAGGTGTTCAGGGTTCGAGTTAAAACCATCACAATTTGGTGGGGATTTCCCCTTTCAGCTCTGAGATGATCGGCTCGTTAAATTCAAGCCTATTGTCTTGAGAGTGGTTGATCTATTAGCCTGAAAATGACTCAGTTTTTGCCTAAGAGGTGGGTGTGGCCGACCCGTCTTGCTATCTCACATTTACAGTCAGTAATCTGCCTCTTCCAGCTTCACATTCTGGTCACCATTCTATCAATGCCAATTAACAGTGCAAATTAAATATTTGCCAATTTAATCATGCCAAACGTGGGGGGTACACGGTGCTATAACAGGACTACAAGCATAGAGACTAGGGTTTGACTCCCCACTGGGCCATGGAAACTCACTGGCTGACCTTGGGCACGTCACACACCCTCAGCCCCGGAAAACCCTATGATAGGTTCACCTTAGGGTCACCATAACTCGGAAACAACTTGAAGGCACACAACAACAACAACAGCTATATTTCAGAGGAAGGAACTAGCAAAATCACTTCTGACTATTCCTTGCCTAAGAAAACACAATGAAATTCATAGCGTCACCATAAGTCAACTGGTACCTTGAAGGCACATACTTACACACACACACACACACACACACACACACACACACACACACCTAAGATTGAGGCATTTCTGCCCCCCAAAAGGGCAAACGTCTCCAGCTGCAGCATTTTATCTTGGGTTCTCATCTCCATCCTTCATCTCTAGAGAGAGAGAAACTTGGTTCCCTAGACAGCTCCAGCACCTGTTAATGATGTTGAGGGCACAATTAGCTGCTAATCAGCACATTCTCCCACATTGTTTCCTTGAAGCTTAATTACATTGTTCTTCCAGGAGACCATTCACTACCTATCTGGTTAGAGTAACGATGAAGCCACCCTTCCTGGGGAAATTGGTTCTGTCTGCACTTTGTCTGCCTGAGTTGCTAACATTTCACTGTAAAACGTGCACTCGTGCCATTCAGAAATGTATCAACCATTTGCTAATAATTAAGGGTCCAACTGCACATGCAAACGTTCCCATGTTAGATCTATGGCTTATGACTGAGCAGACCCCACCTGAAATGCTGTGGCCAGTTCTGGGCACCCCAGTTCAGGAAGGATATTGACAAGCTGGATTGTGTTCAGAGGAGGGCAACCAAAACAGTAGAAGGTCTGGAAACCATGCCGTATGAGGAGAGGCTTGGGGAGCCGGGTATGTTTAGCCTGGAGAACAGAAGGTTAAGAGGAGACACGACAGCCATGTTTAAATATTTTTTTAAAGAGCTCCAGCAGAACACATTTATTGATAATAAAGAAGAAAAAGTAAACAGTTACACATAAAATATCAAACAGACGTTAGCTCTAAAAAAGTCACCCTCTCTTGAAAGCAGATGTTACAGATTTGCCACCTGGGAATGGTGGAGAGTTCCACAGTGCAGAAGTGGTACGTTTAAAATAACATGGTTTATTCTTGTAGAAGATTTCTTCCGCCTTGGGACTCATCACAACACCAAATAAGGCTCTGATGTTAGGCGGATTGTAATATTGGTGTGGCTTGGCTTAGTTGATTTCCAGTAGCCCACACAGAGATGAGTTTGCAGGGCTAGCTTTTGTCATCTGTTGACTCTTCACTACTCAGATCCATACTGCAATCATTCAACTCAGTCTTGGGCTTTTGGGGACCTTGTGTTGTCATCCGGTATGAATTACAGGCAAGTGAGTTCAATTGTGCTTTAGCAGGCTTTCTGTTGTTGATCTTCTCACTTCTGCTGTTCCTGCAGTTTCCTTTCTTTCTCCTCTACCTCTTTTCTGAGACGCTCCTTCTTTTTAGCTGCATGTGTAGATATTAAAAGGGATACTATATGGAGGCTGGAACAAGCCTGTTTTCTGCTGCTCCAGAGACTAGGACATGGAGCAGTGGCTTCAAACGTCAGGAAAAGAGATTCCATCTAAACATTAGGAAAAACTCCCTGGTGTTAAGAGCAGTTCAACAGTGGAATACACTGCTGCCTGGCAGTGTGGTGGAGTCTCCTTTGGAGGTTTTCAAACAGAGATTGGATGGCCGTCTGTCAGGAATGCATTGACGGTATATTCCTGCATGGCAGAATGAGGTTGGACTAGAAGGCCCTTTGGGTCTCTTTCAGTTCTAGGATTCCAGGATTCTAAGAGTAAAGTGCTCAATAAAGTGTAAGGGAGTAGGATAAGAGGAAAACTACACAGCAGCTTGATAGACTTGAAAAGGAAGCCAGGGCTGCCCTGATTTTGCAAGACCTGAGCAGGGCTGTTCATAACAGAGTGACTTTGTGGTCTCTTATCCTTAGAACCACCATAAGCTGCAGCCAGATTGATGGCAATTGACAACAGCAGTATGCTTGTTCTGTATATTGATGGTCCTGTACCAGAGTGAACACCCTGTGGCCCTACAAATATTGACTGCAGCTCCCATCAGCCACAGCCACAGCATGCCTGGTGGTAAGGCAGTTGCACTAAAACAGTATTTAGAGGGCCACATTTTGTTCATCCCTGTCCTCCAGTTACAAGGTTACTCTTTTCAGATGCCTCATCGAGTCATAAGCCATTTCCACACTAGACTGTTATAGCGCTATGATTCCGCTTTCAACATCCTATGGAATCCTGGGGTTTGCAGTTTCGGGAGGGGCCACCCAGCCCCTCCCGAAACTGTAAATCCCAGGATTCCATAGGAAGTTGAAAGTGGAATCATAGCACTATAACAGTCTAGTGCGGAAATGGCCATAAAATGATAGAGTTGGAAGAGGCCACAAGGGCCATCAAGTCCAGCCCCATTCATGTCGCTTCTTAACTGTCTCTTCTCCAGGCTAAACTTGCCTAGCTCCCCATAGAGCTTCATGGTTTCCAGGCTTGTTAGTATCCTTCCTGAGGATATCATCCAATGAATAACAGCATCTCCTGCAGTGCTCAAAATATGATACCCTCAGTTTAGTAATTTTGTCTTCTAATGAGAGTTAGGACTTGATATGATCTCAGATGTGTCTTTGGGGGAGCCCAGTGTATCTGTAGAACTCTCCTCCAGCACCACATTTCAAATGTATTGATTTTCTTTCTGTCAGCTTTCTTGTTACCCCAAAACGTAGGTGCCACAAGGGCCACCCCGCGATGCCAGATACCTCCTTGCAAAAGTGGGGAATGAATTAGCTCAAAGAGGAGGCTTGCGAGAGGGGGGCAACTTACCAAGATCTTTCCTACCAATGTTTGCAGGCTCATGCAAGAAAAGAACCAGCCAAAGATTCAAAAGTAAGCTAAAAAGGTGTTTTTCTTGGGGAGGATTCACTCATGCACGCGCACAAAATACAAACAGTCAAACGTTCACACAAGAGCTAACTGAAGGAGAAAAGGAGGAAAGAATTATATAGAGAGAGGCTGAGGGTTGGAGTTTATAATTACCAGTCCAGAAGAGCAGTGGAGAGCTGAGATATGGCTAACTTAAGTGGACCCTGCGGACAGTTCTCATTCAGGAGCCAGACGGACAGAGTGATGGGTGGACCTTCGAGAGCCTGCACTGGGCATCCTGAAATCAGGGGTATTTGTACCCAAAAAATAGCCTGTGGCAGTGAAGGATATGCACAGCTCCAGGTGTGGAACAATGGGAGTTGCAGTACAGACAATGGACTATCAACCCACTAATGTTCGCAGTGTTTGGATGACAAAGGCATGATGACTGTTGTAATAGCTCTGTATTGTGGGTGCTACGAGGCAAGAGGAAGGAGTCCAGGTGAACAAGGGATGGGCATCTGTCACTCAGTGTCCTGGTGGGCTTCTCACAACAGCATTCTCCAGGAAATTCCATCTTCTTTCATTCTCTGGAACAGCAGTGCTTTACCTGATAAATGACCTAGGTTATACCAAGAGGGTGTTTTCAGCTGACCTGCCTATGACCTCATATCTACAATCAGGTTTCTTCCTCTTTTGGTTTGACCTCCTGGTCACCGTCGAGTTAGATTTTCATACCAGTGCCAATTAAAGTGTGTTGCCATTTAAATTTGATGCCAATTAGATATGGTGCCCATTCCGCACCATACTGATATCAGGGACCCGCAAAGTGGGGCCTTACATTCTTCATTGTCCAGCTTTCAGAACCATACGTATAAATCAGAGATGCTATGGCCTGGATGATTCTATTTAATCATAAAAGTCACTATTAGTAGATATTTATTACTTCTAGATCCAGTGCAGAGTAATGTTTGAGCTTTGGACTTATGATCCTGAAGACCAGGGTTAGCTCCTCGCTCTCCTACAGAAACCCGCTGGTTGACCTTGGGTGTGTCACACACTCTCAGCCCCAGAAAACCCTCTGATAGGTTTGGCTCATGGTCACTATTAGTAGGAAACAACAAAAAGGATGCATTTTTTATTTCTTGATAATATTTTACTATTCCTGACATTACTATTATTACTATTGACTATTCTGGTTGAGGGTAATAGAAACTGTAATTCAACACATGGGCTGTGGAAAGTATATATTGACCTGTTCAGTGTAACAGAAAGGCTTCAGCAGGGATTTGTCTAAACAGTTTGGGCAATTATACAGTGACAGCCATTTCCACAGGACGACGGCATCCCAGCATGGAGATGTGAAAGGAGCGGGACCACACGATGCTTCCACATGACATCGTCACAGTTCTGCCCTTCTCACATCACCAGCTGGCATGGTCACACTGTCAATGACCCCCAATCATGCAAGCTTTCCATCGCAGCCAGCCGCGCAGAAGGGCCAGAGCACAATCTATGCATTTCCTCCCCGACTGCAGCAAGGGAAGAAGGATGGCTGCAGTCCAGAAGGACAGAGCATGTCCCCCGCGCTCCGTTCCACAAGCAGCCAGTCACTTGTGGAGAGGAGCATTGGGGACATGCTCCTATCCCAGCAGAGGCACTGCCAAGATGGTGATGGGCAATGCGTGAGAGTGTCGTCCTGCAGAAAGGGCCATAGAATCATAGAACTGGAAAGGGCCTCATGGGCCATCAGATCCAACCTCCTGCTCAGTGCAGCATTTCCAACTAAAACATCACCAGCAGGTCCAACCTCTTTTTGAAGAAGCCCAGAAAAAGAGACCCCACCACTTCTCTGGCTCACTGGTTCTGTTGCTGAACCACTCAAGTTCCTTCTCATGTTTAGTCAAAACCTCCCCTCCTATGACTTAAAACCATTAGACCAAGAGGTACTTTATATCATGTGTGGTCTTGCTGTAAGGCTAAAAAATATTGGAAATCAATACATTTACAGATTTACATTTACATTTACATTTACATTTACATTTACAGATAGAAAGAATCTTAGGTTTGCAGTTCCAGATAAAACCTGTAATGTACCTATGCCAGAAGAAAGTTTGGAAAGAAAATATGGAAATATTTTGTTTTACGTGACTGCTGGAGCAAGACTTAATTATGCAAAAGACTGGGGGAAAAACCAAACTCCCTTGAAAGAAGATGACCAGATAGTTAAACTATATGATATGGCATTTATGGACAAACTAACAACTTTAATAAGAACAATCTCTCTGGATGATTATGTTAAGGACTAGGACCCATTAGTCATATATTTAAGAGGAGACAGGGAAATTTGACAATAATAAGCTTTACAGATTGAAGGGATGTTTTAAAAATACAGATTCGA
Source organism: Iguana delicatissima (assembly GCA_948472985.1). Lineage (NCBI taxonomy): Eukaryota > Metazoa > Chordata > Lepidosauria > Squamata > Iguanidae > Iguana > Iguana delicatissima. The sequence continues at coordinate 330,457 of CAOKZL010000960.1, forward strand.
TCTTAACATTTCTAAGATTAAAAAGTTGACAAAAATTTAGAGATAAAACATTTAAGATATAAATATACAGTAACAACAATAATTTATAAATGGAACACATGACATATTAGAGACTCAAATGTTATGTAAATGAATCACCTACATACAAAGAAAAATAGATGAATAACAATTATATAATTTAAGATAGGAAGGAGCCTCGGTTATGTTAAGTAAGAAATTAAAATAACGGAATGTCTGGTGGGAAGTCATTATGTATGGAAGGTAATGTATGTGAAATTTGTATTCAAAGCCTTTGGTTGATAAGAAATTGATGTAATTTTAACTAGTGAAAAATAAAATTAAAAAAAAATTAGACTGCATTCTAGCCTCTGGGGTAGCAGAGAACATGCCTGCACCCTCTTCTCCGTGATGATCTTCGAGGTATTTAAAGAATGCAGTCATGTCATCCTTCAGTTTTCTTTTCACCTAGCTGAACACACCCATCTCCTTCAACCTTTCCTCTTATGTTTTATTTTCTATACCTCATATTATCCTTTTTGCCTTTTCTGAACTCACTCCAGGTTATCTAGACAGTCTTCGCCTCCAAAGAACCATCACTGCATCTATTCAGAAACTTTATTGTTTATCCATTGGCTTCTCCCTTATCAACTATCAGTATTCTCAATGAAAAAACCCTGAACAACCCAGGCTGCAAATTAGTTTTAATTAGCCCGTGGCACCTGCCTTCGGAGCATGCCAAGAAACAGAATAATCCCTCCATATGTTGCTGAGGTCACTGAAAGAAAACACGGAATTCTACTTTGAGGCCCTTTAAAGACAATTTTGCTTAGAGCTGTATATTTTATATGCCAAAATATGGTTTAATACTTTGATGCTAAGACCATGCCAGACAGAATTATACTTCCTTTATGACATGGCGCCCTTCGTCTTCTCCCCACCATGGCTTATCAATATGTAAATTAGGTTTGTCTACCCTGACGTCTGTTCCTGTGGGCCTAAATGAATTTGATTAATGGGATTTGCACTTCATTGTGATATGTGTAGGGCTGCACCTGGCTTGATAAGAGACCCCTATTGTGTGGGTCGGCGTGTGCAGCCTTTTGCAAACTGGGAAGCAGACAAGCAGAGATGTCCAGGAGTTTCCATCTTGGTTAGGCAGTGAATCTGCTCTGGGCTTTAGTGTGAGCTCAACAGAAGCTTTGCAATGTATTCAACCCATGTTGTGGATTTGTGTGTTGTTATGCACCTTCAAGTCAACTCCAATGTATGAAGTCACAGGGTCTTCCTGGCAAAATTTATTCAGAGGAGGTTTGCCATTGCCTTTCTCTGAGGCTGAGAGAGTGTGACTTGACCCATATCACCCAGTGGGTTTCCACGGCTGAGCAGAGATTCAAACCTTGGTCTTCCACAGTCCTATTCCAACACTCATATCACTACATCACACTGGCTTTTATTTTGAGGACTGTGTTCAGTGTCCTGGATAACTCCTTTTATGTTCGAACTAAAACCCAGCCTCTGTGTTCATTTCCCCTCTGATGCAAAAGCAGCTAGCTGCCTCTGTAAAGAAAAGGAGAGGGACAAATTAGAAAGAGAATATAGTTGAGCAAACAGGCAGAAGCTTCCGGCTTCCATCTGTTAAGCAGGCATCTCCAAACAAGACCCTGGAAATCCACCAATGGTCAAAAAATATACAAATTGAGATGGGACCATGGTCCAATGCAGGGACAGGCAACTTCAGATGTTTCTCCCCGAGCTTGGAAATGTCACTTCTTTTAGAATGACAACTCCCAAAATTCCATGGCTAGGCTGGCTGGAGGTTCTGGGAACTGTTGCCCCCAAAAGTAAAATGTCCAGGCTCTGGTTCATCCATATTCATCTACTCACTCTTAGAAGTCATTGTGTCTCCTGTCTCTTGGTGCCACCAAGGCAGAATCTTGGTGGTGGTGGTGGTGGTACCACCATCTTGTCTTGGATAGTTGCCCCAGGAGAAGCTGGCCTCGCACCCACTTTTTATGTCATTTTAAATTTCTTCAGAGCCTTTTAACATTTCAAGTCAGGAGTACACAACTGCAGAGTGTCCAGGGACCAAAATGTAAGACAAGAAGTAGATTTAAATATTCAGATATTTATATATTTTATTTAGTTTGGATGCCCACATGTGCCTGCTGCCGGGTCCCTTTCATCAGAAACCCGGCTGGAGGAGGCATGTGCTGCTCCCAAGCTGCTCCCTCATTTGCAAACAAAGGAACAGTTTTAACACACACACCCTCCCTGCTGCCAACTCCCTGTTGTTGCCATTGCTGTTAGTCTCCAGCAGCAGGGGTTTGTGGCCCCCTGTAAGGACTCTGTGGACCCCCAGGGTTCTGTGAATCCCAGGTTAAGAACCAATGGTATAGTGTGCAATATAAGCAACCAAACAAAACAGCAACAGTGTAAGAAAATGCAAGTATAGTAAAGAATAGAAAAAGAGGAATTTACATTTCACTTCCAGCTTCCCTAATGATGATTATACATGATGTTACCGCAGTTTCCTAGCCTGAGCTTGTGGGATATTAGATATCATTTGATATCACTAATTTGGCCTCCTTTACCTATTCCTCTCCACGTGCTTGTGAGGCCTCCAGACAAGCACACATATAGGCACAGTCGCAAATCGCTGAGATATTCCAAACAAATACAAGCAGGCCAGAAATAGCCAGACTGCCGCTTCAGGAGACCTCAAGGCAAGTACCGCATTATGTATGCACGCTACTTACAAAAGACTCCCTGCCCCGAGCAGGCAGCTTGACCAGCCGAATACTCAACTGTCAAACAGTCTGCGTTTGCATACTGGCTACCCTATTGACAATTTGGTCTTAACTCAATGATGTAAATCACTGACCTTTCGGAGGCTTTGTCTCCAGCCCAAAACTCATTGTTGTCCCCGAGAACGGACTAGCCTGCGGCTGTATTTTCCCCTATAAGAACCCCTGACTTTGAGCGCTTCCTTGAATCGCTCTTGGCTTCCACCCTGCCTTGCTGTCGCTTTGTTCAACGAGCCTTCTCCTCAGCTCCTTGGGCTGCGATCTCTACTTCAACAGACCTTTTTTCTCTGATTTTCCAGGCTTCAGGACAGGTACAGTGTTTCCCATACCAAACCTCCTCTTAAAATCCCTCTATCGCACTCCAACCTTTATTTCTATAGTTCTCTGTGTGAGTGTGTTGCATACACGTATTTGGCTGTATATCAATAAAAACAATTATCGTTATTTACTTCGATTTGCTCCTTGACTCAGACTGACCCCGTAGACATTGGGCAAAAGATCTCGCTCTCGTATTGTTAGCTTGTGCTCTTTTGACTAATTCCCAACTTGATAATTTGGAGCGCACTTAAGTGTCTGTCCTGGGACCCCCAGAAATCAGGGTAACAATGACTACATAAAATAACTTCTCTTATTATAATTAGCATTCTTATACTGCTACTGTTTTATCAAATCTACCATTATCAAAACCTATGATTAATAGGTTATTCTCTTTTCCTCTTGAAGAGCCAATTAAAGGTTCCTAGTCTTTCCAAAATACGGCCAATCATTTTTCTCTGATCAATGTTGATAGTTTATCCAGGATAGTTAAGTCCCTCCATTTCAGCAGCCAGTCCTCACTTGTTGATATTGCTGCATTTTTCCATTTCTTCATATAAAGCAATCTTGCTGCAATCATGTTTCATAGTAATTTTCCACATTTCTTCTTCAGTTGATCATCCACCAGTCCCAGCAGAGATAGCTCAGGTTTCAATTGAGCATTAACTTAAAAAAAATGCATCAAGTAGTAAACCACTCCTGAATGCCATTTGTCTTGAAAATCCTAAGATAAGGCTATATGAAATGAATAAGAATTCCAGTGATGTAGACTCGAGTCAATTGACTTGGACTCAAGTCGGACTTAAGTCACTTCAGTGACTTGACTTGGACTTGACTCAGCAAAACTTACACACTGACTCCACTCGACTTGAGATTTGCATATTTTTAGTGACTGACTTGCTGCACTTGGTTCAGTAACATAACACATTCATCCAGAAACCTTACATCTTACTGGTCACACGGCAATCTGTCTCAAGCCCAAAGTGTGGAAACATTTCTCAGAGGGAACAGCAAATGGATTAGGCAATGGGCTTGAGGTAGAGTTGAGGTCTGCTCAGCAGCCTGTCCCCACTAAATATAAGGAGAGCTTTCCAAAACTTTTCCTAAGAGTAGAAGGCAAGACTCGCGCCCAGAGTGCAGGGCGCATATCTCAGAGAGGAACAGAAAATGTGTTAGGCAATGGGCTTGAGGGGGAAGGATCCTTCCTTCTAAATCTCTTGAAGCTTCAGTAATGGGGAATAAGAAGGATCCTATTCCCCACTTCTGAAAAAGCCTCCAGCTTTGCAAATGGGAAGTAAGAAAGATCTTATTCTCCAGTCTGAAGCTGCAGATGGCAAAATCACAAAAGTAAACGGCCAACTCACTTAAATTGTTAAAACTGACTTTATTTGGCTCTGTCCAATAATTCTGGAATGTTGGTTGGGGTATAAAGTTGGCTTCCAGACTTGAGACTTGACTTGAAAGTATCTTGCAAGGACTTGAGACTCGCCTTGAGACTTGAAGGTAGAGACCTGAGACTTGACTTGAGACTTGGGCCATTTCCGCACGGGACTGTTATAGCACTATGATTCCACTTTCAACATCCTATGGAATCCTGGGGTTTGCAGTTTCGGGAGGGGCCGGCCGGCCCCTCCCGAAACTGCAAACCCCAGGATTCCATAGGATGTTGAAAGTGGAATCATAGCGCTATTACAGTCTCATGCAGAAATGGCCTTCGAGTAAAAGACTTGAATACATCACTGAAGAATTTCATTTTAGAAAGCACTCAATCGTGTACTGGGATTGCTTGGTAACGTGGAAGGCAGTAGGAAAGGAAGGAGATCAGACCCCGGCTGGATTGATTCAATCCAGGAAGCACAGCTGGCTGAGTTTGCGAGACCTGAGCAAGCCCATAGATGGCAGGGCTCTTGGAGATTTCTCATTCATAGAGTTGCCATAAGTCAGAGTCGACCTGATGGCAAATAACAGCACCTACTGCTACTATTACATATACTTTCCATTACTTATTATTCATTTTCAATATTTATGCTGCCTGTACTTGTCACATACACAACAGCATCGTTATCATAAAAATAATAATCATACAAACATTTATATAATACAGAATCATGCCAGAATCTTACTGGTGCCTTATGTATATGTAAGGGAGCTGGGTATGTTTAACCTGCAGAAGAGAAGGTTAAGACGGGACATGATAGCTACGTTTAAATATTTGAAGGGATGTCATGTGGAGGATGGAACAAGCCTGTTTTCTCTTGCTCCAGAGACTAGGGGCCTCTCTACTCTACACCGTTATAGTGCTATTGTTCCACTTTCAACCACCTGTGGAATTCTGGGGTTTGTAGTTTCCTGGGGCCCAAGAGCTCTCTGGCTGGGAATTCTAGATGCCCCTTCCTAAACTGCAAGCCCCAGGATTCCATAGGATGTTGAAAGTGGAGTAATAGCACTATAATAGTGGAGTGGAGTGTTTGTGCCCCTAGGACACAAAGCAATGGCCTCAAACTTCAGAAAAAGAGATTTCATCTAAACATTAAGAAGAATTTCCTGACAGTTAAGAGCAGCTCAACGGTGGAATATGCTGCCTAGGAATGTGGTGGCCTCTCCTTCTTTGCAGGTTTTGAAACAGAGGCTGAATGGCCATCTATGAGGAATGCTTTGATGGTGGGTTCCTGCATGATAGAATGGGACTGGACTGGATCTTCCAGCTCTATGATCCTGTGGTTCTAAGTTCTCCTACAGAAGCAGTTGGACATTTTTATCTCTTCAACAGCTGATGGGTTCATTCAAAGGCTGTTGATGCAGAGTTGCACATGCGCTCCCATGGCACATGGATGAGGAGGTCGCATGTATGCAGTGCACATGGATGTGCTTGATGCACATGAATTGTGCCTAAATGTGCATTGCACATGTGGATGTGCATTGTGCATGCAGATGAGTCTATATGTTTGATGGTGCATTAAGCTGAACAACACAACAAATCACTAATAAGATGCTGTTGTATTATTAGGTCGCTAATAAGATGGTGCCACATAACTGCATGTGCATTAATTTATGCTCCACCCCCTTGAGGAAGGAGCTTAGCCTCCATGTACAAAACATAGAAAACCTCTAAAACAAACAGCAAACCAAGCAGCAACAACTTTAAAATTATCATTTGAAAACTAGGCACACTTAAACTAAGGCTGGCTCATAATTAAAAAAACCTCCAGCCCCAAACCAGCCTGGGGACTGGGTGGAATCAATACAGCAAAGGCCATCCTGTCAACCTCTGATCAGGTTGTTTCCATTTAATTTCCTTTTTCCTGGCTGGCAGACCATGCACCTCTGTCAGGAGGCCTGATGAATGTTTGGCACAGGTCACATTAAGAAATTCTGACACCCAAAGCCCAGGAGATATAAAGTATAATTAAACAATTATTTGCTCGCATCAGAACAGGTGGCTAGACTGCATCCTAAGTAGTGATGTGTGCAACTGTGACAGATCCTTAAAAGCAGGGATTTTTTTTTTTTTTAAAAAGAGCAGTTTCCCCAAATTTGATATATCAGCATCTCCTTGTAAACCAGAGTTTCGTAGTGACTAGTTACAGATAACTGATTGCTTGCAGTTAGGTTTTTGTTTTGTTTTGTTTTGCTTTTTTGCAATAACTAAGGCATAACTGAATTGTATTAGAGTGACAACTAATGAGGCATAACATCACTCCTTCTGCTGTACGACAGCTACTTTGTACCTCTTAGACATGGTAGACAAACATTTTTTTCCCCAATCTCTCAGGGACCAATACTATATTTTGCCATATTGTTATTGTCATCATATAGGCCATTTGCACCCTAACTCTTATAGTGCTATTATTCCACTTTCAACATCCTGTGGAATTCTGGGATTTGTAGTTTCCTGAGGCCAAAGACCTCCCTGGCTGAGAATTCTAAAGGCCTCTCCCTAAACTGCAAACCCCAGCATCCCATAGGATCTTGAAAATGGAATAATTGCACTAGAACAATGTAGTGCAGAAATGGCCACAGTATCCTGGAAATTTGCTGTGGACCAGCAACCAATGGCTTACAGACTGGCATTGCTCTGTAGAGTGACTATCTCAAAACCAGAATCCCTGGGAAATGCCTACCCCCACTGCTGCTGCCGCTGATACCACTAACTGCGGATACCCTAACTATTTTCTCACGATTGCTAGCATCAGCTGCAACACTTCAGCCCCATTCTTAAGTAGGTTTCTTTTTAATTAGACATAGCAAAACAAAAAATTCTCCTTCTCTTCTCTCCCCTTGCCTTTAGAAATATATTGCTATAATGCATCAGCAAAAAGGCATTCTTTGCAATAAAACCTTCTGTTCTTGTTGTGTGCCTTCAAGTCATTTCCGACTTAAGGGAACCCTGTCACTGGGTTTTCTCAGCCAAATTTGTTCACTGGAGCTTTGTCATTTCCTTGCTCTGAGGCTGAGAGAGAGTGACTTGGCCAAAGTCACCCACTATATTTCAACCCCGGTGTCCTGGAGTCCTTGTCTAATGCTCAAAGCACTATGCAACACTGTCTCTGATCATTCTAATTCCAAGAAGAAGAAGAAATAAAAATGTAGAGAGGAGTAAATTTGCCCTTCATATAATACGACCACCTCAGGAAAAGATTCTCATTTTAAAAAAAGAAAACTTTCAAGAAGCATTAGTTCAGATTAAAACAAGAGCTGCAAACAGCTCCCAAAAGGAATGGAACGAGCGGATGCAGAAACCACCACAACAAGTGGCAAAACTCAACAAAACCAAAGAAGCAATGTCATGTGAAACTCATTCCAGTCTAGGAGATATCTGAAAATAAAAGGACCATCTAAAGTATAGTTGTCCTTCCACATTTGCTAGGGTTAGGGGTGCAGGACCATTGTAAAAGTGAAAAAACAAACAAACGCAAATACCAAAATGTGTGCGTCTGTCTGTGAGAAGGGGTCTGAGGCTTGGTGGGGAGAGTGGGAACCCAGGGACCAAACCAGAGCCATTTCCGCACTGGACTGTTATAGCACTATGATTCCACTTTCAACATCCTATGGATCTTGGGGTTTGCAGTTTCGGGAGGGGCCATCCGGCCCCTCCCGAAACTGCAAACCCCAGGATTCCATAGGATGTTGAAAGTGGAATCATAGCGCTGTAACAGTCTAGTACGGAAATGGCCCAGGTCAGGGAAAGGAGAAGGAAAGTGGGTGGGTCAACATGGTAGTCCTATACTTCCTCTCTCTTGCCCATCTCCTTCCTTGAGTGTGTTGCAGAACATTGGAGAGGGCTTGTGTTGCTGAGAAATTGGGCTAAGCCATCCTTAGCTGGTCAGGCAGCAGCTGGTGGAGGAAGAGGAGGACCAAAGGCAGGTTTTTAAAGGACTGCGCAGCCTGATTGGAAATGCTGAGAGGGAAGGTTCCCTGGAAAAGAAGCACTGGGAGGTGGAGAAGAGATTGGAGAAACTCGCAAATAATTAAATCTATGAAAGTCAAACCTGCAAATGTGGGGGGCCGGCTGTATATAAGCAGTTTCTGCCTGCCAACAATAAGCTGTGAGTGTTTTCCATCCCATCTCAGCCATTCGCCCCTTAGCTGGCAGTGTGAGCCCCCCCTCCTCGATCTCAGAGAGCCCCTGGGGAGAAAATTAAGTCGCTCAGGCCCAGTAAAGTTGATGTACAGAACAGTAATTATTTACAAATGTACAGCTGCGTATACAAATTAGCCCATGCAAGATTAATGCAAACGTGTGCCCCCGGTGGGGGGGGGAGTTGCACATACGTATTTAAGAGGAAGATCTATCACAGAATCATGGTTGCTCTGTGCCTTCAGGTCATTTCCAGCTTATGGTGACCAGCAGGAGAAGCTGTCATGGGGTTTTCTTGGCAAGAGTTGTGCAGAGGGAGAAAGACTGCGACTCATTCAAGGTCCCATAGTGGGTTTCCATGGCTGAGCAGGAATTCAGATCCTGATCTCCAGGGTCATCATCATTTCCTAGACCATTTCTGCACTACACTGGTATAGTGCTATTATTCCACTTTCAACATCTTGTGGATTTCTGGGATTTGCAGTTTAGGGAGGGGCATTTAGAATTCTCAGCCAGAGAACTCTTGGGCCTCAGTAAACTACAAACCCCAGGATTCCATAGAATGTTGAAAGTGGAATCATAGTGCTATAACAGTCTCGTGTGGAAATGGCCTATATTACTGTTGTTGTAGTCCAGATTTCCATTGGCTTTTTTTGGCCACTGTATCACAGCCTTGGCTTATGTTTGCCTTGTGGTCTACTAAGACCCCTAGATCAGTGGTTCTCAACCTGTGGGTCCCCAGATGTTCGTGGACTTCAGCTCCCAGAAGCCCTGAGCATTGACCATGGTGGCTGGGGCTTCTGGGAGCTGAAGTCCACGAACATCTGGGGACCCACAGGTTGAGAACCACTGCCCTAGATCCTTTTCACATGTCCTCTTGTCAAGCTAAGTTTAGCCCATCTCAAGCTTGTACATTTCATCCTTCTTACCTAAAAGTAATACCTTATGTTTCTCCCTGCTTTTAGTTTTGGCCCAGGTCTCCAAACTGTTAAGGTCATTTTGAATCTGAACATGAGTCAGCAGTGTGATGCAGCAGCTCAGAAAGCCAATGTGATTCTGGGCTAAATCAATAGGAGTATAGTGTCTAGGTCAAGGAAAATGATAGTCTCACTCTATTATGTTTTGGTCAGACTCCACCTGGAATTCTGTGTCCACTTCTGGGCACCACAGTTCAGGAAAGATAGCTGACAAGCTGGAACGTGTGCAGGGAAGGGTGACCAAAATGATAAAAAAACCCGAAACCAAGCCCTATGAGTTGTGGCTTAGGGAGCTGGGTTATGTTTAGCCGGAGAAGAGACAAGAGGGAACATGATAGCTATGTTTAAATATTTGAAGGAATATCACATGGAGAATGAGGAAAACCTGTTTTCTCCAGAGACTAGGAGACAGAATAATGGCTTCAAACTTCAGGAAAAGAGATTCCATCTAAACATTAAGAAGATAGATAGATAGATAGATAGATAGATAGATAGATAGATAGATAGATAGATAGATAGATAGATAGATATTTTGTGGTCACAGACCCAATAAAACAAACAAAACATGTAAACATTAGGAAGAACATCGCAATGGTAGGAGCAGCTCAACAGTGAAATATATTGCTACCTTGGGATGTGGTGGAGTCACCTTCTTTGGTTTTAAACAAAGGCTGGGTGGCCATCAGTCAGGAATGCTTTGATGGTGTATCTTGAATGGCAGATGGGGTTGGACTTGATGGCCCTTGTGGTCTCTTCCAACTCTATGAGTCTATGGTTCTATGAATCCTGATTTGGTCCTCTGATGTCTCACATTTGGTTTGGAAATTTGGTTCTACAAAAGACCTGAGGCAGATAAACCCAATGAACCTCACCCCCCCCCATGCTGGTTAGTCAGAACAAGATGACTGTTTAAAGCATTGATAGGCTTCAAGCCACCTTCAGTGGTTCTCCAAAACCTGTTGCTTGAGGCCCCATCTCACCTGACCTAGTGGCAGGCCCAGATTGGACTCTATTTTCCATGGGTGCATGTTTTATGGAAACTATTCTCTTTTTTTGTGTACAGCCCTTTAAATGTTTTTACTGATTCTTTATCTGTTTTCTTAGCAGCAAATTGAAGCAATAAATAAGGTGACATGTGAGGGCAGAGCCTTAATAAGTCACTGCCTATGGTTTCTCAGACTCTTCATATGGCCGGTGAGGGAGTTTTCTTTCTGACAAGTTACTGCTCTGACCTAAGCGCCAGGCCTTTGGGAAAGACTAAACTTTTATTGAATGCAAGTGTGCTAACTTCTTTTTGTAAAAAAAAAAAAAGCTAATGATGCCCTTGGTCAGTAATTTGCCTTCTTCAGGTGTGGACTCTAGCAGGCTGGAGGGAAATATTCATGGGGTCAACAGGTCTTGAGAAATCTCTGGGGGCTAATAGGTGGAACTAACTGAACACATTCCTTGAGCCACACGCAAGCTATTATTTTGTTTAACAGATCATTTGAGAGATCCATGCAGCCAACAAGGGAACCAGCTACTCCATTAGGAAAAGCAGAGTGGCTGTCTCAGGCAGCGGATTTGAGAGGGTCAGGGGAGTACAGCAAATGATAAGTTAGTTACCTTATAGTTGGTATATTTTTCCAAACGTACCATTTGGGATTGTCTCATCATAGGGATTTTGAGGTAATAGGTATTTAGGAGTAGTTTACCATTGCCTTCATCTCTGCACTGCTAACTCATCTAGAGTTACACAATTGCAGCAGGATAATAGTGTTACCACACCATACACTCGCACTCTGCTGGATGTACTATTTTCATAATTGGGCAGTTACGGCTGAAACACATTTGAAAGAGTGCTGCTGGAAGTATATGCCAGGTCAAGATGACCTCAGACATGATCAGGCTATAAGATCAGAGAGGATTAAACGGGAAAGCCCAATGCTGATGGGCCTGTGACAATCCTTTCAAAAACTGCAAGCTACAAGCACTCCTGAAAACAATAGCAGGCAAAACTGTCCAGGTGAAGCAATCAGGGACCCTACTGTGAGTATATCCTCCAGAGACCTTCCCTATTCACCTTACCTGACCAAAACATTAAGAGATTGTCAGGACTTCCCTCAATGTTTTGTCACCTCGAGTTAAGACAATCAACCCATTCTGGACTCCTTTGTCAACCCCATGAGAAAGCCATTACCGCTTTGTCCATGCACCCTCCTTCAGAGCAGGAAATAGGATATAAAAACTCCAGCTCCAGCCCCAGTAAATTGTAGTACTCGGACATAATACATGGTGCCCAGACCGCTGTTCTTGCCACCCTCAGACACATTATCTGAACCACTCCACTTCGACTTTCTGCTTCAGGACTAGTAAACTATCACCCTTTCCACCCAATCTCTCTCTATCCAACCCTTTTTGCCTCTCTTTCCAATACCCTTGCAGGATTCTGGAGAGTGTCTGATTTCTTGGGTGATTGTTAATTTCCAATAAAATTCCCTGTTTAACTTATAACTGGAATCCTCTCTGCAGTTAGTACTGGTATACACAGGTGAAAAGATCTTGCTGTTACTCTCCTCTCACAGGCCTCCTTTGAGCTATAATCCCCCAAATTCTAAGGAGACACTGGCTTTGCAGGGGGACCTCAAAGTCCCCCACCTCTTAAGGTAACAGTAGTGTCTTTCACTGGGACTTATCTCACTACCTTATTCTTCTTCTGTTCTCTTGGTGGGAGACCAGTTGGAAAGCATTTCTTTTATTAATACAAAAAAGTTAATGACCTCTTTTGTAAAAGAATTTTTTCCCAAATGGATTCCCATTGGAAGAACGACTGATGTCATGTGGTAAGTCCCACCCAAAAGCGCCATCGTTGTATACTTTCAAGTCATTTCCTACTTATCATGACCCTAAGGCGAAGATATCACAGGGTTTTCTGGGGCTGAGAGTGTGTGACATGCCCAAGGTCACCCAGTGGGTTTCCATCATCAAGTTGAGATTGAATTCTGGCCTCCAGGGTTGTAGTCTGATGCTCAAACCACTACAGCACTCTGGCTCAAAGATGTTGTTACCCAGATTTCTAGGGTCCCTTGGGGGACACCTCGATGTGCTCCACGTGATGGGGAATGGAAACTAGCTAGAGCACAAGCAATAGCAATGCGAGAGGCAGAGTAACCTAGCAGAGTGTTTTTACCCAGTTTTTATGGGGTCAGGCCAAGCCAAAAATCAAACAAGAATGTTCCATAAATGATTTTATTGAACGCAAGTCTCACACACCAACGCAATCACGCACCCAAGAGCTATTAAGAAACAAAAGAGAGGAAATTAGATAGGGGAGTATTGAAGGGGTACAGCTGGGGTAAAACTGCACCTTTCCTGAAGTCCTGGGTCCAGGAAGGGAGCGGAGAAGTGGGGCTCAGCACGGAGAGGGCTGAGGGGATCACTCAACGGACGGAGAAATGGTCTGTTGGGATGACCAGGAGTGATCCAAAGAACCGCTGAAAAACTGAGACTATTTGTAGGGGGGAAAGCACCTAGATGGCTAATCCTTTCCCGGGGAGAACAATGGGTGTTGGAGTGGTAAGGAAGCTCCACCATGGTAATTTCCTTTGCATGATGGGATTGCAAGGTGTTGCCAAAGTCTCAGGATCTTCGGCTTTGTTTTGTGGTATGACTTCTTGTAAATGGTCCTTGCTTGATAGGATATTTGCTCAACTTGAGGCAGACACGTTAATCCCCTCAAGTCAGCATCTCGGGGCTGAGGACCCTTTGCTTGTTGTGGATTTACCCAGCTTGAGGTCTCCTAGGGCTATGTGATTGGGGATTTTACTGGCCTGACCTGGTTTTCGATCTTTGATCATTGCTGCCTACGTGCCCATCTGGGTAACCTCTCAGGCACATTGAATCATATTTTAATATCAAAATTGTAGACCCTGGGATAGGGTTTTTCCAGTGGAGTAACAATGTCATTATCCTGCTGTAATTGTGATTTGCTTGCTTCATGTGAGAAGGCCTTTAGTTAATGTGTCGCTGCCACTGAGTCAGTACCAAAATGAGAATTATCCAGGCCACAGTAATACCAATTTCTATGCGTGGTTGTGAAAGCTTGACAGTAAAGAAAGCTGACAGAAAGAAACCAACTTAATTGAAAAGTAGCACTGGAGGATGCCATGCACTACTAAAAAGACAAAAGAATGGGTCCAAGAGCAAATTAAACCTGAACTCTCCCTACAAGCCAAAATGATTAAGCTGAGACTGTCATACTTTGGACATATCATGAAAAGACATGATTCTCTAGAAAAGAAAACAATGCTTGGTAAGGTGGAAAGCAGTAGAAAAGGGGAAGAGTGCATTACAGGTGGATTGGTTCAAATAAGAAAGCCATCGCCTGAGGTTGCAAGACCGAAGCAGGGTCCCATTCTTAGCAGTGTCATAAGTCAAAATCAATTTGAAAGCAAATAACAATTTTTCCAAAACAAGTTGACCAGTTCTGGGTACTGTGCAGTGTGATCTGTGACAGCTCATTACTGCAACCATTATATTGTGTTGTCCTCATACTGACAAAGTGAGCTGCCAAAGAAAGTACGGGAGTTTACAAGTTTTCCTTCTGTTCAGAAAAATGGTAACATTCATTACTCCAAAATGAGGGGCTGTGGAGAGAGAAGGCAGATTGATCTGAAAACTATAGATGTGACACATAGCGTATCGACATGTAGTAGTACTTGCCAATCTTGCAAGATTTCCACTTGGGGATCTAGCAGTAAGTAAGAGTTAGACTCCTAAGAAGTAACTTTTTCAGGCTCTCCCTCAGCAGTCATTGCAAATTGGTGATATGGTGCTCATACTATGGAGAGGTTTTACAAAAATGAAAGGGGGCATTGCAAGAAAAGAAGAAACTCCAAGATAGTTATGAGAGACTGGGGACAGGCTGAAACTACAGTGTGTGTGTGTGTGTGTGCGCGCGTCTTCAAGTTGTCTGTCAACTTATGGAGAACCCATGAATTTCATTAGGTTTTCCTAGGCAACAAATATGCAGAGGTGATTTTGCCAGTTCCTTCCTCTCAAACCTAGCCTGGCACGCTTGGTATTCATTGGCCGTCTTCCATCCATGTCTTAACCAGAGCTGACCCTGCTTAGCATCTAAGATCAGAGAGGATCTGGTGCCTTGAGGATATTTAGCCATACAAAGCTAGAGTACCCTGAGTCAAATATTTACTGCACCGTCTAGCAAGACAGGATTTCAGCCTGATGTAGGGGCACTCAGATTACAGAAAGTTGTTTAAAACTGGGGGGTGGAGGGACAAACAGAAAGGAAGTTTGGGAAGAGAAGATTTAAAACTGGGAGAAAAACCGGAAACAGATGTAAAAATCAGGAAGGAAGCGAGAGGATTAGATACACGTATAGCTAATATGCCAGCCCACATCACAGACAGACTCCCACGAATGAACTGAAATGAAACATCATTATGAACTGGGCTAGGGAAGCCTTTAAAAACAGTCAGGAGGAAAATGCAGCAACGTTTGGAAGGGAAACCGACAAGAAACGGCAAGAAGCCATGCTGACTGTGATTCCTTTTTTAAAGTATTGTTAAGTCACTTTGAGTCCTTTCAAAGAAAAAAGCAGGATATAAATAAAGATAATAATAAAGATGATGATGATGGCAGTGATGATGATGATGATGATGATGATGATGATGATGATGATGATGATAGAAGAAGAAGAAGAAGACAGCGGTTCCTGGTTACTTTCATGGCAAGTGGCATGATGATGTCACTCTGGTTTTTTAGTTTGACCTTTAAAGGAATACCCAATGTTCTGCCCATTATCTCCCAAAAAACTTCAGCACCTTGGATAACATTTTTGATGTCTGAAGTACCATATTTGCCAGCGTATAAGATGCATTTTTTCCCTTAAAAATAACATTTAAAAATGAGGTGCATCTTATACACGAGCAAATACCCACTTCCCTTTCCTAGGCATTTTACCTCCGTGCAAGTCCTCAGCGCCAAGGCAAAATCCATAGGAAAGGGAGGGAGAGCTCTAGGGTGCTAAAGGAGCACTCCTGCGAGGCCTCCCCCACCCCCTTTTCTCTTTGCATGGGAAAGGAAAGGAGGCACCTCCAGACTGAGGAAAAGAAAGTTCACACAGCTCTCTTTTTGCCCCTCCAGAGCTCCTTCCTTTCATTTCCCATGCAAAATGGAAGGGAAAGGGAGGTGGGAGAAATCTCCTAGGAGTTTTCATCCCCTCTCCCCAGAGCTCCTTCCTTTCCCTTCCCCTGAAAAATGGAAGGGAAGCAGGGTGGGGAAAGCCATGCTATTTTTTTAAAAAACTACTTTTTTTGTCTAAAAAAATAACATTTAAAAATGGGGCTCATCTTATACATCAGTGCGCCTTATATGACAGCAAATAAGGTAAAACCTAGAACTCCAGTCTATTCCTGCCCTATGATTCTATGATTCTAAAAAAAAGGGAAGCCAATTTTTGCTACATCAGAGGTTGGAGCAAGGCATAACAGGGGAAGAGGCTTTGCATTGCTTTTTTGCAGTGAGCAATCAATCCTTTTTCACCTTTGCTGTACTTGCAGGTTGATTTTTCCTGCACCCTACTTGAGCAACTGTCCTGCCCACCCCCTGGCTTAGGGTTCCACCCCACACTTTGAGAACTGCTGTTCTAAACCCCACTTCTCCCGAATGCCAGCATTAATGCAACCAATTCCCTGTCTGCCAATGTGCTTGCTGATCTCCCACTGAATGATGGGAAATGCTCAGTGGCTATTTCCACACCCCCAGTGAATCAAATGGTCCATTGCAGTCACCGACCAATAGTTAGACCCTATCCAAGAAGGCGCACCTGCGTATGAAATAGCCACATCTGCAGAATTCTGCTTTAACCATCAGCCGAATGAGTCTGTTGAGAAATGGCCAAAAATGTACACAGGCCTAAGGGAACTTGCATAGCATGGCCATTTCCGCACTAGACTGTTATAGTGCTATTATTCCACTTTCAACATTCTATGGAATCCTGAGGTTTGCAGTTTAGGGAGGAGCTTCAAAGGCCTCGGACGCCAACAGGATTCCGCAAAGGAATCAGCTCCCTGCAATTCTAATGGGTCTTCCATCTTTCTTTCTGTCTTTTTTTTTTTAAATCTCAGATCTTCTATTCTGTTCTTGCAGCAGGTCCCTTCTTTGCAATACTTCAGACTAAACTCAGTTTTGATCTCTGCACATCTCCAATCAGCCTTTTCTACTTTCAAGTGAAAATAGTCTCTCTCTGTGTTTTTCTTTCTCTAGGCACAGAAAGTAAAGTGTTTCTACCAGGCCGTCTTTCCTGAATGTGTCCAATTAAACCAGGCAAACTCTTCCTTGGCAGGGTTAAGTTTTCCCAGATGGCAGAGCTATCATTAATTCATGGCATGCTGAGAGCAGACTGTTCAGCTGCTGACTATCTCACCTGTGGGTTATGTTAACCTTTCTGCGCTAATACAGATATTTTAAAACATGCCATTGCTTCTCATCATGTGCACAGGTTGTTCTCTGGAAAGAAGTGGTACAGGAGGAGAATTAGAAAAGAAAACATGTTGGTAGAGGGAATCATGGGGAAACGATGCTCAGAGCAAGAATAGAGCAAAAGTGCTAGATTGCAACTCAGGAGATCTGAGCTTGGACTTAGGTTGCTACTGACCAGCTCATAAAAAGATGAAAATGGCCACCTGAAGACCAGGTTTACAGACTGACTGTAACTACAGTACAGTCATCCCTCCACATTCACTAGGATTAGGGGTACAGGACCCCCATGAAAGTGAAAAAACTGTGAATAACTCTAGGCCCTTCCAAACCATATTAAACACCAAAAAAAGTATGGTCACCATATTCAACCCACTGTGGATTCCTTTGAGGCATCAGGGTTCCTTCACAAGGCAGAAGTAGGGGGCTGGTGGGCTTACTGACACCTCCACTGCTGCCCCACACCATTTTTAGTAGGGACTTTGTTCACAGTTTCCCAGTCTCACAAGGCTTGCAGTCCCTATTAAAAATTGCACAGGGAGGCAGCAGAGGTGACAGCAAATAATCTGTGAATAATCAAATCCGCAAAAGTGAAACCCACAAATATATAGACTAATAGTTAACTCTTCAGATTTTGGACACAAAACTTTTGAACTATGATTTCCAGAATCCCCTACCCAGCTGCTTGCTGCCCGTGCTGGATGGAAGATTTTGAAAGATGCCTCCCAAAACCTAACATTTCCAAGTTCTGTCAAAATGTCTCAAAAGACATGTCTTTGGCATTCTCAGAGTCCAGCTACATTTCTCATTCACAGCGGTTGTCCCTGGAGAAGCAAGGTGGTACACTAGATAGATACGGTGGTCTTAAATTGCCATAGTTTCATCCCTTGGAATCCTGGGGTTTCTAGTTTGGTCAGGAACTCTGCTAGAAAAAGGCAATTGCTTCCCATCATTATGCATTGTATCTCTGGAAGGAGGTGTTGCAATGGAGAAGGTCAAAGAATAGTTCCATGAAGTGGACTAGTGCTTCCTCTAGAACAGTGGTTCTCAACCTGTGGGTCCCCAGATGTTCATGGACTTCAGCTCCCAGAAGCCCCAGTCACTATGGTCAATGCTCAGGGCTTCTGGGAGCTGAAGTCCATGAACATCTGGGGACCCACAGGTTGAGAACCACTGCTCTAGAAAATTCTGAACATCTCACCAAACTACAAATCATAGGATTCTATAGGATGGGAACATGGAAATTAAGGTCGTATCAGATTCATATAATTGTACAGAATGTATACACTCTCAGCTGAATTCTGTCCATGTACTGCATTCTGCATGAGGAATTCCAGTTGAGATGGCTATCTTTGCAACTGGTCTCCTTGGCTGTGATTTTAAGAGCAGATTGTTCTTCTCCAAGTCAGAGACTTACCAAAGTCGACTTACCAGACTTACCAGAGTTGGAAGGGACCTCAAGGGCCATCTAGTCCAACCCCAGGGCAGGCAGGAATCCACTGCTGGAGCCCTTGAGAGACACCCATCTAACCTCTGTTTTTAAACCTCCCATGACAGAAAAGCCCACCATTTTTTGAGATAGGCTAGTCCAATGTTCACAGAGGACACAAGGGCCACATGTCAAGATGTCAAAAAGGTGGGATTTTATTGTTAGAAAAGTCTTTCAGGTTTTCCTTTGTCCAATAAATAGTTTGAGAATTCTTGGCTCAGAATTTTCTGACATTTGATTTAAGCAGTCCCCTAGAGAAGGCTGTAGGAGTCCCCTTGGGGCCTTTCTGTCCTACACTATTGTAGTGCTATGATTCCACTTTCAACATCCTGTGGAATTCTGGGGTTTGTAGTTTCCTGAGGCCCAAGAGCTCTCTGGCTGAGAATTCTCAAAGCCCCTCCCTAAACTGCAAACCCCAGCATCCCATAAGAGGTTGAAAGTGGAATAATAGCACTTGAATAGTGTAGGGCAGGAAAGGCCTAAGTCTGAAATGCATTGGGCTTTTCTAACAATAAACAATAATCTTTTGAGCATCTTCAGATGTGTCTCTTTTGTTCTTCCATCAACAGTGGAATGGCCCACCTTGTCAAAAGATGGTGGGCCCACAGAAGATTTTCTTCTGTGGATTCCCATGGATGCCCCCCATTTTTTGCTTCCTTTGCTGTTCCACTACCAAGCAGTTCTCACAGTGAAGAAATTCTTCCTAATGCTTAGGTAGAATCTATTTTCTTGTAATTTGAATCCATCTCTGCAGGTCCAACTTCCTGGGGCAGCAGAAAACAAGCTCCCTCCATTTTCCACATGCCATCCCTCCAGATATTTAAAGATGGCTGTCATGTCATCTCTTGATTGTCTCTTCTCCAGGCTAAACACAGCCAGTTCCCACAACTCCTTATCGTCTTTGGTAACCACCAATCACAGAATCATAGAATCATAGTGTTGGAAGAAACCCCAGGGACCACTGAGTCCAACCCCCTGCTATTCAGGAACCCCCATCAAAGCATTCCCAACAGATGGCCATCCAGCCTCTGCTAAAAAACCTCCAAAGAAGGAGACTCCACCACACTCCAAGGGTGCAGCAGATTCCACTGCCGAACAGCTCTGACCATCAGGAAGTTCTTCCTGGGGTTTAAGTGGAATCTCTTGTCCTGTAGTTTGAATCCATTGCTCCTTGTCCTAGTCTCTGGAGCAGCAGAAAACAAGCCCTCTCCCTCCTCAACATGACATCCCTTCAAATATTTAAACATGGCTATCATGTCCCCTCTTAATCTTCTCTTCTGCAGACTAAACATCCCCAGCTCCCTAAGCCACTCCTCATAGGACATGGCTTCCAGACCCTTCACCATTTTGGTCGCCCTCCTCTGGACATGCTCCAGCTTGTTATCTTGGCTTCTAGGGAGAGTTCAGGTTTAGCTTGCTCTGGGATCCATTCATTTGTCTTTTTAGCAGTCTACCATATTGGGAGAACACTTCCCCAGCACCACAATTTCAAATGAGCTGCTCTAGTGCCCATTTATTTGTCCTTTCTGGCAGTCCAGCTAAAGCAAAACAAGCCCTCTGTATGCTGGCAAACACTTTGCTTACTAACGCCTATCGATCACACCAACGTTAAAGGCACAGCTTTGGGAGGATCCAGCTGAGAAACTGGCAAGCCTATGTACCATTGAACCCTGCACGTCATGATGCCGACAGCTTTGGTTGCTACACACACCGACTCAACCACCCCAGTTTTTCCTGATGGCTGAGCCCAATAACATCTCATCCACTTAATGAAGGCCCTTGCCTCTCGCACGTCACCAACCGCAGCTTCTTTCAGCTGTGACTTAAACTATAGGGGATTTCCAAAAGAGATAACTGTGTAGTGTTATCACCACTGGGAGTAATGGAAATTATGTTTGCTCTCACAACAATTGCCTTCCCGGTGCTGCAGGAAAGACAAACTATATTGTATTTTCCTCCCATTTGTTATTTTCCCATCAAAGAAAGAGCAAAAGGACTCACTTCCTTTCCCCGCCACCACCTTTATCACTATAATGGATGGAAAACAATAAACTTTTCCTGGCTGGCTTACGTGGGTTGCTCTTGTTAACCCCTTGGCCTCCTTTGTCAACAAGAAGAGGAGCATTTGCGAATACGAGTTTCACCGGAACAGGAGGTCAAAGATCTTTGAGGATCCGAAGGAAGAGCCCAGCTCCAATACTCTTAAAGATTTGGATGTGAAAATCAGACTTTACTAAACAGAAGCAGAAACCTGTAAAGATGAGAAGTTTTTCCTATTCAGCCTATTAATTGTTATGTGGGTTTGCTGCTCTTCCCTTAATTCTCCTTTTTCTACATTCTGGCTTAACTAGAATTTCTGGCTCAACTAGAATTATGAGCTAGGTCCACACTATCTGAAAACTGTTTCTCCCTATGGGAACGTGCCTATCTTAAGAAATCAGGGGGAAGAAATCAGAAATGGAGGAAACGGAATGGAATGGCTGGGATCCTGAAGCACTTCATGCCACAATATTTTGTTGCAGCTCTTACTTGAATCTTTATATGCTTCAAGGAGTGGGCCAAAAAATAAATCCAGGTGGAAGGGAAGCGCTCTCAATGAGTTTTTGGCAAGTGTTTCTTTTTATTATAGATACATATATTTGTTAAAAACACATTTAACAAACTTAAAACAACATATAAGAGGAAAAAATACACAAAAATTACCCAACATCTACCAACTAAACTAACTAAGCAATAAACAGCTGTCTGAGCAAATAAACCACAAAAACACAGAAGGAATAAAAAGGTTACATGGGTGACTTGCAACTCTCCAGAGAACGGCTGTAAGTAAATAATACTTCTTCAAGGTTCAATAGAAGTGCTATAATTAATCAATCTCATTCTTTATCCTGAAAAATATTACTATGAAATACAACTACATTTATACTTCTGATTGCTTCTACCTATATTAAATAGTGTGATACTGTAATTTAATCATGTTCTACAAGAGTTTTCAGCAAGGTTTTCTGACTTCCAAGAATTCAGCAACAGCGACAACAATTTCTCCCACTCTCACGGGGGCTGATAAAAATGGGGAGGGAGAAGAAATAGATTTTTAGGTTAAGAAACACAAAGAGATCTCTTCTGGTAATGAAAATAAACTACCTGAGCTGAGTACATTCTGGGGGGAGGGGGTATCCCTTCATCTCTTTTAATTCTGAGTATCTGCCCCATACAGCCACTGCTCAAACACCAGACTCCTGCTGGTGGATCTTATTGGGAATCTAATCAAAAGATCATCCTAGCAGGTAGATCCCACAAGCCTGAAGCCCATCCAGGCCCTGCTCCAAGGCACTGGGTGAAGTTGCAAGTGCTACACCTTATATAGAGCTTCAAAGAGATTGGGGGGGGCATTAAGGGGGACTAGAAATTTCCAAATTCTTTGTGGGCCACGTTGATTAGGGGATTTTAGGAGCTGAAGCCCCCCCCAAAAAAGTAACTTCTCTGACATCTAGTCTTAATGTTGTTTTTCCCATCTACCTTCCTGTTCTATGTACAGCAAAGCCAGATCAGAATAGTGCTGCCCATGGCACTCGTCTGGAGTTTTGCGGGTGGGGAGAGATCTGTGAGTGAACAGGGCAATAGATCCCAGACCCTTATTCCTTATTCAGAACATTAAATAGTGGCTGTTGGGGGGATTCCATGTCAGTGGGTATAACTCAGTCCTCTCTGGGTTTTGCTCTAAACTTTAAAGATGCTAGCCAAGTTGCCAAACTATTCAGGAGTAGAGATCAGAACCATGGACACTGCCTTTAAAATCCAGAGTGGATTTACCATCACACTGGTGTGAAAGGCCACTAGCTGCCCGGGCATTTACAGGAAGGGGGCACTATCTCCAAGTCAGACTTCAACTATATCTGCATTATACAGTTATAGCAGCTTGATAACACTATAATCCCCATGGCTCTCTTCTCAGGAATCCTGGAACTCATTGCTAGAATTCTGTGCCCAAGAATTCTAGGGCAGTCTTGTGAACTATAGCACTGCAGCATTCTAGCAGAGAATGCTAAGTACCTGCCAAACTACATATCCCAGGATTTCCTGAGAGAATGCTATGTTGGTAGTTGATATATGGGTTTGAGTTGACTCCAAATTATGGCAATCTTATCCTATGGTTTTCTCAACAAGATTTGTTCAGAAGGGATTTGCCATCGCCTTCCTCTGACAGAGAGAGTGTGACTTGCCTGAGGTCAGCCTGTGGGTTTCCAAGGCCAATGGGGATTTGAACAGTGGTCTCCCAGTGTCCTAGTCCAACATTCAAAGCACTACACCATGGTGGCTCTCACATACCCATGCTGGCTGTGTTGCTTAAAACAGTATCAAAGTGCTATAATAGGGTTGCCAGTTCAGAATCATCTCTGACCTTCAGGTTTCCAGGCCAAACTGAGACATAGGCCATTTCCGCACAAGACCGTTATAGCACTATGGTTCTGCTTTCAACGTCCTATAGAATCCTGGGGTTTGCAGTTTTGGGAGGGGCTGGCTGGGGAGAAAATTAAGTCGCTCAGGCCCAGTAAAGTTGATGTACAGAACAGTAATTATTTACAAATGTACAGCTGTGTATACAAATTAGCCCATGCAAGATTAATGCAAACGTGTGCCCCCGGAGGGTGGGGGGGAGTTGCACATACGTATTTAAGATGAAGATCTATCACAGAATCATTGTTGCTCTGTGCCTTCAGGTCATTTCCAGCTTATGGTGACCAGCAGGAGAAGCTGTCATGGGGTTTTCTTGGCAAGAGTTGTGCAGAGGGAGAGAGACTGCGCCTCGTTCAAGGTCCCATAGTGGGTTTCCATGGCTGAGCAGGAATTCAGATCCTGATCTCCAGGGTCATGGTCATTTCCTAGGCCATTTCTGCCTTACATTAGTATAGTGCTATTATTCCATTTTCAGTATCTTGTGGATTTCTGGGGTTTGCAGTTTAGAATTCTCAGCCAGAGAGCTCTTGGGCCTCAGTAAACTGCAAACCCCAGGATTCCATAGGATGTTGAAAGTGGAATCATAGCGCTATAATGGTCTCGTGCAGAAATGGCCTTAGAGATGGCCCCTGGTGATGGCTCCTGTTTTGTTCAGACCCCACCTGGACTAGTGTGTCCAGTTCTGGGCACCCCAGTTCAGGAAGGATATTGACAAGCTGGAATGTGTCTGGAGGGGGGAGACCAAAATGGTAGAAGGCCTGGAAACCATGAAGCCCTGTGAGGAGCAGCTTAGGGAGCTGGGTCTATGTTTAGCCTGGAGAAGAGAAGGTCAAGAGGCGACATGATAGCCATGTTAAAATGTTTAAAGGGATGTCATCTGAAGGGTGGAGCATGCTTGTTTTCTGCTGCTCCAGAGGACACACAGCAATGGCTTCAAACTTCAGGAAAAAAGGTTCCATCTAAACATTACGAAGAACTTCCTGGTGGTAAGAGCAGTTTGACAGTGGAATATGCTGCCTAGGAATGTGATCGAGTCTCCTTATTTAGATGGCCATCTGTCAGGAATGCTTTGATGTTGCATTCCTGGACGGGAGAATGGGGATGGACTGGATAGCCCTTATGGTCTCTCACCAGCTCTATGATTCTATGATGCCATTATGTATTACGCATTAAGCATCAGCCATAGTTGCTTGCAGCTTGTCATTCAAACACACACATAGAGCACATATTTTCCTGTTTGGAAATTAAGAGAGAAATCTTAGCTAAAGAGGCTGTTCCCAGAGCAAGGTGAAATGAGGCAAAATTATTCCTTCTCTTTAGGAGTAAGGAACACTTAATCTAGCCTACTTGCTTCTAGGTGGAAGATGGATGCAGAGCACACTGGAAGGTGAGCCCTGGTGTCATAAGGATTGCGAGGGAAGGAGGAAGCTAATTAAGTATGGGCAGCCCTCCACATTCACTAGGCTTAGGGTATAGGACCCCCACAAAACTATGTGTGTCTCTGTGTGTTTGTGGTACAGGGGCTGAGGCATGGTGGTGCGGGTACCCAGGGACCTGTCAAGGAAAGGAGACGGAAAGCGGGTGGGTTGGAACGGTGGCCCTGTACTTCCACTCTCTTGTCCATCTTCTTCCTTGGATGGATGGTGGGGAAGGAGGAAGGGGGGGCAGAGGCAGGTTTTTGAAGGACTTCACAGCCTGATCAGAGCCACCAAGAGGGAATGTTTCTTAGGAGAAGAAGCGCCCCAGGTGGGAGCAGCAGAGGTTGAAGAAATTTGCAAATAATCAAATCCATGAAAGTCAAACCTGCAAACGTGGAGGGCAGACTGTTAATCCACAAACCACCTTGGGGGGTCTTTGCAAGTAGCAGCAACTGATCAATTAACTCTTGCAAACTGTAGCAAGCAGCTGCTTTAACAGCTGGGTGGGAGATTTTCACACCCTCCTCCTTTCTTGCCTGGAGCTGAGCCCAGTGGAGATTTTGCAGTCTAGTCTCCTGCTTGGAGATGGGTACACAAGGCAGGAAGCTGGATACCCAGGGCAGAACCCTGAGATCTGGCAACACTAGCAAGTGCAGAACCCCTCTCCAAAGGTTTAAATGAATTATTGTTGTTGTTGTTGTGTGCCTTCAAGTCATTTTGGACTTATGGTGACCATAAGGTAAATCTATCACAGGGTTTTCTGAGGCTGAGAGTGTGTAGGTCACCCAGTGAATTGAACCCTGGTCTCCAGGGTCATTGTTCAACATTCAGACCACTACACCACGCTGGCTCTCCAGTAAGAACAAAAGATATTAGCAAAACCCTGAGCCCATCTTCAGGCTGGATGCCTGTGCCCAGTGGCAGCTGCTGCCTCCAAACTGTGGGTGATGGACTGACTGAGAAGGCCCATGGGGCATTCCCAGAAGATGCACCCACCAGATTTTGCACAGCATGATGGAGGGCTGACGAAAGCCCGAAATCCATCTCTTCTGGCAGCAGTCTTTAAGTAATGCACAAGGCAAGTGTGGAACACACTAGGAAAAGGGATCCCAGGAGGAAATCTTCCCAGCTGGGTGTGAAGTCAGGCTCATCTGGCAAAAAGAACAATTCAGCCACAAAATGCACATTAGCCCCGGAAAGTCGCATCTAATTAATCCTCTTTCTGGGAATGCACATTCTAATTACAGCTTAGTGGTTCCAACGGCTGGTGACTCAGCGCCACCAACCGTCAAAAGGACGGCCAGGACTATTATTTGACAGCACTTAGCAGCGCTGCCTCAGAGCTGAGCTGTACAGAACCTAAACTGTCCCTCTATCCCTCTCCAAAAAAAAAAAAAAAGCCTTCTGAAACAAACAGATTAAAAGTGATGAGTGGGAGTGGAACTTTCTTCCTGTTTGAACACACTCTCCTTGCAACTTGCAAAACCACAAGAGGCAGACCTGCAGGGTTTTGTGATTTCAACATCACTTTTGTTTCTCCTACATGATTTCATTTTTATCATCTTGGGGCCTTTCTGCACTGCACAGTTATAGTGCTATTATTCCACTTTCAACATCCTATGGAATGCTGGGCTTTGCAGTTCAGGGAGGGGCCTTTAGAATTCCCAGCCAGAGAGCTCTTTAGTCTCAGTAAACTACAAATTCCAGAAGTCCACAGGAGGTTGAAAGTGGAATAGCAGCACTATAACAGGGTAGTGCAGAAATAGTGAAACTGTTTGCTGTGTCTTACATGGAGAAGGCCTCCTCAGATGAAGGAGAAGAAGTGCCAGAATGAGGACTCTCAGCTGGAGCCAAAGGAAGCTGGAAGCCATACTTTGGCAGAAGCAAAGCCAGTCCATCCCAGGCAGCAACTGTAGAACCTGGGGGTGGCGACATCACCCTGTTGTGCATCAATAGTTAAAACACAGGGAACAGAAATGCAAGGGATGCTCTTCTACAACTTAAGATTTGTAGGGCTATTGCCTATTATTGTTATTGTGAACTGCCATCAAGTTGATTTTAACTTATGGGTGACCATATAGGTCAGAGACCTCCAAGTCACCCTATCATTAACTGCCCTACTCAGGTCTTGCAAATTCAGGGATGTGTTTCTCTTGATTGAGTCTATTCATCTGTAATGTGGTCTTCTTCTTTTTACCTACTGCCTTCCACCTTCTGAAGCATTATTGTCTGTTCTAGTGACTCATGTCTTCTCATGATATGGCCGAAGTACAGCAGCCTCAGTTTAGTAATCTTCTAGAGCCATGGCTTCCTTTATTGAGACCATCCCTCTCTAATGCGGTCTTCCTCTTTTCCTACTGCCTCGCATGTTCCCAAGCATTCTCACCTTTTTTAACGAACGATGTCATCCCATGGTATGTCCAAAATACAGTAACCTCAGTTTGGTCATTTTGGCTTCCAGAGAGAGTTGCTGTTGTTGCTGCTGCTTATTTATGTAGCACCATCTACATACATGGTGCTTTAGAAGTCCAACAACTGAAAACAGTGGGTCCTGCCAATGGCACGCAATCCAAAATGTATGTATATACATGCAAACACAAAGGAAAGGAAGAAAAAATAAAACTATACCATGTAATTGTAAAAGAAATGATCAAGATAAAATACAAAAAATGCAATATAATATAAAGCAAACCGACAAGTACATGTAATTAAGTTTGATTTGCCCTAGGATCCATTTATTTGTCTTTCTGGCAGCCCATGGCATCCACAGAAAAATCCTCCAGTTCCACATTTCAGATGAGTTGATTCTCCTCCTATCAGCTTTCTTCACTGTCCAGCTTTCACAACCATACAAAGAAATTGGAAATAGTATGGTATGGATGATTCTGACCTGGGTATTCAATGGCACATCTTTACATTTGAAGATCTTATCTAGTCTTTCCAAGTCTTAGCCTGCTTCAGTTTTTATTAATGACTAAGGCCCTTTTTGCATGGCATTTTCAATGCGAAAGGGCCTCTTGAGCAGTCCACACAACGCACTCACATTTGTGCGACGCTCCAGTGCCCGGCAGGGACTGCTCATGCATTTTTTCATTTTCGGCTTGAAGTCGAAAATGCTGCGCGGTTGCGCATCACTCCGGGGCCCTGCGCACACTTACCTTGCATACGGAGCCTCGGGAGCCGGGCCAGTCGCGCTTCCTGTCTCAGCTTCCTGGGAAGGTCCCAGGCTGCACTGCGAAAGGAAGAAGTGGGGCTCTCGCACAAGCAGGAAGCTCGTGCGGAGCCGAAGAAGCAGGGAAGTGAGAGCCTCTCTTCAGAGGCTGTTCGCACAAGCACCGCACCCCAGTGCTGAAAATAGGTGAGTTGCAGAAAGTTCACAGAATTCCTCACTCAGTGAGCCAAACCAATAATGCGTAGTAGTTGAAACTGGCTAGGATTGCTGGGAACGGACATCCAAAATATCTAGAGAGTCAAATGTCCTGTGGGTTAACCCTCAAACACAGTTTTGCACAATTTTAAGGAGGTGATGTAGCTCAGTGAGAGTACATTGGCTTTGTCTACAGAAAATCTAACCTTCCAGGTCCAACCCTAGAAATGGATTGTCATTGTTGTTGTTCCTTCAAGATCTTTCGGACTTATGGCAACCCTAAAGTGAACCTATCATGGGGTTTTCTGGGGCTGAGCGCAGAAGTGTACCTTAGATGGGGCAATAGGGTACATGCCCTGTGCACCAATGCAAGGGGACATTAAAAAGCCATGCATGTAGGAGTGTGGGATGGGAGTCGGAGTAAGAAGGTAGGGGCACAACTTCCATGCTTGCCCTAGGCACTGTTTGTGCTAGATATGCTACGGGCTGAGAGTATGTCACACATCCAAGTGGTTTTCCACGTCTGAGTGGAAATTGAACCCTGATCTCCAGCACTACACCACTACACCATGCCTGCTCTAGGAATCGATTACAACTCCCCAAATCCCCCAAGACTGACAGCAGTTCACCACAATCCAGGGGAGAAATCTTTCTCAGCTCTTTTGCCTTAGATCCTGGAACAGCTATATATCCACCAGCTCACAGGACTGCAACCAAAGGCCATGCTGGCTGGGAGGAATCTGTAGTCCCAAAAAGTAACTTCCCCAAAGATTGCTTTTGCTGATTATAAGGCAGCTGCTCATGTTTCCTTTACATTTGGGGAAAAAACCAAACAAATTGGTGCTATTCAATAATAACTCTAGTCCCTGGTTGATTTGTGTGGAATGGAGGTAAGTTCAGATTTCAGACACAGAAAATGCAAAAAAAACTGATTTAAGTGTCACTTGTGTAAACAGCCTGAAAATTGGTCTCTCTTCATAAATCGAGCTCGGGTGCAAAACACAAGCACTGTTCTCTGGCAGGGAAGAAATGAGCTGTTAAATTAAAAGACTTCCGTCTACACAGGGCTCCTGAATGCCATACACTTCCCTTCTTCGAAATCCTCTTTTATTATTCCCCTTCTTCTTCATTGGAAAACACATCTATAATGTGACAGTCTGGCTACAATTTAGGGAGAAATATATCAGCTCTCACGGAGGTATATTTTACTATTAACGTTAGATGGGGCTTGGGGTATTTTCCATCGCCCTCTACCTTCACCCCCTCAGAAGAATCAAAATCTACAGCTCTGCATCCATCCGAACAGGTTTGATTTTAAGCTGTGTCTGTAGGAGCAGAAAATGAAGAGATAAATTTCCCTTCTCAGCAGTTTGCTCCACAAAAAGCAAGGGAGATGCCAATGAGATTGACACCATGGGAGAGGAACAGATTGCTGATGGTCTGTACAGCATTATAGGATTTGTTGTTTGTTGTCATTATTTCCCATCAAGTCGGCTATGATTTATGGTGATCCTATGAACGAGAGACCACGAAGATCCAGAGTCATCAACTGATCTTCTCAGGTCTTGAAAACTCAGGGCTGTGGCTTCCTTGATTGGACAAATCCATCTTTAGTGTGGTCTTCATTTTTTTTCCCCTCTACTGTCAGCATTATTGTCTTTTCCAATGAGCCACATCATTTCATGATACGTCCAAGGTATGAAAGCCTCACTTTCATCATCTTTGCTTCTGAAGAGAGTGTGGGCTTGATTTGCTCTTTGACCCCATTCATTTGTCTTTTTAGCAGTCAGTGGTATCTGAAGAACTCTTTTCCCGCACCACATTTCATGGTTCCTTTCCTATATCTGCTGCCTAAAATGGCTGCCTTGCTCTGTTTCATGGAGGGCTGGCCCTAATCTGAGAACTATTTGACACGTGGCATCCCAAACATGAGTCAGCAGTATGATGTGGCGGCTAAAAAAGCCAATATGATTCAGGAGAAGAGATTTCACTTAAACATTAGGAAGAACTCCTGATGGCAAGAGCAGTTTAACATTGGAATGTGCTCCCTGGTAGTGTGGTGGAGTCTCCTGTGGAAGTTTTTAACCAGAGGTTGGATGGCCATCTGTCAGGAATGCTTTGATGGTGTATTCCTGCATGGCCAGGGGTTGGACTAAATGGCCCTTGTGCCTAATGGAGGGCGGTCCCTGGTTTGAAACTTCTTCTACACACATAGCTGAGTGGGGTAGACCAGCACCCCTGGGGTACTGCACCATTTCAGACTGCAGGTGTGGTATCTGGGCCCAACACATGACAAGAGCTATGTTAGATCAGACCAATGAAAGGCCAATTTCTGTTCACACAGCAGCCAGCCAGAAGCCCACAAGCATGACATGAGCACAACAGTACTTTACTTCTCATGATTCCCAGCAACTGATATACAGGCAGCTTTACCATCCATACAGGCTTCTCCAACTTATCTGACGGGTTAGGGACTGGAGCATTGTCAGAAAACGAAAAGAGGAACCCATGTACTGTACTATAGGAAGCATGAAGGACTTACGGAAGCTCACTTGGGACTGATCATGCACACACTGCTTGAAAAATCTCTCAGCCACATTAGTGCGTTCCCCCCTCCCCAGCTCGTTTTGCAAGCAGCGTGTAAGTAGGTGGTTCCAAGCCAGCCTCCATAAGCAAGAAGAACTGATGAAACAGCAGAACCTCTGTTGAATTAATGAAACCTGTCCTTAATTTGGAAGCGTCAAAAGAGAAAGTCATCAGATAATGGGGTGTCAAAAGGTTGGGACTTCCTCTCCATAGAAATCGGAAATACTATGGGACAATGGATGTCAGAGGCATATCTAGAGTGGGGCAAGTAGGACACACGCCCCGTGCACTAATGCCAGTAGCCATGCATGTGGGGGGATGGGGGTAGGAGTAAGAAGGTAGGGGTGCAACTTCCACACTTGTCCTAGACGCTGTTTATGCTAGATATACCACTGATGGATGATCTTAGCAAATGGGTGGGATTTACATTTTTATCATGCCCTATTTGATCCTCTTCACCCTCATTACAAGAGAGTAAAGCGGGTGTGAAGGCTAAGACAGCCTTTGTCTAACTCAGTGTCCTCCAAATATGTTGGACTACAGCTCTCATCATTCCCAAAGAGCAGCGAGGTCACCATCTTGGGGAAGACTGTGACTGAAAATTACAAATTGCTGTCTGCAAGACTGGCAGCATGCATTTTTGAAATCCTTGCTGGCAGATTTTCATATTGTTTAGCAAGTGTATGGAGAGTCCTTTTTTACAGACATGTAAATCCGTTTAGTTTACTGTACCGTTTGTTCCAGATTTTTATTTTATGTGTAAATTAATATGAGGCATATGTGCACAGGATTTTTTCCCCCTTCTATCCAGTTCATGTTTTGTATTTATGTCTCTGTGACCATTTCCATACTAGCCTGTCATAGAGCTATTATAACTTGCAACATCCTATGGAATCCTGGGGTTTGCAGTTTCGGGAGGGGCCGACCAGCCCCTCCCGAAACTGCAAACCGCAGGATTCCATAGGATGTTGAAAGTGGAATCATAGCACTATAACAGGCTAGTGCAGAAATGGCCTGTATTCTGACTCAATGAAGGAAGCCACGACCTGAGCAGGGTGGTTGAGGACAGGGTGAGTTAGAGGTCTCTCAGGGAAGATGAGAGAAGCCAGTGAAGGGAAGTGATAGTACCACTCTGTTTTGCTATGGTCAGACCCCACCTGGAATATCGTTTTGATTTCTGGGTACCACAGTTCAGGAAGGATATTGACAAGTTGGAGTGTGTCCAGAGAAGGGCAACCAAAATGGTAGAAGGCCTGGAAACCACACCCTATGAGGAGTAATGTAGGGAGCTGGGTTATTTAGCCTGGAGATAACTGTGTTTGAATATTTGAAGGGATGTCATATGGAGGATGGAGCAAGCCTTTCTTCTGCTGCACCAGAACCTAGGACATGGAGCAACAGCTTCAAACTTCAGCAAAAGAGATTCCATATAAACATTAGGAAGAATTTCTTGATGGTAAGAGTAGTTCGACACTGGAATACACTGCCTTAGGGTGTGGTGGAGTCTCCTTCTTTAGAGGTTTTTTTCAAAAAGAATCTGTCAAGAATGCTTTGATGGTGTATTCCTAGGTGGCAGAATGGGGTTGGACTCGATGGCCCTTGTGATCCCTTCCAACTCTATGTTTCCATGATTCTATGATCCAAAGGGTTGCCATAAATTGAGGTCCATCTGACCACAAATAAGAACAACAATAATTTTTCCCCTTTCTTTAACTGCCCCTGCAGTTAATACAAATATTTCTCAGCCAAAACATGTAGAGCCTTTGAACTTAGAATAAAATCTATAGAATCTGAGTGTCTGTCTTTCTTTTATGTCAGTTGCATTGAATGTTTCCACTCTTCCCACCATCACCACCACCACCCTTGGTCCGAAGCTGTTTTTATCAGAGAGTAGGATTTGAAACACATCTGGATACTGGTCTCACACATTAACCATTGCACCACACTGCCTGCTCGCCCGTAATGTATTGAGAAGGTACCCAACAAGTACCTGGGGCTGTTACTTATTTACTGGAGAATGAAAATGTTCTATTCCCTCTTGCAAAATGGTTGCTGCTACATAGCATGTGCGCTTTTCTCAGGGCAACCTAGGAAATTCATAGTGTTACCTTGACTTCTGGGGGTCCCCTGGGGGACACCTTGATTCACTCCAAAAATTTAAAGGTTGGTGAAATTAGCAGAGCACTGGCTGTAGCAAAACGAGGGGCAGGGTAACCCAGCAGAATCTTTTACCCATTGTTTACAGGGTCAGGCCAAGCAAAAAGCCAAAGAAACGTACTAATAAATGGTTTTATTGATAAAAATATTCTCACGCACCAGTGCACTCACTCACTCATGCTTACAAGGCCTATTGAGAAGAGAAAGAGGTGAAATCAATAGGGGATTCAGTAGAGAGGGGGTAAAGGCGGTGATACTGCAGCTATCCTGAAGTCTTCAGTCTGGGAAGCGGCAAGAAGGACGGAGCTCAGCGAAGAAAGGTGGCTGAGAAGATCACTCGACTTACAGAGTGCCGGTGTGCTAGCATGGCGGGCAGTTTTCTGAAGAGACCCTCCAAAACTGGGACTATTTATAGGGCAGAACGTACCTCGAGGGCAGGCCCACTCCCGGGAAGAACAATGGCCATAATAAAGGGGAAAATGCCGCACAATAGCAACTGGATAGTTTGCATGATTGGTTCTTGCAGATGAACCTCGCCTTGTAGGATTTTCCAAAGTCGGAGTTGCTCAACCTGGGGAAAACCCAGTAATCCCCTCAAGTTGGCTACTCGTGGCTGAGGACCCTTTGTTCGTGAGGACGTATCTAGCCTGAGGTCGCCTTGGGAAATGTGACTAGGGATTTTCTTGGCCTTGACCTAGTTTTGGTCGTTCGACCTCTTGGTCTACGCACCCACCCAGGCAACCTCTCTGGCATGGCAGGCATATTTGATATGAATTTTATATCCCCCAGGATGGGGTCTGCCATTGGGGTAAAAATAGCAAGGGTGAGATTTGAGTCCCAAAGCTCTCTCAATCTCTCATTCTCTCCCTGTCCCTTAACTAATATTCTACACCAGTCTAGGGAGGGTATTTTATAGACACCTCTTCATTCCTGAGAACTACATTCAATAAAAATAAATAAATACAATCTACCACATGTCAAAAATCTGACCTCAGATTTTAAATATGGGTACCCAATTAAAATATTTACCCAATATTCCTAAGTGCCCTTTATTTAAAATACCGTTAAGACTAAGGCCATTTCCACACTACACTGTTATAGTACTATTATTTTATTTTCAACATCCTGTGAAATTCTGAGCTTTCTAGGCCAAAGAGCTCTTTGGATGAGAACTCTAAATGCACCCCAGCTGCAAACCCCAGCATCCCATAGGATGTTGAAAATGGAATAATAGCACTATAACAGTGTAGTGCAGAAATGGCCCCAGATATGCAAAATTACTGGGAGAGAAGTGAACTAAACAGGACTTACTTCTGACTAATCTTGCATAGGACTGCACTGTAAAGAAACCATCGGACAAAGTCAAGCCCAAAAATGTTTCTATATCTGGTCCTTCCCTCTCTCTGTTTCTCTCTTTCTCTGTGAATTCAAGTACCTCAAGATAACTACATAGATACCAGAAATTCCTTGTGAAGTCCTGTTCTGTGCAGGAACAAGAGCAAATTGAAAAACACTGGCAACCTAACATGTTGCACCCCGTAATAAGCCAAAGTAATGCTTCTATAGGGCCATTTCCACAGTAGACTGTTATAGTGCTATTATTCCACTTTCAACATCCCATGGAATCCTGGGGTTTGCAGTTTAGGTCCCTCCCTAAACTGCAAACCCCAGGATTCCACAGGATGTTGAAAGTGGAATAATAGCACTATAACAGTCTAGTGCGGAAAAGGTTGCTGTTCCAAAGGGTATGAACAGATTTCACTCAACATTCAAAAGGGTTACCTTGAGAGGGTAAAATGTTAATCTTTGCTCATTTTACAGAATCATGTGGGGCCAGAGCAGGCCATTGTTGCAATAAATGCCACTTCCCGTGCTGGTGCATAAATGCCCAAGCAAAGTCCACAGTGCTTCTGTTATGTAGGTAAAGACAAAAGAAGCATTGATTGACGTTCTGCCACAATGATATCTGTGACAATCTGTTGAAATTAATGGAGGCTGTGTGGCAGCAGGGGTGATAGACTGAACCCATTGTCCTTGGCAAGTGGGTGCAGGAACGGGGGGCGATAAAAATTTAACTGTCGCCCATGATGGATGCGGGTGCTCCAAGTTAGCAGTGGTATGACGACCCGACTAGCTTTGCATACAATAAGCGAGAAGCATGCAGACTATAATACTATGCCCCAGCCTTTTCCAAAGATTTTGAAGGCCATCTCGCTTACAGAATGCCCATATATTTGAATAGCTCTGAGCTTTTGTGAGCGACCTGCTTTCCGATTGGACAAAGGGGTTATTTACTTCGCCGCCCCTGCATTAAATGGCCCACGCCAACCCAATTGGCTAGCGCAGGTCCCGCTTGGAAGAAATAATGGCTGCGTGACTGCAATCTGGGAATTCTAAATGAAGGGCATGTGGCGGCCTCCGGGATCGTAACTGAGTTTATTGATACCAGTGCACAACACAATGAAAATCAAATTAATGCAGAACAATGGGGCAGCTCAAAGGAAGGCAGCTGTTGCTGTCCTGTTGAATGGCGTTGTAATTTGTCCAAGAGAAAATTGGACATGCCGCCATTAAAATGCAAACAGGCTATTTTAGGAGAAGGCTGAGAATGAGTCCAAGGGGATGGGGGAACGGTTAGCCTGTGTGATGTTTAGGACATGGTTTGGAGGCAACCAAACTTCTTAAAGATTGTACATCAAAATCAAGCACCGACAGGCAGATGCCAATGCCCAAGGCAAGACTCTCTGTATCTTGCTTTTATCGCATCCCCAACCCCCGACAAAACAAGTATCATCATGCCAACCTACTTTGTTGTTGTTGTTGTTGTTGTTGTGTGCTGTTTCCAACTTATGGCAATCTTAAGGCAACGCTATTGTGGGGTGTTCTCAGTGAATTTGCACGCCTTCCAATACTTCACACCTTAAAAGTGAGACACATGTGGCCGAGCAACCTCAGAACATGGTCCCGATGGCAAATGTTATTAATGAGGAAGAACACACAAGCCAGAAGACAGGCTGCAGCTGTTTGTTTCTGCCTGAGGCTACTGGGAAAGGTAAGATTCTGCCCCTCCTCTCCTCTCCTCTCCTCTCCAATCCTCTCCCCCACCCTGCCCAGAGTTAACTGACTGCAAATTACTCTTGCACTTTGTATTCTGTCTGTTACAATTAGACTAAGGTCATTTGTGCCTCGCCCTGCGCCGCTACTTACTGGATCTTCTGGCTCCCCCGTCGGGTCCAGGCTGCTCCGGAGCAGTGTGTGGCCGTTGATCCGCTCTGCTCCAGCATCCAAAATGGCGGCTTCCAGTTGGTCGTGGGACTTGACCAACCGCTGAAGCTCACCAGCCTAAAGCCTGCCCTCAGCAGATTGCAGGCTCGCATTGGTGCAAGCCTGCGAATCTGCACAAGGGAGCAGGCTCGCAGTGGCACGCTCCATGCTTTTGAAAGACCAGAAAAATCGAGTCTTTCAAAAGCACGTTGGAGGACCACTTGGGGTCGTTCTGGAATGGACTGAGATGCGGATCTACACTAAGTAGTCTGGACCCAGTCTGCTCCAAAGTGCAGACGTCCTCCGTGGAGGATGCACTGCACCGTTTTTATTACCCCATGTGGAAGTGGCCTAAGCTGACTATAAAGGGGTTAGACTGGAGGAGGTGGGAGAAACTGGAACATTTTAAAAGCAAGTGAAAAAAAATGAGACAATGGAGGGTTATTCAGGATTTCTCCTACCAAATCAGGACAGCTAGGTATGAACAGAGGAGTTTTGCCATTGCCTTTCTCTGAGGCTGAGAAAGTGTGACTTGCCCAGGTCCACCCAGTGTATTTCCATGGCTGAGCGGGATTCAAATCCTTATGGCTCAGTGCTAGTCAAACACTCAAAGCCTCTATACCACACTAGCTCCCAAGTTATAAGATTCTTATGGCCAATTGGTTCCTGTCTATAACGTTGTAATACATTCTGTGTGGGGCTGCCTGTTCTGAAAATTCAGCTAGTCCAAGATGCTGCACCCAGACTGCTGACTGGAGCTAGCTATAGAAAGCATTTCAGCAGAGAGAAATGTAAAGTCCTACACTTAGGCAGAAAAAATGGAATGCACAAATGTAGGATGGGGGACACGTGGCTGGATAACAGAACGTGTGAAAGGGATCTAGGAGTCTTGGTGGATCACAAGCTGAACATGAGTCAGCAGTATGATGCAGCAGCCAAGAAAGCCAAAGCAATTCTTGGTTGCATCAAAAGGAGTAAGGTGTCTAGATCAAAGGAGGTAATGGTACCACTCTATTCTGCTTTGGTTAGACATCATTTGGAATACTGTGTCCAGTTCTGGCCACCTCAATTCAAGAAGGATGTTGACAAGCTGGAGTCTGTCCAGAGAAGGGCGACCAAAATGGTGAAGGGCCTGGAAGCCATGCCCTATGAGGAACGGCTTAGGGAGCTGGGTCTGTTTAGTCTGCAGAAGAGAAGGTTAAGAGGGGACATGATAGCCATGTTTAAATATTTGAAGGGATGTCATGTCGAGGAGGGAGTGGGCTTATTCTCTATCGCTCCAGAGACTAGGACAAGGAACAGTGGATTCAAACTACAGGACAAGAAATTCCACTTAAACCTCAGGAAGAACTTCCTGACATTCAGAGCTGTCCAACAGTGGAATATGCAGCCTCCATGGGGTGTGGTGGAATCCCCTTCCTTGCAGGTTTTTAAGCAGAGGCTGGATGGCCATCTGTTGGGAATGCTTTGATGTGGGTTCCTGCATGGCAGGGGGTTGGACTGGATGGCCCCTGGGGTCTCTTCCAGCTCTGTGATTATATGACTCTATGACTCTAAGAGCACAACTTCTTTCTTTTGGAAACTTCACTGGCTACCACACTGTTTCTGGGCACAATTCCAAGCGCCAGTTTTAACCTATTAGAGACCTTTAAGACAGGCTATGCTGTCCCAGTATTCTGGGAGATGCCATGTAAAAAATAATTTTTCCAAAGTCTGTCTAAACCAATGACTCTTCTGTGTTTGCCCCTCCAGATTTTTTGAGGCTTAATCTAGCCAGATTGCCAGAAAGATTGTACTTCTCCTGTAGGACCCTTCTGAATTATGAGGTATTCAAACTGTGGCTTTCTCTGAGCCCCATGACCCACACAGGCCAGTCTGGTGAGGACACATGAGACAGCCTTCTTGGTGGTTGCTCCCAAGCTCTGGAAATCCTTTCTGAGAGTTGTTGGACTAGATCCCCTCTTTGTTGTCATTCCTCACCTTTTGGTAACTGACTGGCTGCTAAGGAAGGGGCTTTTAGCCGGGGCCATATTGCCTTTTGTATTCTGGGAGATATCGTTAAAAAAGTAATTTCTCCAAAGTCTGTCTCAACCAGTCTCTCTTCTAGCTTTGCTGCTCCAGATTTTTTTGAACTTCAGTCCCCTAAAGTCTTGAGCATCAGCCCTATTGCTTGGAGCTTCTGGAAGCTGAAGTCCAAACCATCAGGTGGGGGAAGAGGTGGAAAACCATTGATCTGATAAACCAGTGCTCAAAGTGGAAGTCCCTGGACTGGCACCAGTCCCCAAGCCACTGGCTGTTTATCATAGAATCATAGAGTTGGAAAAGACTGCAAGGGCCATCCAGCCCAAACGCTTTCTGCCATGCAAGAAGACATCAAAGTACTCCTGACAGATGGGCATCCAGCCTCTGTTTAAAAGCCTCCAAAGAAGGAGACTCCACCACACTCCGAGGCAGCAGCACTGTTGAACAGCTGTTATCATCAAGAAGTTCTTCCTGATGTTTAGATGGAATCTCTTTTCTCTTGTTGAATCCTTTGGATCATGTTCTAGTATCTTAGAATCATAAAATCATAGAGTTGGAAGAGACCACAGAGGCCATCGAGTCCAACCCCCTGCTATACAGGAACACCCATCAAAGCATTCCCAGCAGATGGCCATTCAGCCTCTGCTTAAAAACCTGCAAGGAAGGGGATTCCACTACATTCCGAGGCAGCCGATTCCACTGCCAGACAGCTCTGACCATCAGGAACTTCTTCCTTAGGTTCAAGTGGGATCTCCTTTCCTGCAGCTTGAATCCATTGCTCCTTGTCCTAATCTCTGGAGCGGCAGAGAACAAGTCCACTCCCTCCTCAACATAACATCCCTTCAAATACTTAAACATGGCTATCATGTCCCTCTTAACCTTCTCTTCTGCAGACTAAACATACCCAGCTCCCTAAGGCATTCTTCACAGGGCATGGCTTCCAGACCCTTCACCATTTTGGTCGCCCTCCTCTGGACATGTTCCAGCTTGTTGACATCCTTCTTGAATTGAGGTGCCCAGAACTGGACACAGGATTCCAAATGAGGCCTCATGTCTTGAGCAGCAACAAACAAGCTTGCTCCATCTTCTACATGCTATCCCTTCAGATATTTAAAGACAGCTACCAAGTTCTCTCTCAGTCTTCCAGGCTAGACATGCACAGCTCTCTAAGTCATCCACTATCTAAAAGTCAAAGTTTGTGACTGAGTTTGTCTGTTTGTCTGTGTGAGGCGAAGACCACATATGATTGGCTGTGTGAGGTGAGAAGACCTCATATGATTGGCTGGCTGTGAAGATTCTATGGAATCCTGGAGTTGGCAGTTCACGGAGGGGCCTTTAGAATTCTCAGCCAGAGAGTTCAGACCAGTTGCTATGGAGGTGAGGCCTAGCAGCAAGAAGGAGGGCAGTGTATTCCCTCAGGAACCCAAGCTCTGTATGTTAATAACTTTGAATACAGGTTTGATTGGGAAATATGGGGAAAAGTTACACATACTGGACAAGACAGATTGGGGAATTAGAGACACAGGATCTGAAATCTGTGTATTTCAACCACATCTAATTCCTAAGGCAAGGTAAGGTAATTCCTAAGGTATTTCTAACAAGTATTACCTATGAGAAAATAAAATCCTGGGCAACACCAGGTAAATACACTAGTTCCAAATAAGTTTTGGTTCCCAGACCTTTTATCATCTTGGCTACCCTTCTCTGAACATATTCCAGGCTCTGGTCTCTGGTAGCATTTCTTTCTTTCCTCAGAAGTGACCAGGCTAGAATTGCCAGATTGAAAAGTGGAGATGGCTCCTGTGCCTTTAATGGTTGTGTAGAAGAGGGAATTTCATCAGATATTGTTTGTCTCACAACCAGAAAAGAAGCAACACCTTCCCAAAATCCCTCTTCTACTCAACCAGTAAAGGTGAAGGAGCCATCTCCAGTTTTCACTCTGCCAGCCCCTGGCCCTGCTCAGTTTCCAGGAAAGAAAGAAACAATGGTGGCCAAAAGGCACAAACAAGGCGCCAGTCTCTGGCACACTAAGGGGGAAAAAATATTGCGTGTCTCTCACTGTAGAAAGTCCGAGAAGCAACTTATATGTAAAGTCTGAGTAATGAAGGTTTAACATAAACAATATGTTTTCAGAACGTTGTTGTCATTCCCTGCCTTGACGACCCTGACAATGAGGAGGAGCGTTCTGAAGCTGAGGCAGAAGTTTGCCCACAAGTTTGCCCAGAGGGAAATAAACAACCAGCAGCAGGGGCCTGAGCAGGGGAAACAAATATCAGAAGACGAAGCAACGCAGACTCCTACGTTGTTGGAAAGATGATAAAAGAAAGGTCTCAGACATTCAGCTCGTTTGTGTAACAAACAAGCTTTAATGAGGGAACACCTGTGGCAACGTCATTAGCCTATAAAAGGCAAAAGCGGGCCTATCTCCTCAGGGTCAACCACTGATCTTCCCAGTGGTTGAAGCCCTGTGCTGTGTCTTCCTGAATCCTGACTTTCTTGGACCTCTGCTTGCCTGGTGTCAATTTGGATTTGCCCTTGTGGATTTGTCTGCTTTGGGACTTTGAATTCCTGACCTGAACTTTGTTTGAACGACTCCTTCTCTCTGGCGTGAGTAAAGCTCTACTCTGCCGGTCTGCTAGTTGGCTGACTGGTCTGTCTGGGACACGACAGTTGTTTGCAGGCAAAGAGAGAGTTGTGGAAGCAAAGAGAGATCAACACTCGTATAAACTGATTAATGAGAGAGAGTTCTAGAGAGCATGCCTGCCCTTTTATATTGCCTCTCCTTTCCTTTTTTTTTAAATCTATGTATGCAAATTTTTTGCTTTCTCTGCCTGCATAGGTCACTTTCCTCTTCTTCCAAAAAGTTGATCCTTTTGTCTCCCTTTATCTGGGATACAGCATCCATGAGGCTTCTGCCCCAGGATAGCTTGCATCTACATATGAGAGCCAGCTTTTAGGAGCTCTTCTACTGACATTTAGGTAGTCTTCTTTTGTCTTCTCCTTTCCTATCCCAAGATGGATTTCCTGAAACAATAAATGTGAGTTTTCCTACCACCAACATATATTGCACTGGCTATGCTGCACTCTGCTTGATATAGATATCAAAAAGTCCAAAGGGAGAAATAGACCACACAAAGTTATTACATCCTCCTGGTTCTCATATGACGTTAATCATCTGGTTCTAGAATCGACCATATTGCTCCCTTCCTGCCTTTGGATGTGAAGCAGCAGATCTCTGCCATTAGGAATTTCCAAACTAATACTGCAGCATTTAAGGGACTTTTAATTCACCCACAAGGTTATGCTGGACCTGACTTCATACGAATGGTTGTTGCCAGCCAGTACTATTAAGAGAGGCTGTGAAAAACACAAAATTAGTTTGACGTCCAGAGGCACCAGCAGAGAGACATTAGTGTTCTCTTGGGCAAAACCGTCTGTGCATTTTGAATGAAATGACAAGGAATGGAAAATGCACACCTACACATAAAAGACCAGTACAGATGGTCTTGTGCAACAACCTATGTGTCTGAAAGGCAAGCTTTATTTCCTCAGAAAATGAAGCTGTTCCGGAAGCCAGGCCTGTGTTCTTGCTTTATGTCTCCTGATGGAGGGAAGACAGCTCTACGCTCCAAGAATTTCACAGTTCACAAGAAGGACAGAGAAATACAAATGGCTGCAATTCCTTCTTATGGAGCATGCTTAATTATTATATTGCCATCAACACATTAACCATTAGGCCTCTCGAGGAAGATTATGAGGGCTTTTCAAACACGGGCCCTGATGGCCCTTTGGCCAGAAAATGGTGCCAAGTTAACTGTTCTGAATTCAAATATGTTTTGCTATGGCAACATGACGACACACCTCTTATGCCCTAACACAAAAGCAAACCTTTTGGCTGATGTGAACTTTTTTTGCTCAAAATATACAAATATGTGCATTGATGAATACCAGACTCTGAAATGTTCTAAGTGACTTTCTAGAGCATCACTGTGGAGAGCAACCACAGTCAAAGAGTGTTGATACGATATCAGGGGAAGTGAGAGAAGGAAAATAAGGAGCATTTATGACTCCTGGTAGAAGGTAGAAGGCCTGACTCAGGGTGAGTTGGATGTGAAGGCGGCACACTATGAAGGGTGGGGTGAAAGTTTAGAATGTCAGAGAGGCAGACTGGACAGAAGAGGGGACTAAACTTTGTTTCACCTTCTTCTCCCTTTTTTAAAAAATTATTTTTTCTCCTTGTCCGGACTCCAGGACCAGAGGTAATTTATGCTAGGAGACGAAAGCAACTTTTTAAAAAAGTGGCTTTAGATGGAAAAGTGGAGATGACAAGGGGGATTGGGATTCACACACAAATACACATACACACACACACTTTTCCAGTTTGCTCTGTAAAGAATGAGCAAGAGGTGGCTTAGGCCCTGTTTTCAGTCCAAGAGCCCTTTCACACTACATAATTGTAGCACTATGATTCCACTTTAATTCTCATGGCTGCATTGTTACCCCAAAATGTGGGTGTCATGCCCTTGCTTCAGGACCCAGACAGGTCCCTTCCCAGCAGCCACATCCCAGAAACATGAAAAGACAGTACATACGGCAGCCAGCGCAGAAGGTAAAGAGAGAGCCC
Source organism: Iguana delicatissima (assembly GCA_948472985.1). Classification (NCBI taxonomy): domain Eukaryota; kingdom Metazoa; phylum Chordata; class Lepidosauria; order Squamata; family Iguanidae; genus Iguana; species Iguana delicatissima. The sequence goes on from CAOKZL010000960.1 coordinate 372,995, forward strand.
AGGCCTCGGGCAGTTCTTATATGGGAAGGGCTCATTAATTAGGGCACAGCTGGCCAGGATGCTGAGGCCATATAATCAGAGACCTCAACAATAGAAGGTTGCTGGAAACTACCGATGCTGTTGGTATTGACAGCTGTGGTGATTTTTGCATTCTCTGCCTGTGTGCTTTGGACCTTGGACTTTGACACTTTACTCGGATTATCAGTTTGGCTTTTGGACTATTCCCTTTCTGGACTGTTGTTGTGTTTTACTGAGAGTTTACTTCAGCCCCGAGGCTGTTTTGCAGAGTTGCCATTATCTAGCTAATTAGGCAGCTGAGGAACCTTGACGAGCTGCCAAGCCCAGGACAGTGGGTGGCTCAGTACCTCCATGTGATGGTGGGGAATTATCTAGCTCAATTAGGATGCCTGTGAGAGGGAGATAACCTAACAAGATCTTCCACAATGTTTACAGGATCCCATGTAGGGAAAAACCAGCCAGAGATTCAGAAAGTAAACTACACTGTGCTTTATTAAGAGAATTCAATCACGCATACACACTCAAACACTCAAGGCTAACCAAAGGGGAAAGGAGGAAAGGAGGAAAGCGAAATTTCAGGGTCCGTGTGATAATTACAGATCTGGAGAGCAACGAAGAAACAGCGATGCGGCTTAGACTTGTGCCTAAGGAGAGTACTCATTCAGAAATCAGAATGACAATGTGGCATTCAGCAAATGAGATACTGTATCTGACTGCTCAAAATTGGGAGGTTTTTATACCCAATTTCTACCTGGAGGGCATGGGTGTGAATGGCTCAGCAGGAGGAAAGGGCAGGAGAAGGAGGGATGTTGCCTTCCCAGTTGTTCTTGTGTGCCTTTGAGTCATTTCTTACTTATGGTGACCTTAACTCAATGTCATGTCCTGGCTAACTTGCGATCCACAAACTTCATTCAGAGGTAGTCAGCAGTGCTTATTTGAAGCAAAGCACACTTCAACTGAAGTTGCTGAGACAGAGACATACATAGTGGTTCCAGGTTTTATAACTTTCCATACAGCTTTGCACGCCTAAATTTGTAATTGGAGAAGATCACAAATTTCACATCGCCCCACTATTCCAAACATTTCCCAGGCGCACAGTTGTTTACTCATCTTTCATCCTTGAGGCTGGAACATGCTTCCTGCCCCTTTATCTCTGAACCCTTCTGGTTCTCACAATACCTTTTGGTGCTTTCATTTTCCGCACTCTGATCTTCTCCTCCTCTACCAGATACATTGTAGCAGTGGGTAATAAAGCAATTAACCATTTGATATATTAGAATATACATACAAGCTTCTAATAGACACATAGTTGCAATCAACAATTGACATTAGATACTTTGTAACACTCTAAGGCCATTTCCGCACCAGGCTGTTATAGCGCTATTATTCCACTTTCAATATCTTATGGAATCCTGGGTTTTGCAGTTCAGGGAGGGGCATTTAGAATTCTCAATCAGAGAGCTTTTTGGCCTCAGTAAATTACAAACCAGGATGTTAAGAGACTGAGGATCTGTGAAATAGCAGGAGTCTGGGGCCATTTCCGCACTAGATTGTTACAGTGCTGTTATTCCACTTTCAACATCTCATGGAATCCTGGAGTCCTCAAAGGCCCCTCCTTAAACTGCAAACCCCAGGATTCCATAGGATGTTGAAAGTGGAATAATAGCACTATAACAATGTAGTGCAGAAATGGCCTGACTCTATCAGTGCCTATGCTGTCTACCTGCGCTGTTCTAATCCACATCCAGCTGATACCTTAGGAGAGGAGCCGTGCATCCTGACATTCAGGAGGAAGCAAACTGCTGCAGCCTCTCCTAGCTTGTCTAATCTCCTCATTAATAACTTTTGTCATCTTGACCACACCCTGATGTTACTTGGCCACACATGTCCCAGTTTTCATCTGTGAAACGTTGGACGATATGTAATCAGGGACATCTGGCCACATTAAACTCAGCAAAATTCCACACATCTGGGTGAGAAGCTGGTATCAGCAGGTAGCAGTGGAAGTAAGCATCTCCCAGTTGGTTCTGGTTCTGAAATAAAGCCACTCTTTGGAGTCCTGAATCCTGTGGCTGCCAAAGGTCTGGTTCAGAAGTCTGATTGCACAAGGAGTAGCCCCTCTTCCTTCTGTGTCCCACCCACTCCCTCCAAACCTCCTGTGGTGGGAAGGAAACTGGAGAGGCCTGATAAATTATCTCCTGGTTGGAAACTAGAGCTCTGTTTTAAAATGAAACCTCTCCCCCTATCCTGCTGTTTTCTTTATGTGGAAAGCTCATAGAATAATAGAAACATAGAGTTGGAAGAGAACAAAGGGCCATCGAGTCCAGCCTCTTGCTATGTGGAAATACACCATCAAAGCACTCCTGACAGCCTCTCTTTAAAAATCTCCAAAGAAGGAGAGTCCACCACACTCCCAGGCGGTGTATTCCACTGTTCTTATCATTAGGAAACACTCCTAATGTTTAGATGAAATCTCTTTTTCTTTGTTTGAAGCCATTGCTCTGTGTCCTCATCACTGGAGCAGCAGAAAACAGGCTTGCTCCATCCTCCATATCACTTCAAATATTTAAATATAGCTATCATGTCTCATCTTAACCCTCTCTTCTCCAGGCAAACATGCCCAGTTCCCTTCATAGGGCTGGACAGGGCTGCTTCATAGGGCTGGACAGGGCTGCTGTTAGTTGGATTTGTAATTGGTTGACTGACCAAACCCAAAGGGTGATCACCAATGGCTGCTTTTCATCCTGGAGAGAAGTGACTAGTGGGGTGCCACACGGTTCTGTCCTGGACCCAGTGCTATTGAACATCTTCATCAATGACTTGGGTGAAGGAGTGGAGGGCATGCTGATCAAATTTGCAGATGATACCAAATTGGGAGGGGTTGCTAATACACCAGAAGACAGGATCAAATTTCAAAACGACCTTGACAGATTGGAGAGCTGTGTCAAAGCTAACAAAATGAATTTCAACAGAGAGAAATGTAACGTCCTGCACTTAGGCAGAAAAAATGGAACGCACAAATATAGCATAGGGGACACGTGGCTGGATAGCAGTACGTGTGAATGGGATCTAGGAGTCTTGGTAGATCACAACCTGAATGTGAATCAGCAGTGTGATGCAGCAGCCAAGAAAGCTAACACAATTCTTGGTTGCATCAATAGGAGTATGGTGTTTAGATTGAGGGAGGTAATGTTACCACTCTATTCTGCATTGGTTAGGCCTCATTTGGAATACTGTGTCCAGTTCTGGGCACCTCAATTCAAGAAGGATATTGACAAGCGGGAACGTGTCCAGAGGAGGGCAACCAAAATGGTGAAGGGTCTGAAAGCCATGCTCTATGAGGAACGGCTTAGGGAGCTGGGTATGTTTAGTCTGCAGAAGAGAAGGTTAAGACGGGACATGATAGCCATGTTTAAATATTTGAAGGGATGTCATATTTGAGGAGGGAGCAGGCTTGTTCTCTGCGGCTCCAAAGTCTAAGACAAGGAGCAGTGGATTCAAGCTGCAGGAAAGGAGATTCCACTTGAACCTCAGGAAGAACTTCCTGATGGTCAGAGCTGTCCAGCAGTGGAACATGCTGCCTCGGAGTGTGGTGGAGTCTCCTTCTTTGGAGGTTTTTAAGGAAAGGCTTGATGGCCATCTGTTGGGAATACTTTGATTAGTGTTCCTGCATAGCACGGGGTTGGGCTGGATGGCCCCTGGGGTCTCTTCCAACTCTATGATTCTATGACTTGGTTTCCAGGCCGTTTACCAATTTGTTCACCCTCCTCTGGACATGTTCCAGCTTGTCAATATCCTTCCTGATCTGTGGTGCCCAGAACTGGACATAGTACTTCAAGTGGGATCTGATGACAGCAGAATTAAGTGGTAGCATCACTTCCCTTGACTTAGACACTGGACCCCTATTCATGCAGCCCAAAATTACATTGGCTTTTTTAGCTGCCGCATCACACTGCTGACTCATGTTCAGCACATAGAGATACCGTTTGTCAGACCACAAACTGAACAAACTCAGGACAGTAACAATTTTTTTCAGACAAACGGTATCTCTGTGCTTCCAAATTGTGTCTCCCATCCAGAAAAGAAACTTTGGAGAGATTGGAGGATACTTTGGACAAATGGTGAATCTCTCCTGAGGAACCTAATTTGGTTTTGGAACCATTTAAAGCAAATACTTTCATCTAATAAAACATTTACTCCTTTAACTCATTAATTGTATAATTGTGATTATTCATCGGACAGTGGGATTTTAAAGCTTTTCATTGTTACAAAAAAAGTATTGTTTAAGGCATATTGGTGCAGATTGTCAACAGCCAAGCTTATAATCAGTGCTGTTGTGAAAAATGCCCTGCTATGTTATGATTTTATGGTATATTTTTCAAGCCATATTTGTCTGAAGTTGTTTTTAGCCATATTTTGGTGAAGATTATGTAAGGCCCCGCTTTGGGGGTTCCCGATATCAGTATGGTTTGAATGGGCACCACACTTAATTGGCATCATGTTGGATTGGCAACACATGTTCAGTTGGCTCTAATATCAAAATCAACCTGAAGGGTGACACAGAGGTCAAACCGAAAGGGGAGAAATTCTGACTGTGGAAGGCAGGCCAACCTGAAATGCCCTCCAGGTAAGCCTGAGTCATTTGTCAGGCAAATGATCGCTGCTCCTGTGGAAAATAGGCTCAAGTAGAAGCTGGAATTTCCCATGGAATTCAATTCTGAGAAGCCCACCAGGACACTGAGTGACAGATGCCCATCCCTCGTTCACCTGGACTCCTTCCTCTTGCCTCGTAGCACCCACAATACAGAGCTATTACAACAGTCATCATGCCTTTGTCATCCAAACACTGCGAACATTAGTGGGTTGATAGTCCATTGTCTGTACTGCAACTCCCATTGTTCCACACCTGGAGCTGCGCATATCCTTCACTGCCACAGGCTATTTTTTGGGTACAAATACCCCTGATTTCAGGATGCCCAGTGCAGGCTCTCGAAGGTCCACCCATCACTCTGTCCGTCTGGCTCCTGAATGAGAACTGTCCGCAGGGTCCACTTAAGTTAGCCATATCTCAGCTCTCCACTGCTCTTCTGGACTGGTAATTATAAACTCCAACCCTCAGCCTCTCTCTATATAATTCTTTCCTCCTTTTCTCCTTCAGTTAGCTCTTGTGTGAACGTTTGACTGTTTGTATTTTGTGCGCGTGCATGAGTGAATCCTCCCCAAGAAAAACACCTTTTTAGCTTACTTTTGAATCTTTGGCTGGTTCTTTTCTTGCATGAGCCCGCAAACATTGGTAGGAAAGATCTTGCTAAGTTGCCCCCCTCTCGCAAGCCTCCTCTTTGAGCTAATTCATTCCCCACTTTTGCAAGGAGGTATCTGGCATCGCGGGGTGGCCCTTGTGGCACCTACGTTTTGGGGTAACAATTATGTGATGATCAGACAGATTAAGTAGTTGGGGGGCATATACAAAGTATACTGTTGCTTTGCTTTTTATCTGATAGTTATGTTCTAAATGACTTTAAACTGTTTTAAATTCATGCTGTTTTTAATGTGATACTTTGTTTAATTGTTTATAATCAACATATTTTACCATATTTAGTTTTAATTTCTGCTGCAACTCGCCTTGATTAGATGTTGGGAGAAAAGCAGAATATAAAATGTAGGAAAAAATAATTTTGCTCAGTTTTGATTTAGTTTTGTTTCCCTCACTTATGCATAAGAATAGTATTACCATTCTTTCTAAAAATGAAAAGCTACCTTTCATAGAATCATAGAATCATAGAAATGTAGAGTTGGAAGAGATCACAAGGGCCATCCAGTCCAACCCCCTGCCATGCAGGAAAACCCTCAAAGCCCTCCCGACAAGTGGCCATCCAGCCTCCGCTTAAAAACCTCCAACGAAGGAGACTCCACCACACTCTGTGGCAGCAATTCCACTGCCGGACAGCCCTGACCGTCAGGAAATTCCTCCTGAGGTTCAGGTGGACTCTCCCCTCCTGCAGCTTGCATCCATTGCTCCTTGTCCTGGTCTCAAGAGCAGGAGAAAACAAGCCCACTCCCTCCTCGACATGACACCCCTTCAAATATTTAAACATGACTATCATGTCCCCTCTCAACCTTCTCTTCTGCAGACTAAACATACCCAGCTCTCTAAGTCTGTCCTCATAGGGCATGGCTTCCAGGCCCCTCACCATTTTGGTTGCCCTCCTCTGGACCTGCTCCAGCTTATCCATATCCTTCTTGAATTGGGGTGCCCAGAAATGGACACAATATTCAAGATGAGGTCTAACCAATGCAGAATAAAGTGGTACCAATTCCTCCCTCGATCTAGACACCATACTCCTATTGATGCAACCAAGAATTGCGTTGGCCTTCTTGGCTGCCGCATCACACTGCTGACTCATGTTCAGCTTGTGGTCTATGAAGACTCCTAGATCCCTTTCACACGTACTGTTAGCCAGCCACGTGTCCCCCATCCTATATTTCTGCATACCATTTTTCCTGCCTAAGTGTAGGACCTTACACTTCTCTCTGTTGAAATTCATTTTGTTAGCCTTGGCCCAGCTCTCCAATCTGTCCAGGTCCTTTTGAATTTTGATCCTGTCATCAGGCGTATTAGCAACCCCTCCCAATTTGGTGTCATCTGCAAATTTGATCAGCGTGCCCTCTATTCCTTCATGCAAGTCATTAATGAAGATATTGAACAGCACCGGGCCCAGGACAGAACCCTGTGGCACCCCGCTAGTCACTTCTCTCCAGGATGAGAATCTGCCATTGGTGACCACCCTTTGGGTACGGTCAGTCAACCAGTTACAAATCCACCTGACAGATGCAAATCCATCTGCAGATACACTCCGTACTAGGGCTGCCAGATGTAAAGACCTGGCCTTGAGTCTCCAGTTTCCATGGGACAGGATAGGAGACAAATATGTATATTTGCCAGTTTTGGTGTACTCAGCTCTGGGGAAGAGGAATGGGCTATGTGCAAATCTCCAGTTCAGCTGAGATTGTTATGATTTGCAAGGCTGCATTGATTTGGATTTTTATTTGATAAATTGATTTTTAAAATGTTTTTAAATCAAGGTTAGAATTTTTATGTTGTTTTAACCATGCTTTTAATTGTACTGTTACTTAATTCTTTTAAAACTTTCACATAAATTATGTTTTTATTATATTTTGTTTTTTTAAATGCTATAGGGGAAGAAACATCAACAATTTAAGACATGCAGATGACACCCATACTACTAGCAGAAAACTGCAACGACTTGGAACGATGACTAAAGAAAGTCAAGGCAAAAAATGCAAAGGCGGGTTTACAGTTGAACAAGCAAACAAAACTGATGACCACAGATGATTTAGATAACCTTAAAACTAGATGATGAAGACATTGAAATAGTGGAAGATTTCCCATGACTTGGGTCAGTCATTAATCAGAATGGATGCTGCAGTCAAGAAATCAGAAGAAGGCTAGGACTTGGGAGGGCAGCTATGAAGCAACTAGACGAGATCTCAAAGTGTAAAAATATATAATTGAATACTAAAGTTAGGATTCTTCATACCATTGTATTTCCAGTTTCTGTGTATGGTTTGTGCTGGATTGTGAAGGAAGTTGATGGAAAGAAAATCAACTCCTTTGATATGTTGTGCTGGAAAGGACTTCTATGGATATTGTGGACTGCTAAAAAGACAAGTGAGTGGGTCCTAGAGCAAATCAATCCTGAACTCTCCTTAGAAGCCAAGATGCCTATACTGAGGCCATCCTCCTTTGGGCATATCATGAGAAGACATGAATCACTAGAAAAGACAATAATGCTTGGTAAGGTAAATGTCATGTCTACAGCAGAGCAGGCAGTTACTCACAAACAGCACAGCTCCTACTTACAAGGTGAGAGTCAAAGAATGTCCAAACAGAAAGGCAGCCAAGAGCAAACAAATCCAAAGGGGCAAATCCAAACTATAGTCCAAACAGGCAGCACTCCAAGACAACCAGATCCCAGAGCACACCACAGGATTTCAAGACCAAAGAAACCAATTGCTGACCCTGGGAAGAAAGGCCAGCTGGAGCCCTCTTATATCTATGTCTGCTGTTGCCACAGGTGTTCCCTCATTAGGGCTCTCTTGTTACTTAAACAGGCTGAGCGAAGCAAGCCTTCCCTTTCACGGCGTCTTTACTGCAAGATAGGTGTGTCAGCTATGTCTTCCTCTATTTGTTTCCCTGCCTCAGGCCCTTGTTGTTGTGGTGGTGTATTATCTCCCTCTGGACCAGCTTCTGGGGACACTTCAGCCTCTGGGGAAGCCTCTGCCTCAGAGTCAGAATCCTCCTCCTAGCTGCCACTGTCTCCAAGGCAGGGCATGACAGTAAAAGGCAGTAGGAAAAGAGGAGGACTGCATTATAGATGGATAGATCCAATCAAGGAAGATACACCCTGAATCTGCAAGACCTGAACAGGGCAGTTGAGGATAGAGTGACTTGAGAAGTCTCTCATTCATAAGGTGGCCATAGGTCAGAGCTGACTTGACAGCAGTTAAAAACAACAACAAAGGCCACTTTGGGTCCTGCATAAAGAGAAAGGCAGGGTATAAATAAAATGAAATAAAATAAACAAAACTCATTACTGCAATAGACTTTCCAGGAGGGAGGACGGTCTGGATCAGCTTCCTCCTTCTTTCCCAGTCATTGTGATGACAGGTCTCACCTCGTCCTCTGCTTTGCATCCAAGTTCAGGCTAAAAACACGTAGGCAAGATTAACAGTTTCTTATCCCATCTCCATAGGTAGGTGAGAACAAAATTATCCCCTCATTTCACCTTAAGATTTCTGTCTTAATTGCCAGATGGGAATATATGTTCCCTCTGTGTGTATATGCATATTGAATGACAAGCTGTGAATAGCTGCAAACTGTGAATAGTTGTGGTTGGTATTTAATGCACAATGCTTAATGACATCACAGCTGGGCCTCAGGTTTTGGCTTGGGCCATTTCCCCACTAGATTGTTATAGCGCTATTATTCCACTTTCAACATCCTATGGAATCCTGGGGTTTGCAGTTTTGCAAACCCCAGGATTCCATAGGATGTTGAAAGTAGAATAATAGCGCTATAACAGTCTAGTATGGAAATGGCCATGGATACCTCAGGACCTGGGATGATCTTCAACTGTAACCCTTCTAGGTATCCATTAATTAGGTTTTTCACATTTTAAAAATAAATCACTGTAGCTGCAGCTTTCCCTTTAGCAATTAAAAAAACTCAAGCAAAAGGATATTGATAGGAACCCCGGCAGGTTCTTTGGATGTTCAAATTGGGCCAAAAAAAAGATCAGGAGGTGCCCCTTGCTATTATCTCACAGGACTCTGAGGGAATACCAGAACTACTCATAAGAAAGACCTTTCATGGAGGAAGAGAGCTGAAGCAGTCATCTCAGCTAAACATAAGCCAGGCTCGAGCCATCGCGAAGCAGTCTCGGGCAATCTCAAATCCCGCCCGACATTTCTTCTGAATTTTTTTTGTCTTTGCAAATCTGGAAAGCACAACATAGAGCACAAGGGAATGGCAGGGAGAGAACGCACAGGAACCAAAAAAGTACAGGTGTAGCTCAGATGTGTTTCTGGGCACTACTTCAAGAGAAGAAAAGTATTGGCACTTGAGGCAGAGATCACATGGGAAAAATAGGGATGGGTCGTACCTTACCAAAAAGAAGCAGTTCAACAGGACCGAGCAAACTTCATTTCCCCCACAAACTAATGCATACCCATGTGACATATAAACAACCAGTCAGGTGAGGCTTGGATAAAGAAAGCAAAAATATTTTGAACTTTCTAGAAACCACTTGAAGGTTTCTTCAACAGCAAGGGGCACCTCCTGATCTTTTTTTTGGCCCTATTTGAACATCCAAAAGACCTGTCAAGGTTTCTTCCAAACAAGCATCCACTGATGATGTTTTCTTTCATCAGCCTCTACTTTTCTCATGACTTCCATTTGGATAGCCAAATCTAGATATCTCTCTGTTTACAACAAGTTGGGGAACGTTGGTGAGGCAGCCTCCTCTCTTCTCCCTTTTTCTTTCTGTTTTACTCTTCATGCGTTCTCAGTAAGGGATGGGGGTATAGTGGTTTGAGAGTTCAAGTACTCCTCTAGAGACCAGGGTTCAAATCCTTGCTTGGCCATGGAAACTCACTGGGGGAACTTGGGTAGGGCATACTCTCTCAGCCTCAGAAGGCGGCAAAGGCCAACCCCCTCTGGACAAAGCTTGCTAGGAAAACCCCATGGTGGATTGGCCTTAGGGCTCCCATAAGTCGAAAATGACTTGAAGGCACACAACAAAGTCCTACTTTTCTCAAACCCTTTTATAGCGATCCAACCCTCAACTGCCCCCTATGCAGTGTGACACACAGACCCCCATGTACTGGTAGTGGCACCTTCGCCTGGACTGTGGGAGCAGAGCTGTCATTTAATTTAAAAGTTAGTGCCATGATCTAGGATGCTAAAATATTTCCAAAACAGCAGACTCAGTTCACTCCTGGTCTCTTTTCCTTCTCAGGCAGAGGAATAAAAAGGCTTGCGTGAGCAAACTGAAAATCAATTGCCATCACATCCTATATTATCCCAGGTACCAAGGGCATCTGGAAATAGACTTGACGGTCCGCAAAAACAACAGTGAGGGATTCTGGAGGCAGCTGCTGTTTGCCTTGCTCTTTATGGGAAGCTAAGTGTGGCTATGGTAGGATCAATTAGAGGACAATCATGCCCTTTATCAGATCAAGTATAGATATAGATATAGATTTACAAGTTACTGCAACCCGACACTGTAAGTCTGTTTCTTCATCCCACCTCACATTCTCTCAATTCTGACGCTGCTAAAAATCTTCCTGCTAGACAGATTATGATAAAGAGGAGAGGCTGGGCAGCTGTAAAAAGAATTTGTAAAAAGGAGTTTGTTTGTCAGAGTTAACTAAGGTATGCCTATAGTGTAATCTCAGATTGATCTTCTCACATATACTGAGAGAAAACCTACCAGCAGCTCTTTTCAGAAGCCAGTCTGTTGTTCTCTGAATGTTAAATTGGCTTATCTCGTTCCCCAATGCAGCATTTGAAACAGGTTAGGAGTGAAAAAGAAAAATTACAGACGGCATGCTCTGCTTTGCTGGAACAGCACGCCAGCCAACAGTATCTTTGTGCAACATCTAACAGCTGAACAAGTGTGTGCAGACAGGAGTGCTCCTAATCTCATCTGCCACACATCTTCCCAGCTAAGTCAAGACTTGCATTGCCTGAATGAATCACGTTCCCTTTGAGAAGAACTCAACAGTATTGCTGAGGGGTGCACGTGCCAATTCACACTGTCTTGCCTTGCAGTGAAGAACAATCAGAAAAGACTACCTTTGACATGTTCAGAGTACATCTCAACACCATTGATTAATAAGTCAGGTCTTCAACCCTTAGGGTCAGAAAGGAATATCTGCCTGAAAACAGATAATCAAATCTCAGCCCCTCTTACTAACACAGCCAGCCCTCCACATTTGTGGGTTTCACTTTTGCAGAGTTGATTATTCCCAGATTATTTGCTGTCCCCTCTGCTGCCTCCCTAGGCCATTTTTAATACAGATTGCAAGCTTCGTGAGACTGAAAAACTGCCAACAAGGCTTGTGAGTCCCTATTAAAAATGACGCGGGCAGCAGTGGAGGTGGCAGTGAGCCCCAGCAGCCCCCCACCTCTGCCTTATGAAGGAACCCAGGTGTCTCAAAGAAATCCACGATGGGTTGAATAAATATGGTGACCGTACTTTTGTGTGTGTGTTATAATATGGTTTGAGAGGGTCTAGTTATTCATGGTTTTTCCACTTTCATGGGTTCCTGTGCCCCTAACCGTAGCGAATGTGGAGGGATGACTGTACATGTCAGGGCTGAACTAAAATATTTGATAGCTTGGGGTGATGAAAATTGGGCATATCTTTTAAAAAATAGGAATCCTCCAATGCCAATTGAATGAGGTTAGAAAAATTATTCTGGGATTACATATAAAACTTGTTGACACCCTGCATTTTATGGAATGTGTGTTCTTTCCACAAGTAGGATGAGTGTTCTTTTCCATAAACAAAGGTTCTTTCCACAATCAGTTTGTTCCATCATCAGTGGAAAATGTATTGGTGTGTGAGAGGAAGCAGGTATTGTGCTCTCTGTTCCACATGCATTCCTATTCATCACACATTCTCTCTCTCTCTCTCTCCAGCTATTCCAGCTTTGCTACAGCAATGCAGACAAGGAGATGGAGACAGGCTGTTACTTGCTGAAAACTACAGTCATGTACTTTGCAAAACTGAATTCTCCTTTGTTTCCCCTAGCAGATGATGGTATCAGTGGCAGGACTGGAAATGTGATGTCATTGTCCTTTTATACAAATCTATGGTGCAGCCGTGCTTGGAATACTGAAAATAGTTCTGGTCACTTCACCTGGAAAAAAAGCAGACATTCTAGTGCTGGTAAAGGTGCAGAGGAAGGATAACCAAAGTGATCAGGAGGCTGAAGCACACTCGGCATCAGGGTAGGCTTAAAGAAATTTGTGGGGTTGCCGTAAATCAACATGCACCTTGAAGGCAGACGTGTGCACACGCACACACACACACACACACACAAGGACGGACTTCTTTACACAACACAGGCATTTGCTCCAAATGGGCAAATGTGTTGCAAAGTTGTAGAATTTGTTGCTATTGTTGTAAAGTTTTTCTTTCTTTTTTTTTAAATCCAAATGTCTTTTCTGTTCTTCCAGTTTATTTTCTGGCACCAGATGCATCATTTTACTCCCACCCTCAAATGGGTTTCTGTTCAGTTTTGAGATACACAGAAACAAGTCTCTTCAAAAAAAAAATTATTGTTAAGAGTGCATCCACGCGATGGCACTTTCATGACACAATACAGTAGGTTCTCCATACCTGTGAAAGATACATTCCCTGACTTACCATGGATGGCAAAAACCATGGATAATACCAAACGCCATGTTTTGACCCCCAAGCTGGGGGAGGAGGGGGGAGGCAGCTCCACCATCGGGCTCCGCCTGACTGCCTTCATGGCAGGGCTTGGCATTCAGCCTCCCCCCCCGCTAAATGTGTCAGGAGGCCTAGCTGCTTGGAGCCACGTGCCTCTCCTGGCCATGTGGCTCTGTGTGGGGAAGCCATGCACTTCTGTGGGCCTGTGAGGGAAGGAAACTCCTTCCTCGACTAAAAGAGGCATGCGTGGTCTGGCTGTGCAGAGTAAAGACCTTAGCTTGCAGCAGCAGCCACAGCTTTGGAGTGGATCGTGGGTAAGTGAAATTGTGGATACTGATCCAATGGATACTAGGGACCTACTATAACTCTTAAAAGACCTTTTAAAAAGAACTCTAAAGAGGGCAGAATTTGCCCTCAGACCACAACCATGCCCTGGTTTAAAAAAAACTTTCGGAAGAGCCCTATTGCTGATCCAAGGAATCACTACAAACAGCCCTCATCCCCCCCAAAAAAGGAATGAAACATGGTGATATGCGGCCAACTGGCAAAACCCACAGAACTATATTGCAGAAACTCATGTTTCTTTAAACCAGTTGGGAAGAGCACACTAAAACTGTAGACTTTGCCACTGCAAGGTAATGTGTCACTAGGGGTGCAGGTAGAGGAGGGGGAATGAGGGCACGGCCCCAAATAGGAATTCTGCTCTCCCGTGAATTTTTCCTGTGTTTCTCTGATTTCTAGCATTGCGGTAAGTTAAAAGGTCAGTGGAGCAATTAGGAATAGAGTGCAGAAATATGAAGAAAGAGGAAAACAAAGTTCCCAATGGAATGCAACAAAGATGAGTTCAAGATATGAACAATTTGCATTCTCACTCTTTGCAATGCTAGACATTTGCGGACTGAAGGAAAATTCCACTGAGAGCAAAACTGTTATCTGGAAGGACAGTGCCCTCATTCTGTGTGCACACTCCCTGGCAGCCACACCCGTGTGTGTGCCCCACGTGGATAGTTTCTAGAGAGGACCAGACAACCACATAGACTATCAATGACAAGTATACGAACTCCAGCTTCAGAGGTGGTACGTGCGTGGGAATACCAGTCACCAGGGGACAATGCTGGGAAAGGCCTATTGCCCTCACGTCCTGCTTCTGGGCTTCCTGAACACATGTGGCTGCCCACCACCAGAAACAGGATGCTGGACTCAATAGAATCTGGGGTCTGATCTAGCAAGGTGCTTACGCTATAATTTAACCAAGTCTCACGGCAAGTTTATTCATGCTATTGCTTGCAAGGCTCTACATTTCTTCCTTTAGGAGGCCCCAGATGAAGCACGCAACAGTCCAGTTTGAGTAATAATAAGCATCCCTTTAATCGCCGACACCATTACAAAAACTGATTACATTAGCAACCAAAAAAAAAGAAAGAAAGAAAGAAGGAAGGAAGGAAAGAAAAAGGGAGGGAGGGAGGGAGGGAGGGAGGGAAGGAAGGAAGGAAGGAAGGAAGGGGGAAAGAGAAGGAGGAGTGTTCACTTGAAGATGGAAGTCAGAGGCTGCTACTCCTCCAAATGTTTCTAAATAAAACAGCACAGGCCGTCAGTATTAAAATGTTATTTTACGCTGCTGTTGTTACCACATCAGGTTTGTGTGTGCGTGTGCGTGTGTGTGTGTGTCTGTCTGTCTGAACAAGTTTTATTGAGCATAGTAAAGATAAAAGGTTACATATTTAGTGTAGCTCCTGGAACGTGAAGCTCCAATTATCCAAACTTTTATTTATTTATTTATTACAAAACTAAACTCTGGAGGTGTCTGCAGAGTCTTCATCATCGTCTTGTTTAAATCAGTAGTCTAACAAGGAGTAGAAAAGACAAAACTCTGTTCAGTGTTTGACAAAGTAGAAAGGGTGAACACATAAATAAGGCTTTAATTTGGCAAAATATAAAATACAGTGCCTTCTGCTACCCCCAAATTAATGATCTCCCCATAATTTCATTCTGCAAATAAAAAAGAGAAAAAGACAAGAATAGTGTAAGTTCAATAGAAATACTTCCATTTATAAACAGAAAAACAAGTCAGAACCTCAAAGTAGAGAATTGTTAAAACAAGACCAGCAGCGCTTAATTTTTTGAATAGAAATCTAGAATTTAAAAGGGGAGGGGCTTTTAAAATATTTCATAAACCTAAGGAGAATGGGTTGTTAAGCCCAAATTCACACAAACTATTCAAAGCAACTTTTAAATTCTAAGCCTGAGTTTCAAAATTCATTTTTCTTGGGGGTGGCGTGGGAACAGGAAGACTGAACTGTTTGCATCATTACTGTGTGGCACTAACCTCCAAAAGACGGAAACGTCTTACTGCACCACCCCCATTAACAGACATATTAAATTCAAATGTTACATTTACTTAGAAAAGGAGACATGATCTTAAAGGTCAGAATAGGTGCTCCTTCCTCAGAATTAATTCGGCATCTGTGAAAACAATCCACTAAAAGCCAAGCTAGGAAGCCACACTTTTTTAAAGTTCTGTCTGTGAACACAGTGAGCCAAGGGGTTGTCCCCACTTCAGAGATAACTCCTATGATTCAGGTGGTGGTGTTAGTCAACACAATCCAGGTGGTTCACATACAAGTGAGTCAAGATACATAATCTGATGTGTATGTGTGTAAATCACCCCCTTCACAGACTCTGTTGGCAGTTTTACTCAGGAGAAGAATCCCTTCTCAACACCTCAAATAGAGCAATCCATTTAGACCCAGAATATGAAACTGTTTACCCTAAACTTCTTTTACATCATACATTTATAGTGTTTTGATACCATTTTAACTGCCATGGTGGCACCCTATGGAATACTGGGATTTGTAATTTGATGAGGCATTAGAGCTCTCTGCAGTGGTTGTGTAGCACGAAGGAGTTCCAGTATTCAAGAAAGATGACTGATCTGGGGAAGGCCTGGAAGAGATGACCTGTTCTACTTCAGACTGCCAGTGAAGAAAAATGTTCTCACTTAAAAAAAAAAAGGCTGAACACTTTTCCAGGCAACTTTGTTTTGTATTGTTTTAAACCTATATGGGAATGGCTTGGCTTGAAGCACATCAGTCCTGAAGTTTTGCTATCTTGCACAGGGGGCATATTCAGCTGTGGTATCTCCCAGGTACAGCCTGGAAGTGATACTTATCCAGTCCATCACCTTCTTGCGCTGTGACTAGAAGACATTTCAAGAGATACCTTCAAAGTTTCTCTTCGCCCTCTGGCACAAACATCCTCCCCCCACCTGCCACTAGCCACACCCCAAGAAAAACAGATGGCCCGTTTGCTCAAAATTATCCTACCTAATAGCTGGTAGTGTTCTTTTCCCTTTGTGAGCATTTGGCTGACAGATGCAAGCAGTTTTTTGAGATGGGCAACATCCTGGTTTAAATTCACAGCTACGTTGAGATTTTTATCAGGCCTGGCCTGAAATGGGAGAAGAAAAAACAATTCAAAAAAGAGCAGTCAATTAATAGGTTAATACCACAGAAGAAGCAGTGGGTAGCTGGGAGATGGTTGCTGAATGTCAGTATAGCAGAGGGGAAATCATGTGGTCCTCCAGATATGGTTGGGTTGCAGCACCCAACATTCCTCATGATTGACTATGCTGTCTAGGGCTGATGGGACTTGGAGTCCACTAACCTTTGGAAGGCCTCATGGTTCCCAACCCAAAGGAACACCTCAACATATCACTGAAGGGTTCAAACCCTCCAGAAAAAAAAAGAACAGCAAGACAGATCTTTGGCCTTGTTCTCACAGGAACACTGAAAGGCATAGGTGGATTTTCTTTGGTGGGGTCTGTAACGGCCTGTTCTGTAATGCAGACAGGTACTTTTAAAAGACACACCCCACACATATGCACCTAATAAGCTAGCATGTGCCGAGCTAGGCTATTTCTCCCTGAAATGTCACTTTTCTACTGAAAGGATTTGAGGTTTGTCATTGCTGCATCTTGACAATAACCCCATCTGCACTCTTAAGTTGTACAGCCCAGATGTACCAAGACTATGATGTGTGTATACAGCTCCTAACGTAGAATAAAACATCCTATGTTAGGTTCTACCTTAGGTGTTGCAGTTATTAATTGCTGTCAGTTTTGATTTATGGCAATCATATGAATGAAAGATCTTCAAGTCACCCTGTCAGCAACAGCCCTACTCAAGTCTCAGAAACTCAGGGCCACTGTGGCATCCTTGACTGAGTCTATTCATCTGTAATGCAGTCTTCCTCTTTTCCTACTGCCTTTGACTTTATCGAGCATTATTGTCATCTTGGCTTCTAGGGAGAGATCAGTCTTGAGTTGCTCTTGAATCCATTTAGTGGTCATTCTCTCAGCCGTGGTATCCACAGAACTTTCCTCCAACATCCTATTTCTTGAGTTGATTTTCTTCCTATCAACTTTCTTCACCATCTAGCTTTCTAGGTGGCATTAGGCCACCATAATCACAATCATCATCATCACCACCCCCACTCCCACCCCCACTACAATATTTATTTGGATCCCACCTGTCTCCCAAATCTGGAACTGCAGGCACCTTACTGCATTTAAAAGAACAACACAGCTAAAAACATACAAAAGGTAAACTTTAAGTTGGAATTATGCTAATCACAGTATTAAAATAATTCAAACCTACACTTAAAAATATTACTATTATATTTATTATTTATCCTTTTGCCTCCACACTATTTATCTTCATAGTACAATACAACTCTGCCATCTGCTGGTAGAACTGGGTAGCACATGGCCCCTGGCCAGTCTCGTTCATTGCAGAAATGATCCCACTCACCTCCCGAACCAAACAGCCAGAGGCCCACAGACTTGCTGTGAGTCACCCACAGAGCCCCCCACGAGGCTTTCCAATCAAGTGCCCAGACTGGAACCCAACTCTTTGACCAACCTCCTCCAAGAGCAGGTCATCTAAGCATAAAGTAATGCCAACTGGGAGGAAAGCTGTGAGCTATGACACAAGCAAGAGAGCTCTGCAGTTCTACAAAAGTGAGCACATCTAGCACAGAGCTATACTGAAGACATAAACGATCTAGCCATCAGCTCCCACCACTTGACCACAACACCAGTGAAACTCTGAACGCCAATGAAACACAACAGCAGTCTCAGTCCTGGTTAACTGATGGCTGAACAGCTTGCATCATTTCACCAATGTAAGTACCCAAGGGACACACTCACCGTTGATGAGCAGACGTCACTGTTTTCTATCACCTGAGTGTCTCCAGCAGCTTTTCCTATTTCCCTTTCTAGAGACACCAAGGATTCCTGGGCCTTAAAAGAAAAGCAAAGGTTAAAATACTTAATATTTTAAAAATTAAAATGCTGTGCATCATAGTCGGCCACCAGGAGTTGAAATCAGGTGGTTTCCACATCAGGAGGTGGGAGGAGAAAAGGAGAATACCTGTGACTGGGATTTCTAGAGCGGGAGAGGATGATCACGTAAACAATAACTGTAGATGAACACTTGAAAATCTCACTTGAAAATCTCATTGGGTGGGTTTGTAGATAGATATCTAATTCACGTTCTCCAAAACTAGGAAGCAAGGGTGGACTACAGCTCCCTCTAAATCTCCACCACTCCTGGCTTTGCTCCTGATCTCAGGCACTACTGATCCAGACCAACAAATACAGGCTTTGTTGATGTGAAGCAAGGCATCATCTCCATATCTGCAGGGATTTATTTTTACATGGAAATTACCCAGCTCTTCAGCATAAATGCTCTCCAGAGAGCTTAATAAATCCAAAAACTCTGATGTAACAACAAACCAAATTAAAATCAAACAGTAAAATAGTACCACAAGCAGCATGAGATCACAGTAGCCAGATAAATCCGAAATTAGGCAGAGATTAACCAAGCATTTTCCTAGTGCTGGAAACACAAAGAGTAGGTGCCAGGCAAGCCTCTTTGGGTAGAATATTCACTAACAATTCTGACAAGCTGCTATTCCCATAATCCCTCGCCATTAGCCAAGCTGGCTAGAGCTGATGGGAAATGGAGTCCAGGAAGATTCAGAGAGTCACAGGCTTGCCTGCAAGTCAGTCTCCTCCTGCCTAATTTCAAAAGGAGACAATACCCAGAGCAGCATCTTAATCAGCAGACAGGTTTGTATGTAAGAAGGCATCCACCAGGTATCCATGCCCCAGTCTACATCAGGCTTTCCAAATTAGCATCAGCACTCTACATTGTATTTAGAAATGGACCAGCAGACAGAAGCAGCTGGAGAATTTCACAGAGTGTGTCCTCTAGGCCAAGCCTCTGTTCCTTACCTATCTGCAGCATCTTGATGTGAGGTTTCCAAATAGCCACCAAGAAGCACACCCACATACAATGCATTGTAGTTGTCTGGCCTGGAGATTACGGGCATACAAGTATCAGTAACCAGGCTTAGTTCAGAAGGTGCTTCAAATGGCACAACAAACTAAGCTGCTCAAAGGTACTGTGTGTCTCGGTGACACATGTTATGGGTACAACCCAATTACAGACACGGTTCTTTAGAGGAGAGTGCAGCGCTGTCCAAAACAGGCTGACCACCAACTCTATGAATAGACATGCTTGAGCTTCTGATGCCTTACCTTGGGCAAGTCGGCAGCTAGTTTTTGCCTCTCACTCTGATCCACTTTGAGTTTGGCTAACGTCTCGTTCAACTGCGTTTTTAGCTATAAAAAAAATCAGACAAACACAGCTGACTCCTTAGGTCAGAGAAGCACTAGGAAGAAAGAAAAGCAAGTTACACACACACATACACACACACACGATTAGTCAACAGGCATTATAGAGAGCATAGGGCAATATGAGATTCCATCTGCAGAATAGATGAAAAAAGATAACCAGAGAAGCCTGAAACAGGGGTTAGAATTAGTGAGAGAACCCTACACAGATTACTTACAATGCTGAACACCTTGCCAGCATCGCCAGTGAATTTGCACAGAACTTTTCACACAAGTATGCCTCTATTTCCTGATCACCACTATCTGGTTTAAGGCCAAAGGCAGTGACATTCAGTCTTTCTGTCATCCCCCGCTCCTAGGGGCTGAGCATAATCCCCCTTATCAATAACTTAAAATAAATATCCAGCTTTTAAATCATTCTTTCTGCTTATGTGCCTCTAACACCATGGGGTTATCTCCAAATCAATGGATTTCTACATGTGGAGAAACAGGGAAATGAAGCCTTCTCTACATAAGAAAAAGTCTTGTGGTGGCATCTCCCCATACTGAAACTTAAATATTTCCTTCTTCTGAGGGGGATTAATCATTTCCTTGATTCTGAAAGCCTTACTTTTGAACAAGCTGCAAAACACATGAATGCTACCTTACCCCCAATGAAGACATCTGACACCATGTCATAAGTCACTCTCAGCTGCTCCCAATTATTTACCAACTCAAGATTCTTCAGTCACATGAAGGACTGGCTGGTTCGGCTTCCCCCTTATGTCAGGCCTTGTTCCTTTCCCTCAATCAAGCAACAGTGACTTCTCAGATCAGAAGTGCTCCTGTCTCAGGCTGTGTTCATACTGTCTAAATTCATGATGATGACTACAGAACATTGTTATTCCCTCTTCCCCTGTCAACTGTGCCATTTGGGTCTCACCCTCCATGTTCAGTCAGTTTTAAGGGGACAGAAAGTCCATCCCTCCACAAGCAGGTAAACATTCTGGGACAATTGCAGACTCCAGTATCTTTCTGGAGCAGGGGCATTGCTGCTATATTAGTTTACAGCAGCAGAAGAACACAGTTTTATTTGGTGTTGGCTCTGAGAGACTGCAGCCCACTTTACCAAATGCAAAGAACATTGCTTCTCTTGGCAGATTTTCATCCACATGCTCCAGTCACCTCACACCTACTCTTCGTCAAAGAACTAATGTTAAGGCAATCATCAATACCTGTACCTTCTGCATTTCCATCCATTCACATCTGTCTCCTATCTGTTGTTATTTGCCATCAAGTCAACTTCATCTTAAGAAGATTTTTTAAATGAGAGACTTCCAGGAAGTCAACAACTGCCCTGGCTCAGGTCTTGCAGATTCAGAGCAACCTGGCTTCCTTGAATCAATCCATTTGTAGCAGTACCTTCCTCTTTTCCTACTGGTTTTTGCTTCACTGAGCATTACTGCCTTTTCTAATTAATCTTATCATCTCATGATACGTCCAAAATATGACAGCCTCAGTTTAAGTCATCTTAACTTCTAGGGAAAATTCAGGCCTCATTAGCTCTCTGATCCATTCGTTTATCTTTTTGGAAGCCCACGATATCTGTGGAACTCTCCTCCAGCACCACATTTCAAATGAATTGATTTGCTTCCTGTCAGCTTCCTTCACAGACCAGCTTTCACAACCATTTGTAAAAAAAAATGGAAACTCCATAGCATGGATTATTCTGACTTTGGTATATAATGTCATACACGATGATGCGTACAATGTACATACGTACAATGAAACGATATGTACATATGTACAACGATATAAATACCTACCAACAAAGGCAATGTTTCATGCACCTAATGCAGTCCATGAAAACTTACACCAAATACAACATTCCAGTCATAAGATGCCTCAAGATTCTTTTGTTGTTTTTTTTCCAATGTCTTTCCACAAAAAATAAAATTATACAGTTTTTACTTTACAGCTACTACAACTGGCCTTCAGCTACCACAGTTGGCCCTCCACATTCAACAAGATTAGACCCTCGCAAAACTGGAAAAATTTATGAAAACATAAAAATGTGTGGGTGCATGAGTGTGGGAAGGGAGCCAAGTGATGGTGAGGAGAATGGGCACCCAGTGTCCAAACTAGGTTAGGGAAAGGTGAGGGAAGAGGGGGGCAGCATGGCAGCCCTATACTACCTCTCTCTTGCCCATCTCTTTCCTTGGTTGTGTGGGGCACATCAGGAGAGGGTTTGAGGTAATGAGAAATTGGGCTGCAAGCTGTCCTTAGCAGGTCCGGCAGTGGCTAGTGGAGGACAAGGACCAGGGGGAGGTTTTAAAGGGCTTTGTGGCCTGATCGGAGCTGCTGAGAGGGAAGATTCCCCTGGAAAAGGAGCACCTGAGGTGGGGAGGCAGCGGCTGAAGAAACTCGCAAATTATCAAATCCATGAAAATCAAATCTGCAAATGTGGAGGGCCAACTGTAGATTCACTCCAAAGGACTGAATCCAAAACAGACCTCATCCGGACCTTCACTATCTGAATGACTCTTAAAATTCTAACACTTAATGCAAAAGAGGCAGCAAGTTCACACCTAGACCACTTCACCTGCATTCTGTGAAAGCAGTTTTCCAAATTCACAAATTACAAAAACATTAACAGTTGAGGCAAGAAGGGTGAAGGAAAAAAAACCACATGCTTAAGCACTAGTCATGTTGTTATGAAGAGGCAGAGAAAGGCTATCAAAGTGGTTGCAGTGGACAAAGACTGAGCTGAAGTGGTTAGCAGACAGAAAGGATTCCTCCACTTTGGAATAGATGGACTCAGGTGGAGGGATGGGCCTCTTACCAAATTTAACTCTTCATTCTGCCTTACTGCTTCAGAATATGAGTCATCAAGTTTTTTCTGCAATTCAGTCAACAGATCTTTGAGCTGAAATGAAGTTTTTCAGAGGGTTTAGGATGCATCTTCTTACAATGGATGCTTGACGCCCTGTTCCACGTCTGACCACCAGTTGAGGCCAGGCTGGTGGGAACATGAGACAGGGCCTTTTCAGTGGCAGCACCCCATCTTTGGGACTCCCTTGCCAGGGAGATCAAGCTAAGTACTTCACAGTTTACCTGCTGGCAAGCTGTGAAAATATTTTTGTTTTGCTCAAAGCTTAATCATTGCCAAGAGCAGCTGTTGTTGTCTTACTCTGACATTTTTTGCCACTTTGCTTCTAAAACTGCCACTGAATTGTTCTTAACCTTTGTACTGTAACCTGCCTTTGGAGCCAACTGGCCAAAAGGTGATACAGAAATGTCATGATCATCATCATCACCTCCCCCAACCCCTACCTTCTGGCTCAGCTGTTAAGTGTGTCTACCTATCCCAAAGCCAAAAACACAGTAATGCCCCATGTTCTTAGTTCCTTTGCTAATCAAACATTTCATTC
This sequence comes from Iguana delicatissima, assembly GCA_948472985.1. Classification (NCBI taxonomy): domain Eukaryota; kingdom Metazoa; phylum Chordata; class Lepidosauria; order Squamata; family Iguanidae; genus Iguana; species Iguana delicatissima. The sequence continues at coordinate 396,103 of CAOKZL010000960.1, forward strand.
TTGGGCCAACCAAATTCATGCTTGCATTTCCACATATATGAAGAAAGAAGCAAAAACAGCTGCAGTGTTTCAGTAGGTAGTTTACCTCTCGAACTTCTGAAACATACGTTGATCGCTCTATTTCTGCCTTTTCCAGTTCCTGCTCCAAGTGTTCTCTCTCCTTTTTAAGCTGCCAAAGGAATGAAGCCACAAGATACACATACGTCCATTTTTGTTCCAGACAGTCAACTTCAAGATAAATCTAGCCTTCTATTGAACACTTAAAAACAATTCTCCAACTTCATGGATTCTCTAACTTTATAGATTCCCCACATATTAATTTAGGATAGAAAAGATAAGCTTGGATCTTGATTAGAATAATATTCTAATCTTATTAGAACATGTCCAAGGTTTATGTTTAAATTCTTTCTCTGGCACTTCAACATAGGTAAAAATGAAAAACCTAGTAATTACAGTTTTAAAACCATGTGGCCAATATTGCAGTTCACATCACAGTGGCCATGTTTAAAAATTGTAAACAAAACTTTGAATATGTAACTTATACATTATGCTTGGTTTAAACAGATCCTGGTTTCACATCCTAGTTTATTGGGAATCCTCTAGCCTTCATGGTAAGGAGTGATTTACGAAATCAGGAAATCTTTGCTGGTCTGATAAGCCACGTGAACTGGGTCATTCTATTCTCACAGCAGGTTTGGAGTGAAAATAACTTTGTAGCAGAAATTAAATCAAATGAAACATACAGAGTCAACTTCTTTGTTTTCTTCCTTTAGTCTTTCTACTTCCTGCTCTAGAAGAGTGACTGATGATCGCATCTGCAATTAGACAAATATAAACGCACCCATCATTCCAAATGTTAACTTTTTCTTCTCCACAAATTTTAAATGAACCACTAGCAGCAGTTGTTTCCCATCTTCCGCTTTCTCTGTCATTAACAGGATGTTCTGCTCAGAATCAGGCTGTTGCTGGCTCTCAATTACACACACATGGCTCGCTGCTTTCTATTTTAGACCTTATGTTTTCAGGTCTTAAATTTAGCAAACTGTAACCTAAATTAGCAGGCAGCCTGTAGCACACTTTTAAAATTTTCAGCTGAACAGCAATGTGTGAAGCAGTGCTTATGAACTGACTGCCAACCAATTTCACCAGGTGATACAGGGTTCTTGTAAGAAAAAGAGACACGGTTCCAATCATCCACCCCAAGTTGCTGATCCCTTGGCAGCTTCCCCTGAGTTTGTTCCCCACAAGTTAGTTCAATCTCTGGTCTAAATTAATGCCAATACAAGCACTGTCCCCAACACTACTGCACTCCTGATAAGGAATAAGCTCTAACTTTTTTTTAGTTAATAACAGTAGAGAAATAAGCAGTGTTTAACTTTGTCCTTTTCTGGAGCTTTGGGAAGGTCACCATTAATGTTACGGTAAGCAATGCAAAAGAAAAAAAGGCCAACTACCCCAGCACCCAGAGACACTTCACAGTATCTGAGCAAACTTCCTCCATCTAAGGAGCATAAATGGCTTTTATCCATGAACCAGATATTGCTAAGCCCTGCGCATTTGTCATCTTCTGTAGAGTCAAGGCAGTAGCAGATGGTCTTTTCTAGTTAACATTGAAGTGCTGCTGGCCTTCTGTTTGAGGGGGTTATCCCCCTTGAGCTCTCCCCCATTTGCATCAAGTCGGCTTCAGTAAGCACTCACTGGATGCATAATCCAAGACCATTTCACAGGGATTAATTTATAGCGATGAAAGCAAAGAAAACTACAGAAATGCCACATTAAAAACAACAGCAGCATGATTAAACCCCTTGATACTACTTTGAGAACATATTGCTATTTTCGTACGTGATCACCATCCAATGTGTAACAGAGCAATTGCTCACCAACGCATTAGTACAGTGCATTGTCTATTGGTTTCTCTTCTGGCTGACTCCTTCAGTAGGTTGTTTTAAGTGCTGTTTTAAATTGTCTATTTCTAGTTTTGCCCTCCACTTTAAGAACTTTTATACTGGGAGGAAGGATTTAACTTTTCTAAATGAACTTCAACATAAAATTAGAGCAGCATCAAGACACTTTCTACAGACGGTGTAGCTACGGGGTGTGAGATGGGGCAAAAGGAGGGCACTGGATCTCTGAATAAGAATTCTTACCTCACAATATAACTTTTTTCTTGAGCCCTCAAATTTCTATCATTTAAAGTAACTTAAAACTTCGCTGAGTGTTCAGAAATATTGTTGAGACATCCAAAGTAAAGGGGCAAGCACAGTTAATGAAGTTATCAAGCAAACATAAGCATTCAGCTGTAAACCATTTTCCAAGTTTACTCTCTGTGATGCTAGAAATTTGGGAAATATAAGAAAATGTCAGGGGGGGGAATATTCATATTTGGGGACATTACCTCCCCACTATCCCGAGTAGCTACATCCAATCTTCTACAGGCAGCTTAAGCATACTGTATTTTAATATTCTCTATGTATCTGCACCTTGATGCCAGAAACGTAATGCCCACAAAAGTCTTTCGGTGAGGTGGGGAGACACACACAAGAACATCTTTCTAAAATACCTGTTGGAGTTCCTTCTGAGATTCCTCAATCTTTATTTTCCATTTGCTCTCCTCTTCTTCCACACTCCTCTGTAACCTTTGCAAGATTCCCTCCTAGCAATACAGAATTTCAGTTACCTTGAGGCTCATAGGAAATTGAGGCAGGTGGAAATTCCACTGGGCAAAAGCAGAATTTACAAGGCTCCTCCCTACCGTCTCTGCAAGGACCACTTTATACTTCTCACACTCCTGCTGCAACATTATGTGCAATTCGTCTGCTTCTTTCAACTTTTGCTCCAGGGCCTGAGAAAAAACAAACAAACAAAATTCCACATCCAAGTTGGAAACATATGCTGTATAAGTACTGTCTGCCTTTTTGGCACCACAGTTCCCCTTGTTTCAAGTTCAGCTCCACTGATTACAATTCCACATCCACCCAAAACATGAAAATAACAGTTTGACAAATACTTCATGGATTCAGTGAAGCAGGCTGTCTACAAAGGCTTATGCCTTTGTGATGGCTTTGTTGCTTGTGTTGCAAAAGACTGGCACAGTTGCGCCACACACTGAAAATCATATACATTATTATTTATTTATTAAAATATTTATACTCTGCCTAATATCGATCTCAGGGTGGCTTACAGTAGCATCTAAAACAGGTTTAAAACATTATGTGCAGGCAAAGCCCTTAGTTTTATCTGATGAAAGGGACTCTGATGTGATTTTAGAGCACTTCTAACGTAAGTTTTACCTTTTGCTAATAGCATGAAAACTAACCAAACATTAAGCACACACATGCACACACACTTCAGTTGACCATTATAGAGTATCAGGGATGACATGGAATCTGAGCACAGTATACACTTGGGGAATGTCATATTTTGGAGAGGAGAGGATAAGAGAGAGAGTTATTTCTCCAAGCAGCCCACAGCCATTACAAAGTCACAGATCCTTTGAAGAGTAGCAGCAGCTTTGGAGAAAGTACTGTAAGGTCTCTTAAGCTCCAGGCAAAGAGCCGAGGGGTAAATCCACAACCGTGCCATATTTGAAAGATCTTTATTCTTACATGAAAAGCATTCAGCTTTGCTTAGTTTGCACCTATAATAATCCAAATTATTCAACAGCCTGAATTCAAAGTGTGACTTCCCATTTCAAATAAAGAAGGGGAAAGAAAAAGGTTAAGACTAAAAGTTAAAGGTTAAGACTGGTACATTCGGCCCCCCACATTTGCAGGCTTCATTGTTCAGATTTGACTATGCATGGATAATTTGCTGCCACCTCCACTGCTGACCTATACCATTTCTAATAGGGACTATAAGCCTTGCAAGACTGAGAGGCTGTGAACAACGATTGTTTAAGTTCTATTAAAAATAGTGTAGGGCAGCAGTGGAGGTGGTGACAAACCCTATCAGCTGTCCACTTTTGCCTTGTGAAGGAATTCCAAGACTGTGAAGGCATCCCTGGTGGTTTGAATACACTGATCATACTTTTTTGTGTTAAACAAGGATGGGCCAAGCAAATCCTCGAATCTTTGAGATTCGCAGATCTGAATCCCCAGGCCAAAATTGGTGAATCAAATCTTTCAAATCCACACTTCCTCCTGCCTCCACTGGCACGAGCAGGCCCACGGTGGGGGAAGGAAGCGGCAGGGATCTATTCCCGCCTGCTGCCGCCACAATCGCGCCCATGGGGGGAGGAGGTGGCAGGGAGCATGACCTTGTGCTCCCCGCTCTTTTGCTGCCCATGCCCAGCACGATCCTGGGGCAGGGGCAGAAGTTTGTGGGGAGAGTGATCTCACACTCCCCATTCTTCTCCTGCTCCTCTCCCGGGAGGATTCGAAAGATTCTAGATTCGTTGATTTGCAGAAACTTCCAGGGATTTGGATCCAGATTTGGAAAATTCTGGATTCGTCCCATCCCTAGTGTTAAATATGGGGGTGGGAGCTAAAGTTATTTCCATTTTTTCCACTTTGGCAGGGGTCCTGTGCCCTTAACCCCAGATAACGAGGAGGGATGACTGTATATCTATTTTAGCAGTGAATTATCTGATTCAAAGCTGGATAAACGATGTCGTATGACAGAGTTTCATTTCATCACCAGACAAACAATTAAGAGAAAAAGACTGAACCTTTGCAAAGGAGCAATGTGTATGTATGTTCCTGTTATGTGGAGTGGAAGATTTTGCTTCTCAGGTGCCATTCAACTGAAGCTTGGAAAAGTCTCTTTTCGGACAACTCCAGAGACTAAGTCAATCTGTCAGTCCCAATGAGAGTAGGCCCAATGAATCAATGTAAACTTAGTAGTCCAACATTTATGTAAGTTCCAAGGATCTGATAGGTCTACTCAAGCTGGGACTAGCAACTGGATTTAGGCTCCAGAAACCTAAAACCAAAATGGCCAGTGGAGGGGATTCTGGGATATATAGTTACTTTTCCTAGCTCCGTGTTCAGTTATCGGTCAACAGCAGAAACGAAAACAAAAAAAAACTTAGAGTGTTGTTTTCATGTAGTTTTCATAAAATTAATATTTTGCTATCAGATCCCAAAACCTGGGGCTATGCATTCTCCTTAAATGGAACATCCCAGAGTTTTGTAAAGTTACAATAGATCCTTGAATTTGGACTACACATCCTTAAACCTGGAAGACTCTGGAGTTGCAGCCCAAAAAGTCACTTTTCATAGTTGTACATGTGAAAATACCACTCTGGTTTTCTTTTGCAGAGTCATCCAGGAAGGCTCTGGTTTCCTTATCCATGCCAAAATGGTTGCTTTTGTAAAGATATGCTCACCATTTCCTGTTAAACCAGTCTGTGAGTAATACATAAGAAGCCAAAATTTATTCTCCTACATCTCAGATGGACCTAAGGCCAAGAACAGGATACCTTTCTTCATGCTTCCAACATCCAGGGTGATGGAAGGATGGCATTCAGAAACAAAAACATGCATGCACACAGTTCATACTAACCTTAACTTCATCTGGTCGAGATGTCTCTTTTGTATGTTCTTTTACTGCCTGTTCAAACCCACACATCCATTCACTGTGGCTCTGTGTAAGAAAGAGGTATTAAGATTAAAGAGGTCCCAATAAGGTGAGAGACATTTAAAAACTACAACATGGCAGAACAATAGCAAACAACCAGCATTTAACAGCCATCTTGGACCTGAATTGTCAATCATCCAGTAAGATATAAAATGAGGGGAAAAGGAATGCTTTTCCAGATGCTGGGGTTTATATCATCTTAAAGAGACAGAGCCTGTTTCCGGTTAAGAATTATCCTGGAATAAAACTCCAGCTTACGTGTTGCAATGCATGTAGTATGCACGTGCGTGCATGTGCGTGAAGATTAATGCATACGCACACCCATAAAAATGATGACGACGACGACAACAACAACATTTATTTCCTGCCTTTTTCCAGTTTGGGACTCAACACAGCTTATAACAGTTAAAGTACTGCTAAGTTTAGCGATAATTTGTGATTTAATGGATTAGTGTTTCTTCAGGATTACTGTATATGGTTTGCAACAGGGGCAGGAACCAATTTTTCTGTTGTGTATAGTTATTTACTAGTTTAAGGTGATATTTGCAGTGTTTTTTTGTTGATAATATTATTATGTATTATTGTTTGTTGTAGAACATTATCTTCCTTTTTTATATATCCTTTCCTTTTGCTTAGTGTGTGCTTTGTGTTAGTTTGTGTTTTTATTCAATAAATAAAATATATAGAAAAATAGTTAAAACATTGCTAAAAATTCACAACGTACAAAAGAATATCATTAAAGTATGAAAAATTTGAAACCTATTAAAAATATAAAACATTAAAAAGCAAATAGAAAATCCACCACATTATGCAAGGCCAATTCCCACTGGGCAATCAGTCTTCTAACTCCTGTGGAAACAAAAGGGTCTGCCTGTAGAAAGACAGTAAGGAGCACGCTGGTCTAACTGCTCTGGGAAGCAGTTCCAAAAGCTGGAGCAGTGACTGAGAAAGCCCTCTCCCATGGTTCCATCCCAGGAACCCAGAAGAGAGGTGGGATGGAGAGAAGGGCCTCCACAAAAGAACTCAAAACACAGGCAGGTTCACAAAGAAAAATAGAGTCCTTTAATTAACCTGGACCTAAGCTACTGCCAGAGGCACTGCACTACCTTCTGTTTTCTAGGCAGGAAAGCCAACCTTTAATGAGGAGAAGAGTCTTTCAAGTGGTGGCCCCAGAGCTCTATAATACACTCAGAGATAGAATAGCAATGGCATAGCAATAGCATGTGTATTTCTATACCGCTGATCAGCTAAGTGCTCTCTAAGCGGTTTACAATGTATTACCTAATTGCCCCCAACAAGCTGGGTACTCATTTTACCGACCTGTGGAAGGACGGAAGGCTGAGTCAACTTGGAGCCCAGCAGGATCAAACTCACAACCTTGTGGCTGCAGTACCAGCATTTAAACACTGCACCACCAGGCTCCTTATACTCAATATACTCCAGAAGCCCATATCCAACACCATCAATGATTTTTCATTTTTTAAAAAAAGAGTTAAAAGCCCCTTTCCAGCCTCTCTATACCACAGGGAGCCTAAGGGGAACCGGGAAGTGAAGGGCAAGCAGATGGATCATAGCATGTTATTGGCTCATAAAGGGGAGGCGGGAGCACAGCAGTTCCTCTGTGGACAATTTTCAAAGAAGCAGCTGTGTTAGTCTCTTGAAGCATAAAGAGGAAGGAAGGGGGAGGAAAAAGAAATGTGGCAGCACATTCAAGCCTATCTGGTTTTTATTTCAGCATGAACTTTCATGGATGTAAACCCACTTCTTCAGATGCAGTACAGAATGGTATTAAGGCCTCAGGCATAAAGCGTCATTTATATAGTTATGGAACTGGGAAAGAATGTACTAAGATCCAGAAAGATGCAAATCATGTCCCTCATTCTAATTTTTCAAAGGGTTGGGCAAGATGATACAGGTCTTTCAGATCTTTACAGTAGTCACTTAGTGTTGATGTGTGCAACATCAGTCAAGCAGACAAAAAACTAGCATTCAAACTCAGTTCTCTAACCATCTGTGAAATGGGAACAATAGTAACTTGCACTACTTACTGTAAGAGTAGATTGGGAAGGTTCCACACACAGTTTCCAGTATCGCTGCTTGCAAAGCTTCTAACAGTATAAATGGTATTTGGCAGAAAACTTTTCCAGGCTGAGGCTTAAAAAGCAGCCCAGAACATTTCTGGACTACAACTGAAGGGGAAGTCTTTCTCTTGGTCCCACTACCATCCCAGGCTCACCCAGTGAGGACATCAGACAGAGCCTTCTCAGTGGCTGCTCCCTCCCTTTGGAACTCTCTTTCACAGAGACAAGGCTGGGCCCCTCCCTGCATTCCTTTCGTAGGCAGAAGCAGGCTTTTAATGAGTGAACAGGGTAGCTTTTACTTATTTATTAAGTTGTTGTTCTAAAAAATTGTAAGTTTCTATAATTTGTCAGTTGTTAAAACATTTTTAATTGTTTCAAATGTTTTTCATTTTTTTAAAACTTTTCGAAAGCTGCCTTGGGTCCCACTTTGGGAGAAAGGGTGGCATATAAATACAATCAATCAATCAATGAACTCACTCCCAGAATCCTTTAGTTGGAGAGTTCTATGAGTTATGCCCAAAAAATAACTTTTTCCCAGCTCTAGGCTGTACTGACCAATTGTCTACTTCAGCAAGAAGTAGCACTTTTGTTTGTATGAAGGCGGCAGGGAAAAGAGACATTATCAACTGGCTTGAGTTTCAGGCAGAGAGCACCAGTTTAAAATTGAACAGCCTTTGAGCACACAACACTGCTAGGCCGTAAAAATGAACAGCACTCAGCAGATCGATTAGCAGGAGCCCCCAAGGACCATGTCAACAGCTCTGAGCCAGCCAGCCCAGCTGTTTTGTTCTTCACTGATGCCTGCAAAACACACCTGTTTGCTTAGGATGTAGGCAGCCTGCGGCTGGTTAAGTATATCTCTGAGATGCTTCTTACCAAGGTAGAAGGAAGAGACACCATGGGAAACAGCTTCTGTAAGACCTCTCTCATTTCTGCTTCAGCAACCTCTGCATATTGCTGTCTCTCCTGGATTGACAAAAGGAAAAGGGAAAAGGACCAAATAAATGCGGAAGTACCACCATAAGGCAGGTCAGTTCCTTATTTAAACTTTCCTCCCTGCTCTGAAGATGACAGGTTCTGAGCTCTGAAGATGACAGGTTCCTGCCCTCACACGTACAACATGAAACTGTTTCAGGGTTTGGCTTTTATGTTACTTGTGATACTTTTAAGTGAAGCCTCCTTTGGGCTTTTTCATTGCTTGTCTTCTCTTAGACTCTTAAGATGGGAGAAGGCAGCCTTACTCAATCTGGTGCAGCTCCAGTGTGGAGAACACCGGCTTCATCTGTGGGGCTCAAAATCACATGGAAAGATTAATGTCTGCTCCTACTTAAGATGCTTAAATGAAATGCTGCTGCTCTTTACTTTTAAAGAGTGAAGAGCAGCAGCACAACAAGGCGGGAGGCTGACTCTGAAATATGTGCAAAGATGACTTTTTTGTTGATGTTATATTGTACGATATTTCTTATATATTTTTTTCCTTTTTGCTGCTGTTTTTTTCTTCTTTCTTCTCCCCCCCTTTTTCTCCCCACAGCTTCTAAAATTTGAGAGGAGGGAAAAGTCACTGGGAGGATATTAAGACTTTCTCCCAGTGAGTATACTTGAGGCATTTGCTTTACTCTCATGCATGTTTCAATTAATAACTACAGTTTTTGAGAGGCTCAAGTAACCCTAGAACCAAATGCAAAGGTTCAAAATAACATATTTTTGTGGCAATTAAGCCACTGTGAGAAGACATATATTGCTATTAAAATTGGGGATAGCATCATCAAAATAAAATCTGTGTTTAGCTCTCCTAATTCTCCCTGCCACCAGCCCTTTTCTATTAACAGATGATACAAACTCCATTCAAGATTATGAGATAACTGGGACTCTCGTCCAGAAAATACAGTGAGAACCCACACAAGTATTGCTTTTTAAAGTGACAAGACAGTTTCAGTTTCACATGCTAGACAACTTGATAAACTTGGGGAGAGTTGTAAGAGTGGGCCAGAGCTTGGTAAGTTAATTTTTTTGGACTGCAACTCCAGTCCCCGACCATGATGGTAGGTGGATTCTAGGAGCTGTGGTTCAAAAATGCAGCTTTCCCAAGCTCTGGTTTCTTGTTCCTGGTTTGTCAGAAGGGTGACAAGTCAGAAGTCAGAGTGTGGACATAGCTTTTGCTCCCCGTTGGTGTTTTATCAGTTTAACTATTGCTGTTGGCAGAATGCTAGGTAAACTAGAAACCAACTGACAGAGCTGGGCAAGGTTTCTCATCGGGAAAGTGTGCCCCCCCCCCCAAAACTTGTTGGACTGTAACTGCCACCAGCCCTCACCTTTGTTGGTTATGATAGTTAGGGATGATTGGAGCTGCAGTCTGGTAACATGTATGAGGCCATGTAGTCTCCATTCCTGCCATAAGTAATCCAGCCCCCATTCTACTTCAGGACTTCCTAAGAGCAGGAGCCTGTTCATACTACACAATTACAGCACTATGATTCCACCTTAGAAGCCATGGCTGCATCTTACGGAATCCAGGGGCTCAAAGTTTAGTAAGATGCTAGAGATGAGAATTCTAAATGCCCATCCTGCTAATCCCAGGATTCCACAGTATGCTGCTATGGCAGTTACACTGGAACCATAGTGCTATCATTGTATAGGATGAAAGTGTCCCAGATGAGATGCAACCACCAAGGCCATGTCCAATTTATTGCTGTTCTCCGTGACAGTTGACTCTGAAGATACAATAGGAAAGTCAACTAGGAAGAAAACCTTCACCAGTACTCACTAGATGTCCTCCTAGTTTCAGCACTAGGAGAAACAATAACGAGGTTTATACTCTCTGAAGCTCTCCCTCCTCTTCCTAGAGGACGCTAAATACAGATATTCTCAAAGCAATGAACTTAGCTCCTCACTTTGGTTTGCCTGAGGTGAAAGCTCAGAAAGGCACTGCCATTTTATTTTATTTTTATCAGTCTCAGGGTGGGTCATCAGTGCTATAAGATGAAAGCTGCAGTCTCACTCTGAAGAAACCCAAGGACCAGGGCAGCAAGTTTAACCCCCTTCTTTACTTCCTTTATCTTGGTCCCTAAACATGTCTCAAGTATAATACAGCATGCTAGAAGTGGCCTTTCAGTCCTTTTTGGAACTCTTTCCATGAGAGATACTGCAACGCCACCCCTCCTGTCAGATTATTCCTTGACTGAATGAGTCTCATATTCAACATAAAACTGCCCTCTTGTATTCATTCTCAGTGTAATTTGAGTAATAATATTGGAATAATTATTTATATTATTGTTGTTGTAATTTATATCTGGCCTTTCCCTCCCTCCCCAAACTGGAACTCATAAGCAGTTTGTCCAGTTAGAGAGCGAATGTATGTGCATAATCAGAGATACATTTTTAGCTACAATTTGATGAACAGCAATACTTTTCTGGGACAGAAACAAACTGTTAATTTGATTAATAAAATGTTACATGCAAGAGGCCTTCCCAATGGAACAGGCAGTCCAGGAGAGACAAGAAGCACAAGTTAAACAAGGGGCACAAGATGTCACTTCTGTAGTTTAAACCTTTGGCTCCTTCCCTAATGGCAGCCTCTCCCATGCCCCTCAGACTGAGCATGTTGGCTGAGGATGTGAATAGTCCGGCACCTCTGCAAGATACTAAGTTATGGGAAGGTTGCCCTTTGGTAATTAAAAGGATTTCACATCCCGTTTTAACATCTAGCTTATTATGAACTTACATTTAAATGCTAAGCCTTCCTTCAAGGTAACTCCACTCACAGCAACCCTACCCTAGGGCTTTGTTGGCAATATTTCTTCAGATGTTTGCCATGGTCCTCATCTTAGGATGAGGGAGGGAATTTCCATGGCCGAGTGAGGATGTGAACCTTGATCTTGCAGAGTCCAACACTCAAGACTGCTACACCATGTTGGCTCTAACCCCCGGGATATGATAGGACATACTGCAGTTTTTTAAAAAACTGGCACGAGCCCTCAGTTTGGTCTGTGTGAAGTTCTAACTGCAGTTAAGATGTAGCAAGCTGAATTTGGGAGTCATGGTGATGGCAATTTTGGTACAATTCCACCTACGCTGAGAATTTCTGAAATCGCATCACTTTCAATCGCAGAGTATTAAGCAAATGTCTGAGCACTTCTGTCAAAACAAACAGACTTTCATGTATGTTTAATATATTTTGAGGAAAGCTTGTGTGTTTCAATTTCAATTTTCCTTTTGAGGATGGTGATGAGGAGGCATTTTCTTTCTTTCCTTAAACCCACAAGCAGTCCCTTGCATGACAAACAAGTTTCTTTGGGCATAAAGCAAGGATAGGTCTAGGTGGCTGTCAAAGAGGCCAGCAGCTTTGATTCCAACTCTGCAGTTAGAGGAAGGCAGCCCTTCAGCCCTGGCAACTGTTCCAAGCAAAACTAAAGTAATCAGCATGCTCACAAATCAAAGAGGGAGGGAAAACAAAGAGAAGGGTTAAGATGACAGGCAGAAGCAGAAGCGAAAAATATGAGAGACAGAGAGAGAGAGAGAAAGAGAGCATTCAGAACAGAGTGTATTTAAAATTGCAGTAAAAGCTAAATGCTTCCATTTGATTCTAGAAGGCGGCTGCAGAATCACTTCTAGCTTAATGCATGGTTTCTAGCAGTCAGTATTACAACCTTGGCAGTCTTGTTCACTTTGTCCTGCAGCAATTTTTCAGTTGAGGCCAATGCTTCCATTGCTTTCCAGTTTTTCTCCCGAAGGTCCTAATCGTTTTTAGAAAGAATGGTTTCAGTTCAGCCAATAATCAAACGGTTGTCTGCTTTCACTTCAGAGAGCAAGCGTTTGCATTTGAGTGCAGGTTACTGCAAAATGGGTTGGGTGCTTGATTAAGATGATGCACACTAGCAAAAGACAAGTGTGATGTTAAAAAAAAAAAGGAGTTTGTATGAAAAAATATCAAAACAAACAAACAAAAAGGTTAATTCTTCCTGCACCCCACCAATCCATTTCTAGCTTTAGGGCTACTTTGGCATTTCTAAACGTAACCTGCACACTTTGACTGCATTTGTGAAGAAGGATAAAGGAGGAATATTCAAAAGTGAGCAACATACACACATACACATCCAAACCCAAGCACACTAAAATCAGGCAAGACCCAAGCTTTAGGTGAATTTAGTGAGTGGCATAACCCAGAAATCATCCAATGGCACTGTAAACACTTAAGGGGGCAGCTTAGACCATCACGTGAAGTAGCTGTTCTCAAAGTTAGAGCCATCAGCTTGAAGTGGGTCCAAAGCTCAGCGGCAAAGCAGATGCCATGGAAGCTAAAGGCTCCAGGTACAATCCCTCACAGTGCTAGCTACAAATGGGTTCAAAATGTAACACAAGATGGTAGAGAATCTGTAACTCTCCAGATACTGTTCACACCACAGCCTGGAAAAAATTCCTTTTGGGAACTACAGCCCTGCCAGAATGTTTCAACAAATTAGCCTACCAGTGATGCTGAATGGGGCATCCTAGGAGCTGTAGTACAAATATATATATATAATATATATATATATATTATATATATATATATATAAAAAAAGCAATTCTTCCAAACTATGGGTGAACTAAACTTTATCACCACTGATCATTTGATCCATGGTGTCTGCCGCTTCTGGGACAGGGAGTATAACAAGGCCTGGAAAGCTAAAGGGATCTCACCCATGAGGTTGAAAAGATCTTTGATCAATACTGTGGACAGCCTCAGTCAGTGAGAGGAAGCAACGCTAGATCAGCAGCGTAGTTCAGTACAGCGTAAGCTTCTCTGTGCACCTTCTGACCAGATTGCAAATGGTGGCCAAGTCCAGAACAAAACCATTCCAATTCATGCTGTATTGGCTGGACCAAGCAGAGGACTAGCAGCTAAACTTTTTGTTTGGCAACACTTTTTATTCCCTCAACTTTTTCCTCCCTTTAAGGAGTTTTTAAAGATGACTCAAAACATTTCAATAAAAACCAAGTAGTAAAATAATCAAAATTGCAATTATTTGCGAAAGCAGCAATGTAGCCTCTTAACAGAAAGATTTCAAGTCATCAACTTTTCTATGTTCTTTTTCATCAGTCATTATATTAAAGGGGGTTTACTTTCCCATAGTGAATTCCAGAACTGAAATTGTTGGAGAGCGGCATCCTATTACTCTGAAGCATGGCAAGCTGCAGCCGTTATAGTTCTGCTCCCTTGAGTCCTGAGTTCTATCTGAACTCAGCATAAAAATGCACCCGATGGCATGTTTTAGCTCTCCTTTTACCACAGTGCTCATTTTTCCTGCAACTGTGTAAGTATGAAAGGCTCATTACATCAGGGCTACAGAACCTGTGCCTCAAAATGAGTTTTCACTGCCTGCCTGGGACTGTCACAGATACTGTGGATTGTCCTGGCTTGCCTCAGGCATGCCTCCGTCCAATGTTGATAACCATCTCTAGGGATCTGCAGTCTGTGTGCACTTTATGGGAATGTTAAAAAACAGACTGAAGAGGAGCACGTATTCTGGATGGGCTTGCTTCTAGTTCTTGTTTTAGTATTTTATATAGTTTTATACTCTTTACATTGTTGGATGCTTGGGCTTAAAGGCAGGTTAAGATGACACTAAACAGCATTACAAAAATAAAACATTTTCACTTCTTCACTGCATCTGTATGAATTCTCTAGTTAGTATGGTACATTTAAATAATGGTATAATCATTCTGCATCAACTGGTGCCTAGAACTAGACATAGTACCCCATCTGGAATACTGTGTCCAGTCCTCAGCACCACAGTTTTGGAAGGATATTGACAAGCTGGAATGTGGAAGTGACCAAACTGGTAGAAGGTCTGGAAACTGTGTCCTAGGAGGACCAGCTTAGGTAACTGGGCATGTTTAGCCCAGAGAAGAGAAGGTTAAGAGGCAACGTAATAGCTATGTTTAAATATTTGAAGGGATGTTACATGGAAGATGGAGCAAACCTGTTTTCTGCTGCTTCAGAGACTAGGACACAGAACAATGGCTTCAAACTTCAGGAAAAAAGATTCCATCTAAGCATTAGGAAGAACTGCCTAAGTTCAACAGTGGAATATGCTGCTGCCTCAGAGTATGGTGTAATCTTCTTCTTTGGAGGTTTTAAACAGAGGCTACTTGTCAGGAATGTTTTGATAGATGGCTACCTGTCAGGAATGTTCTGCTAGTGTATTCCTGCATGGCAAGGGGTTGGACTAGATGGCTCTTGTGGTCTCTTCCAGCTCTATGATTCTATGAATTATCTCTATCAATTTGTAAGAATAGGTCTATTTTATGCCCATTTTGCAAATGGAGGGAATGCACTAAGAATGACAGAGACAGAGAATGGCTTGCCTAAAGCATCCTACTGAGATTTTAACTGGGGATCATCGAGGCTGATAGCTCAGCCATGATGGGACCTCTCAGTGTCCCTAATATACAGTTAACACAGAAAACTAACAATATCCTTGTTGGAAGAAAAAAAAGTTAAGCCACTACCTGCAGTGGGATTTATCCAGTTCTTATTATAATTTCCAAATGCTTCTGAGTGTGAGGAAATGAAAAAGACAGAGCAGACTTTTGGATGCAAGAGCAGACTAAGCAGCACAAATGAGCTTTCCTCCAAACAGAAACTCAAGAGGTAAACTGCAGGGCAGAAGTGGCTTTTCTCATTTGGAGTGTACCTGCCAGCTTGTTCCAAAGGCTGGCATTTGCAATAAAATTTAACTACCTCAAGCTATTGAAAAAGCACAGGTCTCATTTTTATCTTGCAGGCTGGCTGTCCAGCCCAAACTGGGGGGATTTTTAATTTTCTAGTGGCTCTACAGATATGAAATGGATGAGGCCCCCTACAAACTGTGGGGCAGGGGAGGATGAAATGCCTATCTGTTTAGATTCTGCACATCCATTCTGCCCCTCGCCCGACAAGGCTGCGGCCTGTAAATGTACCTCTACAGCACCTTCTTTGTGGCATGCTCCTGGAAGGTGATGGATGAGCCAGGGCCCAGAGGACAGGTGAGTCAGGGCCCAGGAAGTTTCAAAAGGGGTTAAGATAGTTGGCTCAACTGTAGTGCGGCACAGCCCCTCTCAGAAAAGTATTGCCCTAAACAAGGATTTGAAAGAGAAATGGCAAGGCAAGATGAAGATGCCCAAATCACATGGCCGGAGAAACAAGCTTGGTTCTTTGCAAGGACTTGAGGAACTATTATAAACCTGGATCATGTTAGGATAAGTCTCCCAGAAGCCCATTTGCTATCTACATTAAACTGGGAGAAAAAAAAAAGCCTTTTCTAACCTGGTGTCTCTGGATGAGGCCAATGAAATGGCAGAAAATGAAATGAAATGGCTATAGTGGCTAAGGAATGAAGGGAATGAAGGGAGTTGTACTAGTTCAGTGAATCTGAAAGGAACCAGGTTAGGGAAGACCTTCCTGCTTAGGAATTAGAGAAGGCTGGGCTACAGACTCTTGGCAGAAGGTGCTTCCTCCCATTTGTTTGGCAAAGTCAATCTCCCCAAACACTCATTTTTAAGTAGTTACTTACATTGTTTTTCTGTCTCTGCTGCTCCACTGCATGTTTCAAGCAGCCCATCTCCTTTTGGAGGCTTGCAATCTCTTGCTCTTTCCCAGCAATACTGAACAAATACCCAAAGAAAGAAAAAAATAAAGAGAGACAGAGAGAGAGAGTCACCAGCATTCCATGAAATTCATCACATCCCTCTTGTGAGTACATTTTCTGCTTATTTTATCTTATGGTAAAACACAGAAGTGTGCACAGAAATTGCTTATGGGTTTTCAAGGTTACTCCTTAGACCAGAGCTTTCCAAACTTTTCATGTTGGTGACACACTTTTCAGGCATGCATCATTTCATGACACAGTAATTCAGTGAGTAATTCAGTAAGTGGAGGCAGCCCCTCCACTTGAGCCTGGCCCACCACTGTCGCTGCCCTTGCTGGGGTCTTCCTCAGCCTGGGCAGCAGTGGCAAGAGAGGCAGCCCCTCCACCCGTTATGTTCACGCGACACATCTACACTCTGCAGCTGACACACTAACGTGTCGTGACACACAGTTTGGAAAGCTCTGCCTTAGACCACAAGGACTAGAAAGTCTGCTCTTTGGTAAATGAGAATACCGGATCAATCTGCAGATTACATTTCACTGTGTGCAATGGCAGCTGATGGTTTGGATGGGAGAGGAAAGACTGATTCTGATGGCGGTGAGGGGGGCTTTGCTTTCTCCCAGCCTGCCCTTTCTTTTTCCACTTCAAATCACTCCCCACAGTGCTTTCCCATAAACTACTTGTAGCTGAAAGCTTGTTTTCCTTTTTTTTAAAAAAAATGGGAGAAAGAGAAGCTGCTGATGAGAGTAGACAGGAAGCAAGTGGAACAGGTTTAAGTGCTCCTCTTTTCTCCAGCTTGTTGCTTCCCACCTCACAACTGACCCCAGGTCAAGAGACTTTTTCACCACTAATGGGCAATGAGACTATGGCCATTTCTGCACTAGACTGTTATAGTGCTATCATTCTACTTTCAACATCCTATGGAATCCTGGGGTTTGCATTCCATCAAGTACAAAACGCATCACGCCATGTGCCAAGTAAACACTTCTTGTACAATATATAAGTTTGGAGTTTACGGGAAGCAGAGAAATTCCCCACTGAGTCCTACTAAGTCAGAGAGGGAAGGCTGATTTTTTCAGATCTGCCATTATCACCTTTCAGCTTTTGCACCAAACTCTTTATTTTCTATAATACTTCAGTTTCCCAAGCTACTACCACTGCCGCCACCACCGCCAAGGTGTTAACTACAGCTAAACTGGCCATGAGATTATGCAGGCCCCAGATTGAGGAAGGCTATTCTATGAACAAACACAGTCAAACACACACACACACACACACACACACACAAAAGAGTGAGTGACATCTTGGGTCCTATACACAGAGAAAGGAAGGACGTTAAATAAATTAATAAACAAACAAGTAACACTTTCCTGTATCACTCTTCACTGTCTAGAAGCCTGATCAAAATGAGAGTTGATAATATAAATTTGTCGAGGAGAGAGTGGGTTTGTTTTCCACTGCTCCAGAGACCAGGACAAGGAGCAATGGATTCAAACAACAGGAAAAGAGATTCCACGTAAACCTCAGGAGGAACTTCCTGACGGTCAGAGCTGTCTAGCAGTGGAATATGCTGCCTCTGAGTGTGGTGGAGTCTCCTTCTTTGGAGGTTTTTAAGCAGAGGCTGGATGGCCATCTGTCGGAAATGCTTTGATGTGGGTTCCTGCATGGCAGAATGGGGCTGGACTGGATGGCCCCTAGGTCTCTTCCAACTCTGTGATTCTATGATTCTGTGATAATATGTGACACTTTTCCACATTCAGTAGAAAAGCACTGTGTATATTCATCATATTTTAGATTTTAGCAGAGGGCCTTACTTTGTTTCACTAGGCAGGGATTCTGGTCTTTTGTACTCCAAGAAATCAAACTTTGTAATCAGTGTTCATTTTAATTATTTATCCCACACATTTAATTCATCATGATCCACAAAGTGGCTTCTTCTTGTGAGCATTCAGGTCATTTCCAACTTCTAGTGATCCTATGGCAAATCTATCATGGGGTTTTCTGGGGCTGAGAGTTTATGACATGCCCAAGGTCACCCAACGTCACATTCTGTCAAAACACTACACCATGATGGCTCTCAGGTCTCAGGGAAACCCAAGCTAAAATCCTGAGCAGTCATGAAGCTCAGTGGTATATGATACTCAGCCAGATCTGCCTCACAGACTGGAAAGGATACAATCAGTGGGAAGAGAACCGCGCACAGTGCCCTGACCAGCTTGTAGGAACCACAGAGTAAAAAATAAAATAAAATAGAAAATGAAATAATAAATACAACATGACATAGCTTAACTCTAATTTTAAAGATTAAGGTAGAGAAATTATAAAAACTGACAGCCAAGCATACAACCAATAATTCACAGAAGCCAGTAATTAGTAAGTCACCAGGCAGCATAGCCAACCCCCAAAGCCTTTGGGAGCAAAACAAAATTGGCTAAAACAGCGCACACTGCAGTTACATGAGGTAATGCAGGGGCAGGGAACTACTTCCTGTCAGAAAGACAGACTGCACTTCCTTCTTTCATAAGACACACCTTGGAGGTTGGGTGACATAAGAGGCAGGCCCTTCCTAGGCTCCTTCCCTCCTGAAAGAGTCCTTACACCTTTCTCCAAGCAGAAAATGACTCCATGCCTCTCTCCACATGGTGAAAATGAAGGGAAAAGTAGGTTCAGCCAACACATAGTACAGCAGCTCCTCCAGGCAGGGAATAGGTGCACAGCTGGTTTCACACCTTCCTTCCTCACCTTTAGGTGGAATATCTTTTTTGTAGCAGTTGATTCAAACTACAGGAAAATAAATTCCACCTAAAGATTAGGAAGAACTTCCTTGACAGTTAGAACTGTTCAATAGTGGAATGTGCTGCCTGGGATTGTGGTGGAGTCTCCGTTTTTGGATGTTTTTAAGCAGTAGTTGAATGGCCCTCTGCGGCAAATGCTTTGATGGTACACTCCTGCATGGCAAAATGGGGTTGGACTCAATGGCCCTTGTGGTCTCTTCCACCTCTACAATTCTATGATTCTGTGAATCGAGGCAGATGCCTAATGGAGAGCTGGCCCTTGTTTGAAGCTTGTTCTACACACATTCTACCTGAGCCAGGTAAAATAGCACCCTGAGGTACTAGAATGGACTGCACCCTTTCGGACTTCAGGTGTGGTATCTGGTCCCAAGACATGACAAGAGACATGTTGGATCATACCAAAGGAAGGTCAATTTCTGTGGGCACAGCAGCCAGTCAGGAGCTTATGGGAAGCCCACAAGCATGACATGAGCACAACAGCACTTTACTTCTCATGATTCCTCGCAACTGATATACAGGCAGCTTTAACATTGATACAAGCTTCCTTCACTTATCTGACAGGTTAGGGACTGGAGCACTGTCAGAAAATGAAACTGGTTGAAAAGAGGAACCCATACACTGTAGCACAGGGAGTATGAAGAACTTACCGAGGCTCATATGGGACCAACCATGCGCACGCTGCTTGGAACGTCTCTCAGCCAGTTTTATTGTATATTCCTGCATGGCAGAATGGGGTTTGATGCAATGGCCCTTGTGGTCTCTTTCAACTCTATGATTCTATGCTATCCCTGACTGGGGACTCAGCTGGCTCCTCCAGGACAAAGCACAGACATTCTCTGCACCCTCTTGCTTGAGGGAAGCAGGGTGGCTTTGAGGAAGGGGATTGTCTGAGGCTTCATGGGACAGGTGGGTCAATATAGTGAGAAAAATTCAGCCCATGGCTTCGTGCTGCTTCTTATTCTTATTCATTCATTTATTTCCCAACCATTCCCCAATAAGGGGCTCAAAGCTGATCACAAAACTCAAAAACATACCCAGATTAAAATCTTTTGAAAAGATATCATTAAAAACATATACAAGTTATTTTTAAAATACAATTAAATAATCCATATTATGAAATCCATTTTAAAATTTCTTAAAGGAGAGGAAATAAAAAATGGAACGAACAGCATACTACTAAGAGCCCATTGTGGTCATTTCCTAAAGGCTTGACAGAGTAGAAGTGTTTTTATTTGCTAATGGAAGGAAAGCAAGAAAGAAGGGATCCTAGCTTCCCTATACAGGGAGTTCCAAAGCCTGGGAGGAGCCACCAAGAAGGTCCTCTCCCTTGTTCCCAGCAAAAAGGCTTGTGAAAGTGATAAGACAGAGAGAAGGACCTCTCCAAAAGATCTCAGAGCTCTAAAGGGCTCATAAATGGAGATATGGTCCTTCAAACCGCCTGGGCCTGAGCCATACAGGAGTTCCTAGGTCATCACTAGCACCCTGAGCTATGCCTAGAAACAGACTGACAGCCAGCAGAGCTGGTGTAGCAAGGGAGTTGTGTGCTCCCTGCATCCAGCCACAGCTAGCAATCTGGCTGCAGCTCTTTGGATCAAATGAACTTTCTGGGCACTTTTTAAGGCAGCCTGCTACACAGTGCATTATGATAATCCAAAAGGGACATAACTAAGGTACGTACCATCAAGGTTTCATCACCAGCTTCAGTGTTAGATAATCTCTCTAGCAAGTTGAAAACTGGGGCTCTGCATTCTTATTTTTAGAGAATAGGTACCTGAGATAAGTTTTCACTGCAACAGATCATGACTGCAGGAACACAGTGAAAGTAGTCATTGGTTATGTTTATATGTATTTTTAAAATTTCTACCTTCTTTTCCACCAAATGTTCTCAAGGTAAGTATTGCCAATTCTCTCTTACAAAACTTCCTGCAGATTTTTTCCAGGTCAAGATAACTACACCAGATGTACCAATGCTTTCTCGGTTATGATCTCAGGATGCAGCTCTATTACTGATACCAAAGCAGCTAGTGAGGAGGAAACAGGGACTTAGCACCATAGAATCCTAGAGGTGGAAGAAACCGCAAGGGCCATCCAGTCCAACCCCATTCTGACAAGCAGGAATACACAGTCAAAGCACTCCTGACAGATGGCCATCCACCATCAGTTTAAAAATCTCCAAAGGAGGAGACTCCACCATACTCCTACCCATCAAACATCTTCTCTTGCTATCTTTGCAAATGGAATGCAGCTTAGCTGGGACATCAATCACTTACAGCTGCAGTAGTTCTTCATTCCTGACAGCCAGAGATTCCTGAAAGAGATCAATACATATCGCTTAACAGAAGTGGATAGGAGACTTCCTGGTTTATAGATCCATATATATTACATCATGCACAGTACATATGTCTTGCACAGTTGTTAAGATGCTCGTCTGGAATGAGCTGGAACATCACTAGATCAAAGTTCCCTACACAAACCTATCAAAATAAGTATACTAATGTTCAACCTTAGAGGACAGTTGTATGATTTGCCAAATTAATGCAATGTACACCAGGTGTTTATGATGGTAGGTTACTGAATATTTAGTACAGTGTAGGTCTATATACATTACAAAGCTCAACTTAAGTGTCCTGAGTGTCTGGACTTTAACAAAAACAAAAAGAAAGACCGTCCTCCCACCAAAGAGCAGATAGCCAGATTCTGAGGCTAGCCTGAGATTCAAAGATAAAACATATCTACTTTTTCATCTTAGGAGCTGAGGAGAGGAAAGGCAGAGATGAGACGGATCTGCCCACTCAGTGCTGGGCATACAGAAACCAACCCTAGTTAAGAGTCCCATCAGCGTGGGTGCCGCAAGAAGAGAGGAAACACATCACACACCCTCTGTCATCTCTTCATCCAACTGAACATGCCCAGCTCTTTTAACCTTTCCTCATATGTTTAGTTCTTTAAGCCCTCTTCTTATTCTCATTGCTCTTCTCTGAACCTGCTCCAACTTGTCTTTATTTTATATTGTATTGTCTTTTGTATTCTAGCTGGATAAACTGTTTTGCAATTACATTGTATAGTTTTATATTTGCCTTGCTTCTTCTTTCTCCTCTCTGTGTGTGTGCATGCACGTGCACGCATGTGTGTTTTAAAATAGATGGTGGTGCTGATGACACTATTACTGCTGTTGTTGTTTCTTGTTGTTGTTCCTCTTGCAGAACACAGGATACAGTCAGGGAAATGTAAGAGCAATCTGGCTGATTTTACCTTCCAGACATTTCAACCATAGTAATTGCACACCATGCTCCTTTCCCTCCTCTCTACCCAATCTCCTCTCAGTTCAAAAACAGCAACCAGGAAAAAATACCTGCTCTTTGTTTCCTTGGTTTCTTTCCTGAATTTGTGCTCTCAATAACTGATTTTCTTCCTGTACATCCTGGAAGAGCGGAAGCAGAGTTAAAACCAAATGCCCAGTTCATAATACTTAACCATCCCCTCCTTAGGCCATTAAGCCATCACCTGCAATTCTTTTCTGTGATGTGCAACTTCTTTTCTCCTCTCATCTAATAAGGCCTCCACCTTTTGCATTTCTTCTTGCTTCTCCTTCAGTCTGCATGGACACAGTTTTAAAAGTTATTTACATGTATTTCATGAAAAAAAAGAGTCATACAGTATCCAGCTATTTACTTAAGTGCTCATCCTGCTATATGGCTTATGTCAGCGCTATGGCCAATAGCTGCTGGCCAATGGCAAGTTTCCAGGAAAGAAACAGTTATGTCTGATGGCACAAACATGCTACTGGTCCCTGGCTTGATTAAAAAAAAAAATACTCTTAAATCCTAGACTCCACTGGACATTCTGGCTGGAGAATTTGCAAGTTGTAGTCCATACAACATTAATGCTCCCAAGCTCTGATTTGAAGATGACCAGACAGCTCTGTTTAGTACTTCCATCAGGAAAAAGTCTTCAACAGAGTAGCCTTTGGAATTACAGAAAGCTATACGGATGAAATATATGCACACTCTCTCACAGTCACATACACAGAACACAAACACATCATCTCAGTAGTCTCAGCAAACATAAGCATGAAAGGATAGATTGGAGTTCCACCTGGCTTACTTACAGAGCTTCAAGATTCTTGACCGAGGAACCAACAGAAACCTAAGTAGGAAAAGACATATGGAATATGAATGCAATAGTATATAAAAGATCACCCAGTGATTTCATGGCTGAGTTGAGCTTTCAGCTGGACAATTCCCTAGAATATCACAAAAAGAGTTCCATTTCGGTCTTCCACTATGTCTGCTTGTGCCCTTTACGGTCATCCCACATACAGAAATTTGCCTCCCATAACAAAATCAGTCCTTGCCTACAAACGCTTCCTTAGAACTGAAATCCCCAGTGCAGAACCTGTGAGTGCCCCTGTGGCTCCAAGACCACAATGAAGTGCCTACCAGGATATTTTTGTCCTATGTAAAATGGAAGGAATAGCTGCTCATTTTTTTGTAAGAGGTCTTTCCTGCTGACAAACTGTTGGAATGGGGCTAATTTGGCCTCCTCTCCTCCACCAGATCCTTGAGGAAAGAAGGTCCTTGGCAAGGGGTGGGTTTCTCCTTGCCTCTGGCCATTTTTCAGAAAGCTGGCTGTTCTGCCCCTATTCAAGTGAATGCAGTGATCATCCCTTCATTCGAATGGGGAGGTCAGGCTCAAGCCTATGGAAAAATCTCTCACAGGAGGTAGCAAGAGGGTCCTTAGCAGGGGATAGTCTTGATCTCCTCCATGAAACTGTTTTCAGCAGGATGGTTTCCCCTCCCTCCTTTGCAGAGTCAATCAGTGCAAAATGTTCTGGGTGAATGCCCTGCCTCCTCCTTCTCCATCTTCTTCCTGTCTTTCTGTTTTCCCTTTTGCTTGCTTTCTCTGTGTTTTGCCTCTTTCTTCTTTCTGCTTTCCCCCTTTTCTCATTCCTTCCCCTTCCATCTCCCTGCCTGCCCTGGTTTGATCTGTGTATTCTTCTCTTTATCTTTGTTTCTCTCTGCATGTGCTTTCTCCATGCATTAATCACTAAGCATGTGAGTTCCTATAAAAACATACAGAGCAGCAAGAGAACTCCCAAAATTTTATGATCTGCTACACTCCCACAGCAGTGATTCTGTGCTCTCACTGATGGCACTTTTTTAAAAAACACAGATGTGCCTTGGGATTCAGAATGGTTGGGAACCCTAGGCTTAGACAGCAGGATCACCTGCTTCTGGCTACATTAAGCAACTTTTGAAAGCCACGCAGCAAAACAGAAGCAAGGTAAACATTCTCCCACCTGTTCAGAGTTCAGCTGCTCAAGTTCTTTGACTCTGTTATTCAACTGCTGCAGTGTATCCTCTTGATCCTTTTGGCATTAAGAAAAATTTCAATCAAACACAAATATTCTGAATTTCATAACGCAGAAGAGTTTTCAGAATTACACTAGACTCTACCTGAAGCCATTCTCCTTTCTTGGCAAGCTCATTCTCCTTTTCTTTCAAAGACAGTTCCAGGCTTCTCACCTGTTCTTCTTTCCCCTTCAGTCTGCAAGAGGGAGCACAAGAAAAGAAAGGATCCATTTTAAAACAATTTTATAAAGAGAACTCCTAACCTACCTTCACAAGCAAGATCAAAACCACAGTTAAACAGTCTGCTGCACCATTACTGGGTTACAGCACTACTGGTTTAAATCTGGACAATATTTATAGCATGGGTCAGTTTCCTCACTTTCTCTCTTTGAAAAATCAAGGACTATCCATAGTGAGGAGGACTGCAAGCTTAATATGAAGGTCTCTTCTTGTATGCAGAGATTGAGATAGCCAAGCACAGGTCAACTCATCCAAGGCAAGGATCACATGATGAAAAAGTCTTCTAGATCACTGCTACTCAGAGTGGCACTGGTTCCCAAATCATCAACTGCTGATTCACAGCAAATTTCCAGGAAAGAAACAACTGCAGCCAATGGGCACAAATAACATACCTTGGCAAATTAGAGGGAAAAAGGGTAGGTCTCCCACATCATGTAGCCTGAGAAGCACTGCTATAGACCATGTGACCCCTACCTTGTTGAGGCAGCAAAAGGAGAGGACCCATGCTTAGATATATCCCATGCTGAATGTAGAGAACAGAAGATTATACAGAGAAGCAACAGTGGCACAGTAGCAAGAAGATTAATGAGGTAAAAACATACAGTATGACTCATCTTCCTTATTCAAAACCATTTTATTATAGAAGAGGACAGAACTCCTGTAGTTTAACCTTCATTCTGTCCATCTGGCACCCCTCTACCTTTCCTTCGAGAAAGAAGTTTTGTACTTCTTTTTCTGGGGAAAAAGTTGAGAGTGATACAGGTCAAGCATTTGAGACTAATGTGAATTAAGTTTTTAAAACATTCTTTATTAAAGTAGTTCTATCCCATTCTATGTTTGAAAAATCTCTGGGAAAGCTATAATCAATAACATAGATTCAAACAATACAAGACCATTCAACGATATCAATGTAGAACCCATGATCCAAAGACCAGTACCAATCACCAAGCTATTGGCTGTTGGTATGATCACTATGCCTCAAACACTTGGATGAACAGTCAAGTTTTAACCTGGCTCAAAAATTTGGCCAATGCTGGCATCAGCTAGCTGTCCCACAGGTGGGCATTCTACACCTGGGGCATCTGCTGTTTTGTTATTTGGATTTGCTAGGTTTTCGATTGAATCAGATTTCACTGATGATGCTTCTGTATTTTTAAGACTATAAGGGAATTATTTTTTTTAATTAGTGCCAAAAGATGGAATGAAGAGGCATGACTGTTTAAAATAAACACATTTCCTTGAAACTCAAAGAAATACGTGTGCTAAAACAGAGTCATGCCACTGGCCCAACTAAAGCAGTGCTGTCTAGTCTAACAGGAAGCAGCTGCCCAAAACCTATCCCAGCCCTGCAGCTCTGTGTTGGTGCCTTCAGGCAATTTTCAGCTTACGATGATCCTAAGGCAAATCTATGATGGGGTTTTCTTGGCAAGATTTGTTCAGTGAGTGTTTGCCATTGACTTTATCTGAGACTGAGAGTGTGTTGAACACTCCAGGTCATTCAGTAGGTTTTCCATGACTCAGTGGGGATTTGAACTCTGGTCTCCCAGACCATGGGGTATTCTCAGTCCCAGAAAAACCCATGAGAGGTTCACCTTAGGGTTGCCATAAGTCAAAAACCACTTGAAGGCACTGAATGACAACAACTTCCAGACCACCACATCATACTGGCTCTCATTCTGCAACTCTAAGCCCCCTTATAACCGTAAGTGCCACAGATTAAATCTGAGGCCTTCTGCATGCAAGAACTGACTATAACCCCTACAAATCAAGAATCAATGAGAAAAACACTTTGTTAAAAGTATTCTGTAGTAGCCACAGTGATTCAAATTAGTATGTTTCTAAATCCTACTCCAAGGGTGTGGAACTTCTTTCAACCTGATGGTCAAATCTAATTTCAGAGAACTTCTTGAGGGCTGGATTCTAGCAGCAGGTGGTGCAGGAAGGGAAAGGATGGGACCAACATATTTTAGCTTAAAGCTTTTACTCCCACAAACTCAGCCTTAGGAGAGGCATTTCAACCTTTTAGAACAGGAAAGAAAAACATGCAAAGTCGAAGAAAGCACCCAAGGATGGTGTCATGGAGAAGGGAGAGAGGTCTTTCCAAGAACTCCAGAGCAGATTGGGACCCCAGGAGAAGCAGTTGTGGTCCCAGGACTTATGGTTCCCCATACTCCCCAATTTGCTTGGAAAATCTCCTAATCCTTTCAGACCCCTCATGGTGTCCTCTATTAAAGGAAAATGGCAATTTAATTTAACCAGCAAAGATATCTAAATTATCTCATATCAGCCTTAGATTAACTTGATTCAAATCAGAGACTGAAGTTAGTTTCACGAGTTTTAATATTTCAGGTCATAGCAAAATTATCTTTTTAATTAAATTTTATTCTTTTAACTTAAGGTGCAAATTGTTTTAATACTATAAATAATTCTAATGTTTATTTTTTGTATGTTTTCAATTGTATTGCTCATCTAAATTGTGAGTTGCTTTGAGTCTCAATTTTGGGGAAAAAGCAGGATATAAATAGGAGGAGGAGGAGGAGGAGGAGAGGAGGAAGAGGAAACTAATGAACATATATACACACGCACCTGCAGAAATGATAACTTAGAATAACTAAAGAAGCTAAATCATGTTACTATGAAACTGAAAATGTGTATCTTGTTAACAGAAAATAAATGGCAGATACTAGCAATTCGAATTAGCAGAAGTACTTACAAATTCTTTTTTTTCCTGATTTACATTATATATTTTGAATAAAAAAATAATTTTTTAAAAAGTACTTACAAATTCTGAAGCTCTTTGACTTCTTGTGCAACAGATATCTACAGAAAGAGCATACAATATTGATACATATGTATATGGTTACTCTGTAAAGAAGCACAAAGTAATTGTGAATAGCAACAATAAGAAGAGATCAGATTTAAAGGCAGAAAGCCAATGACACAAAGCAAAAAAGAAGGAAAAGTTGCATTTCTAGAAACAATTGGTAAGGCAAATATTCTATCCATTCGATATACAATAATTTTTTTTCATTCACCAAATCAGCACTTACAAAGCTCTTTTTGTCACAAGCAGCTTTCAATGAAAAAATCAGCACAAATATTTTAAATACATTAAATCAACAAAGCCTTATCCCATTAATTCCTATCCAAATTCCATGAGATTTTGGGTTGCTGTTCTCACAGTCTTTCAGCCTTTAACTGAAAGGTCTTAGTTTAAGGCCATCCATTAGCGAAAGCTAACATGGAAGAGTTAAGAGAAATTCTCTGTGGTTAAAATGGAACTCCCTGACCAATGAAATGCACTGCTACCTCCTTAATTAAAGTGTTTTATTTTCAGCACCGACAATCAAAAACATTTAGAGAGATGACATCCAATTTGGCTTAAAAGTACTTTTGTGATAACAGAACAATGTTTGAGTCGGGCTTTAATGGAGGGAAAATCCTACATTTAACTCCTTTGCTAGATTACACTCAGCACTCATCTTTAACTGTGCATTGTGAAGGGACAGAGTTCAGCCCCATAGCACATGCTTTGTATGCAGGAGGTCCCAAATTCAACCACTTAAAGAAGCAGGCAGCAGATCAAAAACTGCTGCCAGGAGAAACATAACGACATATGAACTGACCCAATTTCTTAATACTGAAGGACAACTGAGGTCCAGTTCAGTTTCTGAGTTGAGAAGTTCAAATTTGCCAAGTTCTTACCAAAAAGAAATCTGAGCAAATCACCCACACACTCCATAAACTCTCCAAGCTAGCTGGCTTCAGAAAACCTGCACTCCCCTCTCAACTTTAGTCTCCTCGTCTGAAATGTGGACATAATAACACTGCCTCTCTACCATCTTATAAGGAAGTTACAAGGTTTACTAAAATAATAAAGAATGATTTAAGAAGCACTATAAAGACACCCAACTGTATTCATTTAGTAGCTCTACCTGGACTACTAGTTGCGAAGGTATTTTGTTACATGTCAACCAATTGAGCTAATCATTTCTTTGAAGAGAATGCTATTAAAACAGAATCAAAGAAATCCTAGCTCCCTATGGAACTCTTAGAAATGTCTACAGTACACAGGAGCTGTGAAAACATTCAGTAGTTGCACAAGCAAATGTCAATGTTAACTGGCTGTAGAGTACAAAGAAGAAATTTAGACAAAAATGGAAGCTGGAAAAGCATTCAAAGATGAACAACGAAAATAAGTGTGTGAACTATGTGTTGCTAACAGGCAATCAGAGTGTCCAAATACCCCAGGTTAAAAACATGCACCAGCCAGTAGACCCAAATTAGCAAACGACAAGCTATGAGCTATTCCAAAATTCAATCAGATGAAAATGTTTTTAAAAATTGACAGCACTTCAAATGTACGTGCAATGAGCTTGAACTTTATTTTAAAAGTGTTAGAAACAGGACAAAGTAAACTGCTTCCCGATTATATGCTGAAAGTTCCCACTAAGTTCTAGAACAAAAATTCCTCAACAGGGAGAGCTATGTGAATGACTCACTACATGAATGCATCTTATGCTTATGTCTTTCCCCGGCTCTGTCCTTCCCCTCTATACCTCAGAGAAGGAGAATAGAAGGATGCGCCTCCACACTTAAACAAAACATAGCTTCCTGTGTCTGCCATGCTAGGGCACTGTGATTTTGAAAATAAGCCAGGATTTAAAACTAGTATTATGCAGTATAGTATTCTGCAGATGTCTAGATTACAACATACATAATTCCTGAGCACTGTCCTGGATACAGGGATTTATGGATGTTTTAGAACAAAACATCTCAAGATCATCTGGCTGTATTTCCCAGCCCAGTTTGGAATGAAACTACTTAAAACACTTCTTCTATTCATATCTACAAAGTCTGAGGTCAGTTTTGGTGCTCTGTTTCTAGGCAGGCATGAGGGGTAGGGTTTTTCCCTGGTAGGTCCTAGCAACAGGATCCTAATTTATCAAACTCTCTTCCAAACAACTTCTGCCTCACTTTTACAAGCTTTCAAATTGGCCTTGAAACAACTCATCTTTTTCAGGTGGCCTATCCCTAAGGTTTTATGTTTCGTCTTATTTTTTGTTCCTGGTTTTGAAACAGCTGAACTATCCTAAATCGTTTTAAGTTGAGTTTTATAGAATTATTTTGGATCGTCTATTGGATATTTATTCTGCTATTTAATAGCTACTTTAAGAATTCTTCAGTTATTTTTATGCATTTTCTATTTTTACGACCATTTTTATATGCTGCACCCTAAAAATATTTATAGGTCTAAACTATATAACATTTTGAATTTCAATATATTATAAGTCATGACAGTATTGTTTTTTAAGTCAGAATTTGTGACAAGTCTATTACTGCCACTACCAGAAGATGACACAGGGCTGCCATTCAATTACATACATTATCCCATTAAAGGATATATCAGTTAAATGTGCAACAGTTCTGAAGAAGAAAGCATACTTTCTTCGTTTCTGCATGTGTCATATGTGTTACAGCAGGCATCACCTTAGAAGAAGGACTTCCTTTCAGAGCATGGAAACATTATTTCTGGAGCACAACTAACAGAATCATCCACCCCAAATGGCTAGTAGCCATGCTAGCTGAGGAATTCTGGGAGCTTTAATCTATAGAGTAGCTTTTCCATGCTCTGTTTCTTCCTGTGTATGAGAGTGCATATCTGTTCTAAGATGTGAACTTTTTACATTTACACAACCTTTTAAAAATGTAAAGGCTACTGACCTTAACATCTGAGGACACTCATCTTTAATCAAGCAACATGCTTTCAATTGACTAAACTGAACCAAGGTTTTTGACTAAACACTACAAACTACACTACTGCTGGAAGTTTCATTTTTGTATAATGCTGGCTCAATGGCCATGAATGGAAAAGCCAAGCTTCTCTCACCGGGAGCCACCACCACCCTGTCCAGGGAGCCATCACCACCCTGGCCACAGCTCGATGAGAAAGGAGCAACGCACACTGCAGGGAGAGACATTCTGCAAGCAAAAGGCCCAGTGAAGCTTCCTCCCAGCTGCTGGCTCAATACCACTTTACCTGTGTGTCTTTCTCAAGCTGGGCCTTTCCTACTTCTTCTTTCAGAGCCTCTATTTCCTGAGTCAAAGCCTTTTCAATGACAAAACAGACAAAATTGGGCAATGGAGACAAACACATCACACAAAATGAAAAGAGTGGATGCAAAAAACAAGTAATTACTACTAAAAATGCTATGCAGGAACAAACATACACAAATTAATGCCACAGAGAGTAGAAAGGTGCCACAAGGCAGGTCTAGCACTTACCATGACAGTTTTCTCCTTGGTAGCAACTTTAAGGACTTCAGCCTGAAGCAACTCCTCCACAGATTTAATCTTTCCATCCTTTTCACTGATTCTTTGGGAGAGGGAGGAGAGAACAGTCCAAAGATTAAGAGACTGAATTATTTTTAGTGCCCGTTTAGACCGTATTTTCATACTTGCTGCACTGTTTATTCATTGTTGTTGTTCTTGCTGTTTAACACTCTAGCTTTTCACTACTTCTAATGCTATTGCTAGTGTAATCACATTTTAAATACTGTTGTCTGATATGAATTTTAAAGCTGTATCTCTTTTAACCTTTGTAAGTTGCCTTGAATTCCAGACTAGGAAAAGGAAAGGACATATATGCATACATAAAATTTCAGCCCCCATAACTTCAGAAGGGCATGTCTGGTTGTCCAAGCTCTAACACAACTGCTTTGGGAGCTTAACTAAGACGTGGTTTAGAAACTGGGGCGGGGGGAACCCCCAATAGATACCATTTGAAGGAGTCTACAGAGCAAGCATCATACAAGAATCAATTTATTGTACCCAAAAATAAGAAAATGAATTAACAAGGGCTGGACGGTATCCATGAAATAGCTGAGGGTGCTCTGCGTATAAATAAGCCATTGTTGCAAGTAGAGATATTTTTTGCAGTTGAAAAACAATTTCTCTTTTTTAGCATCTTCACCTCTCCTCTTATGTATAATGGGCTTGTTAAGACACAACACTGACCCATAGTTCAGCATTTTCAGAACAAATCTAGTCTCTTCTCAGATTTCTGTGACCTCCCATCGCACCTCACTCCCTTAAGTCTGAATAGGTTTTAGATTAGCCACAGCTTGCACTGACATCCAAACATAAAGAAGCATAAACTCTCAATGGTCGTTGGGGAAACAACCTGTCCGCAAGCCACAGTGGGTGAAGCTGGCTTCCTTTCACTAACTATGGTTATGATTAACCACCATTCAGATGACAGAAGAAAGTGTAGTTATTTAAAAACAGAAAGAGAAGCTTCTGCTCTCCCCTCAGCCAGACTGAAGGGAGGAGGTAGAAAGGCTAAGTTCCTTCTCATGCTACTAAACCAGGAATGGAGAAGGCACATCTCCGTGCCATAGGGCTTCCTTTGGTTCCACTGTCTTCAAAGGAAGGTTAGGTAGGAACACAGGAGAAGGCCCTCCCTGTGGCTGCTTCCAGACCCTGGAACTCCATGTCTAGGAAGTCAAGGCTGACTCCATCTTTACTGTCCTTTGCTCAGCAGGTGAACACCTTCCCATTGCAGTAGATGTTTAATAACTGATTGTTTTACATGTCAGGGCTTTCAGCTTTAGTGTGCTCTATTACAGTGGACCCACCATACAGGCAACCACCAGATCTGCAAGTTCCAGCAATTGTGGACTATTATGTCCCATACTTAAATGGCAGTGAGGTGAACATGGACACACTGAATCACCTGTACACATGTCGCTGCAACTAATAATATGGGATGCAATTATTTGTGGATTTTTTGCCATTTTCAGAGGATCCTGGAACTGAACCCCAGCAGATACTTTCACTATACTTTCATTCTATTTTCTTTCATTCACCACTATACTTTCATTCTATGCTTTTAATATTTTAAACAGTTTTAATCTGATGGAAGTTTAATAACATTTTTACTCATGACTTAAATGTTTTCTTCTGTATGTTTGCATGTGCCTTCAAGTCACTTGTTGATTTATAGTGACTCCATGAATTTCATGGAGTTTTCTTGGGCAAGGAATACTCAGAAGCAGGTTGCCAATTCCTTCCTATGATATATAGCCTAGAGCACCTGGTATTCATTGACAGTCTCCCATCTAATTATTAACCAGAGCTGACCTTGCTTAGTCTCGAAAATCAGATGAAATCTGGTGCCTTTATGGTATTTAGGCAAAGTATTGTATTTGCCAGCATGTAAGACGCACCCGTGTATAAGATGTACCCCGCTTATTCACTAGCAAATACTCTTTGCCGGCATATAAGACACAACCCATTTTCAAACAGTATTTTTTTTGGGGAAAGTGACCCTTATACGCCAGCAAATACAGGACTTTAGTTACTTACAGATTTATTTGCGTTTCTTTTTATCTGTAAGCTGAAAGGCAGGGGATAAATACAGTGCCCAATTGACTGATAGCCAGCATAGCTAAAGTGAGGTAAACCGGGTGTTGCAGTCCAACAATATCTGGAGGGCTATAGTTTGCCCAGCCATGCAGGACACAGTGGTTTAATGTTGCATGTGAAGAGAGGCAACACCTATCTAGGCCTATCTGAC
Organism: Iguana delicatissima; assembly: GCA_948472985.1. Taxonomy (NCBI): domain Eukaryota; kingdom Metazoa; phylum Chordata; class Lepidosauria; order Squamata; family Iguanidae; genus Iguana; species Iguana delicatissima. The sequence continues at coordinate 429,331 of CAOKZL010000960.1, forward strand.
CTGGGACCCTAAAAGGCAACTCAAAGATTCTGAACAAGTTGCAATTAAGCAAGCTTCATTCAAGTGTTGTGATCTGACAAGCCAAGCACATCGTGTGAAAGACATGAAGAGGAGGCGAAGGTAGTGCTTTATTTAATTCAATCTAAAAAGAACAGCAAGCCAGTAAAACCCATGGTAGAGTAGAAGGCTAGAAGAGTATTATCACTTATCATACCTCTTGGTTTTAGAAGATTCATGTAGAACAGTGGTTCTCAACCTGTGGGTCTCCAGATGTTTGTGGACTTCAGCTCCCAGAAGCTCCAGCCACTATGGTCAATGCTCAGGGCTTCTGGGAGTTGAAGTTCACAAACATCTGGGGACCCACAGGTTGAGAACCACTAATGTAGAAGATGATCCCAAGCTACAATAAGCAATTTCTTCTGAAGGGTTAGTTATATCAAATGTAGGACTCCTACTCAAATTCACACAATATATTTGAAATTCAAATTTTTCCTCTTAAATCTGCCACTCAGAGTTTCAAAGGAAACAAACAGGTAAAGAGTACGTTAAAAGTGAAGAAGAAGAAGAATACATCTATTACTTACACTTTTTGTAACTCTTCAACCAATGATGCAAAGGAAACCTTGAGAAAGCACAAAGGAAAGAGAACACTGACATTCAGAGGGGAAAAGCGAAGTCAACTGAGGTGAATGCTCAAAAAAAGCCAGGGAGGAAAAATCAATTTCTTTACTCATCAGTTCTCTGTCTTTTCCTACAGACAATTTTTTCAAACCAGAAAAAAATTATGGCAAAATTATTTCCCCCAAATCCCTCAGTTCTCATAGCCTGTGGCCATGCTGGCTGGGGTATTCTAGGAATAGCAGCAAGTTTTCTTGCCACAAAATCTCACAAATGCCTCCTAGGAGTATTCTGCATTTTGGATGCCACTAATTCTTTTTAGTTCATTGGCAGAATGCATGCCCACAAGCTAGGTTTGTCCTGTTTCTAGATCAGACTGAACAGCAACCTCTGGTCATGTGTAACTCCTAGTATGATTTCATTCCATTAAAAGTAAACTTGAAGCATAAGGTATCCTTGAAAGAGTCCAGTCAGAGATGGCCAGATTTATGAAAGATTCACCACAAGCTTGGATTCTAGCAAGATCACACTGCGATCTACAGTTTCCTCTCCTCTGGAACACCAGAATTATCGAGCCTCAAGACAACATATGGGGAATTGTGAACCTGTCTTTTTAGCATGAGTTACCTGACGAGATCAGCTCAACACCTGACAAGAAGTCTTAACAATGACCAAATATACATTTTTCACTGGATCAAACTGGCTAATAACTCTAGAAGCTACAACTTCATCAGCATGCAGCTCAGCTTGCAGGATTTATCCAGAGATACTGGCTCAGCAAACATGCCTACTTCCGTGCTTGAGATTTCCTTTCTTGTCAACTTTATTTAAAGATAATGGAAGGGAATCTGCATACAGTGCAACAGAGGAATGAACAGACAGATAGTTTACTTGAGGGGAATCTCTTTATGATTTATGAAATCAATTCCCTGAACCTGTTTCTGCCTTGCAATAGCCCAGTGTCCCCTCTATGGGCAGATGAAAATTACTTTAGATGGCTTCTCATTGAAAGTACAGTCGTCTCTCCACATTCACAGAGGTTAGATGTGCAGGACCCCTCCGAAAGTGGAAAATCCATGAATAACTTTAGGCCCCTCAAACCATATACAATACACCAAACAAAGTACTATACATTTGAATCTGCAGTGGGGAGCATGCCAGCTGCCCAGTTCTGCTGCTGAAGTGGAAGCGTTTCTTCACAAGGCAGAAGCAGACAGCTGGTGAGATTTGCCACTGCATCCACTGCTGACCTATATCATTTTTTAATAAGGACTTGCCTTGCCTCATGTTTGCAATCTCTCTCAATCTCATGAGGCTTGCAGAGAGACTGCAAACATAAGGCAAGATTTATAAGTCCTTACTAAAAATGGTATAAGGCAGCAGTGGAGCCAGTGGCAAATAATTCATGAATAATCAATGCTGCAAACATTAAACCCACAGATGTGGAGGGCCAACTGTAACTGGACACATGAGACTTGTGTAACAAAGTGACGATGGTGCTCATCAAATTTGGCAGTGGCTACTCGCCAAAATGAGAAAGTGTGTCTCTTGCTTTGAGTTGCAAGTGTTTTCAAACCACTGGGGGCCTGAAATGCGCTATTGACCCAAGCACAGATGGCATCAACTCTTCTTAGCTTTGCTGATGACTTCTACAGATTAGAACATTTATCAATTATACTTAGACTGCACCAACAATGGCATTATGTGTTGACATACTGGTTACACAAAAGAGCTAGTTTATCACATAAACGAACAGTTGCATGTCATCTTTCTAATTGTAGAACTAAGGCACTTGTTGCTTCCTTGTGGCATCTTTTTGTGTACGTGGCATAAGGCATTTGTGTTACCAGCAGAGATGAATGAATCTCAGCATTGGTTTTGCTCAGGCTCCCTTTTTTTCTCAGCCTTAATTTGTTTCACTCCATTTCAGCATCAATTTAAATTTAAAAAAAAAATCAGCACAAAAATCTGTATGTTTCAAATATATAGATTTTTGTACACATTTTGGCCTAGTAATACACAGTTTAACAATTTTCCTTAACAAAATGAAATTTTGGTACATTATTTTCATGAAGATAAGCATTTTTATGCATACTTTCCATTAACATACGCATATTTCATTTTAAAAAACTACACTGCAAAATTTGGAGAAGGCTGAATATCAAGCCTAACTGCATTTTTGGTTTGCATATTGCTTTGAGAAGTACAAAGGTTGCATTAAAATGCAGATCAAACAAGTTTCTCCCCATCTCTAATTAGGTGATTGCAGTAACATCTGCCACCAGATCTAACTTTTCAAGTCCCTAATTCTTTGAAGCCCATCTGTAAGAAGATACAAAGTAAAAGTATTTATACAACATATCACTGATACAGATATACCTCAGTTAATGAAGGAGATGTGTTCCTGGGCATTGCCTCTTTAAAACAAAATTTGGTACCAGAGGCAGAAAAAACATGGAAAGAATAGAGATAGGTTCCCATAACACAAAAAGGGCTCCAGCATGTTTCAGCAAACTTTTTATTCCAAACTAAAAATATGTACATGTGAAATGAGACAGTCAGATCAGCTTAGCCTTGCATAAAGACACAAAAACATTTTCAAACTTCTAGAAACTACTTGAAAGTTCCTTCCAAAATGTATCCAGGGATTTTTTTTTTCACCAGTCTCTACTTTCTTTATGACTTCCATTTTGGTGGCCAAAATTATAGATCTATGCTTTTAAAAAAATGTTCTTTGGTTTGCTGTTCACTAAGCTCAGTAAGGGATTCTGCTAGCAGCTGCTATTTACCTTGCCTGTTGTAAGCAGGCATATACAGCTACAGTACAATTGGCTGGAAAAGAACCTCATTCTTTTCCCGCTCACGTTTTCTTGCACTGTTTACTGCAGGCATACTGTTGAAACCTCCACCAAAAGTTTGTGTTTCTCCAGCCCTCCTTTAACTTCCTCCTAATGCCAATCCAGCTAAAAACCTTACAGCCAGACAGAGGACAAGGAAGAAAAAGGGAGTTAGGTGAACATAAAAAGAATTTGCAAAAAAAAGTTTGTCAGAGGCTTTGATAAGTGAGGCACACCTGTATAGCTGAAAAGGTATGTCAATTAAGTTATACTGCAGGAATTGAATTTTAACACTTAGTCCTCCAACTGATTATAACTAATAGTATAATGACCAACCCGGTGTCTTTTCTTTAAAATAAAATTTATCACATACCTGTTCTGTCTGCACTCTCTTCAGACTTTCAACTTCATTTTTCAAGGATGTGTTCTCTGTTCTCAACGTCTTAAAAAAATAAAATACAAGTGTTTTAAATTACACTAATTGCCATAGAAGGGAAAACAATCTTTGAATACTTAGAACAGCTCTGCCAAAAATAGTGTTGTCTTGCTTCTGATCAATATAACAGCACTGTTCATACCTAAACAGTGGATTAAAGCTTATTCAGAGCAGATCCATTAAAATGAATGGGATTAATCATAACTTAACTTAAAGTCCATTGATTTCAACGGGTGTACTCTAGACGGGGCTGACTGGCACAGATATGCAAATATTAAACGCAGGTGTACTCAATCAGATTAGGAAGAGCTCCAATAGGCATAAAGCCCAAAAGGAGATTTTCCCTTCCAAACCTCACGTAAGCAGTGCCCATGTGTGCCTTCAAGTCACCTGTTGACTTACGGTGACTCTATATGGATTTAAATTACAAGAAAAGAGATTCCCCCTAAATATTAGAAAGAACTTCCTGATGGCAAGAGCTGTTCAACACTAGAACCTTTAAACAGAGGGTGGATAGCCATCTCTCAGCAGTGTTTTAATTGTGTGTTCTTGCATTGCAAGGGATTGGACTAGATGACCCAAGCAATCCTTTCCAACTCTGCCATTGTACAATTCTATGTTTGATTCATTTTTCAAAAAAAGTAGCCGTGCTAGCCTCTACCAGCAAAAGAAGTACCACATCCAAAGAAATAGGTTTATGTCCACAAAAAGTCATGAGAAAATAAAAACCAGTTTATCATAGAAGTGCTGCCACGTTTCTTTTTAAATCCTCCTCCTTTTTTCGTTTTTATGCTGGAGGAATTTGCCTATCCTGACTCTCCAGGCCGTTGGGCAGAAAGGTTCGTCTCTGGGTGATGCCGAGGTAAAAGCTGGGGCCCCTTCCATGCCAAAGAAGCACCTCACAATAAACAAAGTCCCTCCTGAATGGCCAAGAAAATTGAGCTACTTTTTTCCATCTATAAAACAGTTTTCCCTTTATCTTTTTGGTTGAAATGGATCAGGAACCAGGGATTTTCAGTCTATGCAGACAATGCCATATTCCCGCAACTGCAAAGAAGAAAAAAAGGCTTGGAGGAGAAGTTGGAGAAAGAAATAAGCAGGAAGGATTTGGCACCCTTGGCCAGTCTTTTTTTCCTGCATGATGGCAGCCACGTTCTAATCGGAAGTCTCTGGCCAACACATCCAATTATATTTTCCTGTTCCTGTTCCTGACTTCACCTTCTGCTTCTGGTAGTTGTAGTACAAAGATATTTAATTAATTCTTAGGCTGCATTCGAGATGGGACTGCTCCCCTCCCTCTACCAGAGTATCACTGTCTCTCCCCCTAAGCAACATGGTTGCAAACATATTTGCCTACTGTTTTTCCAGAGAGTGTGAAGAAGAGAACAGGACTCAGGTAATCAAGTCAGCAGAATGAAAGAAAAGAGCAAAAAAGAAGTAAAGGCAAAGGAGTTACTGTTGGCACTAAACTACTTTTGGGAGAAGGATTATAGAAGTTAAGGTGGAATATAATGCAATATTTGTTTGCCATTCAGAGGTGAGGCAAATGCAGCTTTTAGAGAGATGTTACCTTGAGCTCATCTTCCTTATTTGCCATTTCTATGAGCCCAGTTTCAAGGAGTTCTTCAACTGTCTTTATTTTGTCGTCTTTTTCTGTAATGCTGGAAGACAAAAAAAAATACATTAAGAACTTCATCTCTAAATCAGTTCTAGCTACAACCCAAAGTGTACAAGCCTGGGACCAAGTATACCCTGCTGAAATTGCTCATCCTTGTTGCAAAGTAAACTTGCACAGAACAGATAACAGTGCCTGAATCGTGCATCTTCAGGCAGAGAAGATTCTCCTGGATCAGCTACCTGAAATCTTTCTGAGCTGCTATGGATAAAAACTGGGACCCCCTCCATGCCAAGTATGGGTTCTGCCCCAGAGCCACAGCCCTATCTCACAGTCAACTGAAGATGTTCTGGAGTAAAAATGGTCTTGCATTTTATTTAAAACTAAGACAACTGCTTCTGCTTGGAACGCAAGGAAAAGTCCATTTACTCTCCTGCCCGCCCATATCTTACCTTCTTTCCATTTGCTCCAACAATTCCTTATTAGCCTAAAGAGCAAGAGAGAGAAAGAGACACAACACAAATGTTAGTTTGCAGCTTTAGTAAAATAAGGTATCACCACTGGATCTAGTGGGTTTTATTTGTGCTGTTAATCCAAAACCCAAATACAGGAGCCACACCAAAGACTCTAATAAGTAAAACCGAACGTGAATATCCAAAAGGGTACCCTCCTCTTACGGGTTTTAGTAATAATCAACATAAGGAAGAGGAACAGTAGCAGCAGCACTGCTAAATGAATATGCAATTCTTAGTGGTGCCCCAACTGCCTTTTTTCAGGGTGGCCATCTCAATCTCCCTAAGAGCAAACAGGTCCAGGTACCCCAACTCTCACAATGATGATGATGATGATGATGATGATGATGATGATGATACTCTTTTCCCAGAACTGGGACAAATTAAAACAAGTACCATAGAGTTCAAATGTACAAAAGGTCAACATTAAAATGGAATTGAACTATTGATAACATTGCAAATAATTTAAAATATAGAATTAATAATAATAGACAATTTTAAAACAGTACAATTAAAACAGTGGAGCAACCTCTTATAGCCCTTTCTTTAACAAAGTTCAGTTCTCCATAGCCTGTCAGAATAAAAGTCTTTGAATAGGACTCTAATATATAAAAATGTCATTAACTGTAAGCAGTATGTGGTTCTCCAGGAAAAAACAAAAACAAAGACAAACTATAAACTTTGCCATACATCTAGCAGAGAAAAGGCTACAAATTAGAAATATTCCTTATTAACATATTTGTTGTGTGTTTATGCATTTCTGACATCATGCTGCACTCCCACCCTAACTCAATATGCTCTCAACTCAGGAAGCTGCTTTATATAGAGTTGGAATTTGGGTCCCTTAAGCCCAGTGCAGTCTCCTCAGGCCAATGCCTGCCCAAATCCCGCCAGATACTTTCTCTGGAGCATCCTAGGTACACGCAATGCATGCACTCGGTCAGCTTTCCCCATTCCCAGCAACTTGCCCTTCTTTCAAACAGGCCACGCTCTGCAGCAGCAAAAGCTGAATAATTACTTCTAACTGAGCCATTTAGTATGTGTGTGCCTAGCATATACAGCTCCCCATGCAGAGGGGAAAATGTTATGCAAAGCAAGGCAGGTCCTATGACCTAACTATAGAACATTTTGCTCACCAACACCCTCTTGTGTCTTTTTTTTTTTACCCCCCTCTCTCCCTCCCTTTCTCACCTCCACGTTCAAAAGAGCCTTGGTCATATATCCAGCAGATTGCTCAAAGCCACTCTTCTTGGGATTCTTTTCACACTTACCTTTAACAGCAAGTCCAATTGTCACTCCCACCTATGGCAGACCCTTAAAAATTACTGGGATTTACATACGTCTTCGCTTACTGAGACTTACATAAAGACTTACGATTCAAAAAGTTTTACTCCAACAAAAGGTACCAAGAAATTTGGGCAGCTTCTGGTTTTTGTGCCGTTCTCCAACTACTGTCAGAATAACTATAACTGCTGGAATCTTTAGAGATCTTTTCGAAGAGTGTATCATTTCTCTCTTCTGGCTTATTTGAGGATCTGTAACACCAGCTCTTTGCTCCACTTTTTCTCTGTTTCAAAGGAAATGCTACATTCAGCTTTTAGCATGCCTCATTAAAGCGTGCTGGAGAGCAGGACTGAGAATTAGCCCTGCCAGACAACTGAAAGACTCTGAAAGCACAAGCTAGAGGGAACACTGGTTTATTGCATGATTAGAACCCTATTCACCACCACCATCCATATTGTGGAACTTCATAGCTGCAAGTTCTGCAAAGGTAATCAAGTTAATCTAAGATAGCAAAACACTGTGAGTGCTGAGGCATCTTCAAAACTAACAACTTTTGTCATAAGCTTCCACAGGTGGCAAACAGAACAGACATTATTAGACGTGTTAGCAGAAATCTTCCACTCAAAGTAAGCTGCTACCTTAAGTGGCACAAGGGAAAGTTAGAAAAGCCAAAAGCAACAAGTGCTCCCACACTGCTTCCCTTCAAAATAGAGGGTGGCTGTATTCCTAGGCACTTCTTGTTTCCAAAACAACCATTTCTAGGTCAGGGTGCATGAGATCATAGGGCTAATGCCCTGCCATCTGGAGCATGTAGGAATATTGCAACCCAACAGGCCAGCTTCCATTCTAAGCCCTTCAGGGTCAAAAATGAATGGAACCCTTTCTCTTTCATTAGCCAAGCAAGCAAAAAATAAAAAATCCACAGCGCCAAGGCTTACTTCCTACAACAAACTACCAAACTTCCCCAGGAGGATTTGACAATTAATAGAAACACCTAATTTTCACCATTGTGCCAAGGAAACTGATCCTTTTAATATCCAAATATTGTTCATTCACTGGAATATTGTACTTTCAATGCTATCATGTGTCGTGTGTCCCATCTGCCCCTCAAGCTATCAGATGTGCAAAAGAGTAATCAAGAGTTCCACAGATATCTCAGAGTTAGGAAAAGCTTACTAAAATATGCTAGCTGAGTTGCTGCACCCCCATGTATTCTCAAATGACCATGCTTCATTTTTGCAGCTTTCAAACACAATGATTTGGTGATTAAAATGCAGAAATGCTGGCCAAGTGAAGGCAATGAGAATGAATGGGAGGTTTCATTTGATTGCTCTTCTACTTTTCAGATTTATGATTTGGAGAAAAGAGACTGGATATCACAAGATAGAAAAAGTTAACTTCCAAACAATGGATTTCTTTTAGTTGCATGCTTCCTAACCATATCAAGGAAGACCACACACCTGTTTCATATTAAATGACATTCTCAACATTCAGCATCACTAATGAGACTGTTGTAAACTCTACACATAAAAAGAAAGCATTATACCAGCCCCTAATGGAAAGTTGAAGGACAAGAGAAGAAGCCTGGGAAGATGAAGCAGAATCATCACCTCTTAGAAAAGGAGTGGACCACTCTGGTTTTCCAAATATTTTGGATTACAAGTCTACAGCCACCTCCACACACACAGTTGGTGAAAAGGTCTCTTGCAGCTTCAAATCTAACTTTTAAGGCTGTGCTTCCCAGGAATCACAAGAACCTATAAAGCTATCATAGTAAGATACACCATCAATCTATCCACTCAGTACCATCAACTTAGCTTTATCTCTTTTAATTTTTGTTAAGTTGCCTTGAATGGCTAGGGTAAGTAACGTCATCATCATAATCATCATTCTCAACCACAGCAGCATTGATTGGCAACAGCTTGACAGGATTTCAAGTAAGGGTTTTTCCTACATTATTTGGATATACCAAGAGTTCAACCTATATCCTTCTACATACAAACCACATGCCTCTGAACTACTGCCCTTTCCTTTTAGCAGGTCCATTCTGATTCTCTACAATACTGGAGGCATTAATTGGAGGCATCAGCTAGCTTAATTAATAAGATTTTGCCCACTTATGAAAACAGATTAAGAATTCTAATTCTTGACACCAAACTCTGAAATTCAACATCCAGAGGATGCATACCATCTCTCTTCTCAGACAGAAAGGAAGAGCTTCCAGACTGTAAGAGCAGCTTGACAGTGGAATACACTGTCTCAGAGTGCGGTGGAGCCTCCTTCTTTGGAAGTTTTTAAACAGATGCCAGACGGCCGTATCTTCAGAGTGCTTTGACTGTATATTCCTGCATGGCAGAATGAGGTTGGACTGGATGGCCCTTGAGGTCTCTTCCATCCTTATGATTCTATGATTTGATAGTATGAAGCTTTTTGTGCCTAAAAGCACAAGGATAACTTTCTTCCTAGAGGTAGCTGATAATGTAGTCCATTTAAAAAAAAAATAGATTTTTAAAATTATGACTACAAAGAAGAAGAAAAGAAACAGGAAGAAAAGAGAAAGAAAAAGGGAAAGGATATGCAAAAGATATGAACAAGGGATAGTCACATACATGAATATACGGTGACCATATTTCCAAAAATACATTTTCTTCAAATTGATATCTATAAAATAAACATCCATGCGTAACTAAAGCAGTAAAATCTTCTGACCATTGAACAATAGATGGTGTATGTCTTTTTCTCTCTTGAACCTTGGAGTATAAATAATTTTGCAACAGTAACAGCACACAAGATCTATCAGTGTTAACTGTTAAATAAATTCCCCATCACAGGAATGGAACTGAAAAATCACTAATGCAGTCCTAGCAGCCCAATGAAAGTAACGTGTTTCTTCTCCAGTTCTCAGAACAGCTATATCCACTTGAAGAAAGATATTTGAACAAGGGGTATTATCTACCATACCTGCTCAGATAAGAGAGACTGCAGCTTCTGTATTTCCAACTGCAAGGTTTTGTTTTGATCCTTTAGAACCTGGAATGAAATCAACAGACCGCCTTGTTAACTCAGAATTCCATTCTCAAGACAATGACCATGCAGTATTAATCACCTAAGACTGAAGTTCGCAACAAGTGTCCCAAAGAGCACCTGTGCTCTCCCACCTCATTTTCACGTGCCTTAATTTTACCCCTTTCACCCCCCCCCATCTCTTTGTGATTTAAGAAGAAGAGCAGGCTTCCAGAAGCCTTTAAGAATGTGACTGCCCTTTAACACAAGTTATATCTCTTTTTTAAAAAAAAAAACACTGGAAAATTTGAAACAGACGCCATCTCTATCCATTTTGATAGGAGGGGATATCCTTCCTTGTTCCCATGCCAAAGGGGATATGTATACCAGCTCCAACCAAGCCTGCTCTATGTGCCACAGTACCTGAAGCTCGTCCATTGCATTTGAAGCTTTGGCCTGGTGTTCCTGCAGCTGCTCCTCCAAGACTCTGATTTTTTCATCTCTGACCTGAGTACTGAATTACAGGGTAAAAGAAAAAGGTCAAAAAATGTTTTACCCTTGCAACACAAGGCCTGGAACAAGATCTGCCCGTCCCCCAAAGAGAACACAAGGCTCAAGGAACCATCTTTTCCCAAATGCGCTTCTGCTTATTTACCTCTTCTGCATCCTTTCCAACTCATGTGCAGCAGCCGCCTAGATGAAAAGAGGATTAGCGGTGGTTAATAGTACATCGCACTGCAGAACGTTTCAGCAAGCATCCAACATTAAAAACAGAAGTTGAGTCTACAAATTTTAGCCTTGCTATGTTCTCTTTCTGTGATGAGCAAAAAGGGAAAGTGCACATTTTGCCTTTCAATAAAAAAGGCAACAGGCACGTGCTCAGTGTTTGTTCAAAAGACTGTGTTCAGCTCCGATGCTTTCAAAGCATTCAGATGTTGGAAGAAAAGCACTTTATTTCAGGTGATGAGTTAGAAATGGAAATGCTCAGGGCAACACACTGGTCTGCCTGGATAATGATTTATATGACTTTGTGAAGGTTCTGAAAGCAAATACAAGGAAACCAAAGCCAGCTGCAAAAGAGAATGAGAGGGAGAGAAAAAATTCTGTGTATTAGCTTGTTTAAAGGCTATCTGGGGTTGGGAGAAACAGTTCCATTATATTCAGGTCACGAAAATGACTCCAAGCTGCAATCTTGAAAAAGGAGGGTGTTCCATTCAAGCTAGAACAAGGGTTGGTAATTTGGGGCACTCAAGAAGGGCACACTGGCCTCTTCTTAATTCACCAGCGACTAGACCCTGCTGCCAGTTCAACTCATCACTGCTAAATTTCTGCCGTAGCAACTCTCCCCCTGCTTTTATTTTGAAACAAGGCAGGTTGGGAGCTCATGCCTAGTTTTAAAGCCACGCCATACTTCTGGGAGGGTTCTATAAGTATGTTTCAGATTAAAAACCACAGTACAAATAAAATGGCTAGTACTGAAGTGAAAATGCAAGGTTTTACCCTCCAACATTTCACAGAGGAAAACTGGGACATGTGAGGCCAAGCAGCATCAGAGTGTGGTCAAGAGGGCAAAAGTTATTAAAGAGAAAGAACCACAATCAAGGAGAGGGTGCAGTGGTATGTTTTTGCCTGAGACTACTGCGAAAGGCAAGATTCCATCCTGTTCTCTTCTTCCTCTTGCTGAATAAACTGACTGTAAGCTACTGTTTTCACTCTGAGCTCAGTTTGCAGCAACTGTAGTAAGCTGAGGACAGTGGGAGAAGTGGGAAGAGGAGAGAGAAACAAGGATATTTTAAAAGTGGCTGTGGGACGACAGAAGATTAATTAGGACTGTCCCTACCAAATCAGACAGTTGAAAGGTATGCATCTTGGTTCTAAAAGAACCAATGTGCAATCTGAGTGAGACACATGAGAGGGCTTTTTCTGCAATGCATCTGAGCTGCTGAATCCTTTCCCAGATGAACTTTTATATCCCCTCTTAATCAAGACTGTCCCTGCCAAATCAGGACAGTTGGAAGATATTTGATCTTCTGAGCCCTAGCTCTCTTACAATCGTGGGCATATGCTAAGCTCATCCAGGAAGGTGCACTTCTAACTGGGCACGTATCAGGATTTTAGAGCTAGAAGCTTTACTATCACCAAGGAACACAGACCAATCCCCACCTCTTTCGTTTTGGTCAGTTTAGCTAACATTCAACCTGTTCATGGAATGACAGGATATAATATTTGCTAAGATACATAAAAAATGTTTACCTGTTCATTTGTGAGTGCCTGCAACTTTTGCACTTCTGCTTTCAGGGACATGTTAATGTTCTGCACAACCTAAAAAGGAGAGAAACAGGCACAAGTATGATGTCAGGTGAGTTAGGCATTACATTAAGGTAGGCATACCTATATTTTATTACTAAATAGTAAGTATGGGTAGGGGTGTCTATGAAAACTGAGCCTCATGTTTAGATGGTAGGTGTAGTGCATTTGCACAGGGATTGGCTGAGAGTGTACAAGTGGGAAGTATTGCTGGAATCATATAAGAATGAGGATGAAATTGCCTCGCAGAAGCAGGCAGAAGACCTGTTCAAATGTTGACCTTGTTGCACATTGGACTAAAACTGGCAGCTGGAGTACATATGCAAACCTCACCTCCAAATTTCAGCTTGTACCCAGCAAAAACCTTAGAACTTCACAGAGTGGGAGCAAAGGACTGCAGAGAGAGCTCTGTAACCACATTTGGCTACAGTCCTTAGCAGGGTTTCTAATCTTGAGAGTTCTGGAACTGCCTTCAACCAAACACAGTGCCCTCTTTTTAAAAAGGCCCACATGCCCTCTTAGAGGGCAGGGGAAGCAATTTCACATTTCCCACCTGGTATGTTTCAGTTTCCAGGAAGGCCAGATATGATATGAAGTCATTTCCAGGGCCTTTTTTGGGGGGGGGGTCTGAAGCATATGTAGGGGGCAAACCTAGGAGAACTGCCCTACATGCATCCTAGCAGGTGCAAGGGGAACCTGTGTTAAAAATAGAAAAAACAACAATTACAGAGTGGAAGTAGTGATCCTGATGGCAACCATAAAGGAAAAATGTGTGGACTGGCAGAAAGGACACCTTACGGACATGTACAGTCCTCAATTCTTCAATGCCAAACAATTCATCAATTCATTTGATAAAGATGGCTATTATGAGTCATGAGAGCCAATGAGATACAGTGGTATGAGCTGTGGACTACAACCTTGGAGACCAGAGTTCAATTCCCCAGTGAGCCATAGAAACCCAATGGGTGACCTTAGGCACAACACATACTCTCAGCCCCAGAAAACCTCATGATAGATCCACCTTAGGGTGATCATAATGACTTGAAGGTGTACAACTAGCAACTGCACGCTGCATTTTTAAGCTTTCAACACTCTCCTGAGCTACATGAAAACTAACCAAGGATGTAAACAAATGTACTCATAAGAACGCATTGTCATTTTGGGCCCTGACAGAGGGGAGGCCATGAATCTGAATTGCTCATGCTCTGGTTTACACAAGCAGAAGAATGAAATAATGAAGTGAACTGCATCATTTCTGATTTGATGGGAGGGTGGGAGGGAGGGAGGGAGGGAATCCATCCCACAGGCTAAAGTACTCTGCTAGAGAACAAGCTGGACAAAAAAAAAATCTCTCCCTAATGGGCTGTATTTGGCTCTGCTTGCCTTTTTTTAAAAAAAAGACACTCACAGGGTTTAGTTTTTATTTACTATTTTTGATCATGGGAAGCACTCAGAAAGAGCAAGTTTGCATGCAGTCTGAAGTGGCACAGCACACTGCCTTATGATTCTACTACTACAATCTGCTACATGTGTAGATGATACCCATGTGGGCAATAGGGAAAGACACAGAAGGCTGAAAGGAAACATGCTGTGAATTCAGACTGGTTTGTTCAGCCTCTCTGAGATTTCTGAAAAGAAGTAGGCTTTGAGTTGTCAGGGTGACTGCTGTTGCTGCCGATCCTGCACTCCCTGCCTTCATGTCCTTCCTTCAGTGCTCCTAAGAAACCCTGCCAATCAATACACTTGCAAATTCACAGACTGCCGAGAGTGCCAGCCATCTCCTGTAAAGTGTAAAAAAGCTGTTTTGAACCTGGATATTACCAGTTACCCCCAGCTTATGCCCAACCCTCCATGGCAGGGTGTGACTCCCAGGAGTGGGATCTACTACAGCCTCAGAGCAGTTTTGAACAGCTGAGACAGTTCTGGAGATAAGAATGATCCTTCCAAGAGAGATGTTAGCTCCTGAAATGCTACAGCTTCCCCAACCTGATTGTTATGGGCTTCCAGAGAGGTAAAGCAGCAGCAAGCCTGGGTCTGAAACAGAGCTTGCAGGAGGAGGTGGTCTGATAATGCAAAGGCAAGGAGGAAAGTGGGAACAAACTCTTCCTCAAATCAGCCTTGAATTCACTGGGGTTTGACAAGGGACATGAGTATGGAGATGTGTGATCTCTTGTTCATATGGAATTTGGCCCATACAGGTACACCTCAGTTAACAAAGCTTCTTTTAATGAAGTCTTTTTGTGCCCACCTAGTCTCCCCTTTCTTCCTTGTCCTCTGTCTAGCTGGAAGTTTTTCAGCAGCACTGGAACTGGGAGGGTGATGAAGAAAGGCTGGAAAAACACAGACTTTTGGTGCCTGGTTTCAACAGTTTGCTTGCAGCAAACAGTGCAATGAAGCTTGAGCTTTGAAAGAATGTGACTCTACTCTAGCTAATCCTACTGCAGTTATGTCTGCCTGCACACAACAGGAAAGGTAAACAGCAGCTGCTTCCAGACCCTCTGACTGAGCATGCATGTGCAACAAAGGGGCGAGCAGATCAGGTTGCCTCCCCAGCTACTCTGGCATGTTGAAAAAGCATAGACTGGTAAGTTTCACCCCCAACATGGAAACTATAAGAAAAATAGTAGTTGTTGAAAGAAAAAAAAATCATCCCTGGAACATTTTGGAAAAAGTTTTCAAGAGGTCTCTAGAGGATTCAAAATGTTTTTGTTTACATATGCAAGGCTTACCTGTCCATACTGCTAGTTTTGAATAAAAAGTATGCTGAAATATGTTGAACTGCTCTTCTATTTTGTGGTACAGGACCTTATCCCTATTCTTTCCATGTTATTTCTGTCTTGACTACCAAATTATCTGTTAAAGAAGTTATGCCTAGAAACAAATCTACTTTGTTAACTGAGGTATACTTGCATACACATGCAGAGAAAGAGAGATGCATACACCTACCATCTTAATCCCTAATACTAGGATTAAGTACAAGGTCCACCCACCAGGATTAGAAATGTTGGTAATTAACTCATTCCATCTTTTCAAAAATATTACTGAAGCTTTTACTGTACCATTAGATCCTCTTCTTTGCTCGTTAGCTTCATGCGTTCATTGGCTAATGCCTCCTCAGCTTGGCTTATCTTTTTATCTTTTTCTGCAATTCTGTAACAAAAAGACCCGATAAATAGCAGGAACAATATACAATAAGCAGCAGGTCTACCACAGTTGGGTGGAATCTGCTCTTACAGCTACTACCAATGAAGTAATTACTATTGTTGTCTGGTCCAACCAAAAACATAATATAAATGCAACTGTGGATCAACAATAGCTGGATTGGGAATGAACTACTCTTTTTGGAATAACTTCCTTGCACACAAGTGATCCCATCTTATGCTGGAAATTCTGCTCAGCAAGTGCAGTAAACTGGGGGCTACTTCAGTAAGTAGTGTGACAAACATAGACACAAACATACATACATGGCCTAGGAAAGCTAGGCCTTTAAAGAATGCTACCAAAACATCAAAATCAGAATCATCCACACCATAGTATTTCTGTGTATGGCTGTGAAAGCTCAAAAGTGAAGAAAGCTGATGGAAAAGAATCAATTCATTTGAAATGTGTTGCTGAAGAAGAGTTCCACAGATACCATGGACTGCTAAAAAAGAAATGAATGGGTCTTAGAGCAAACCAAGCCTGAACTCTCCCGCTTAGAAGCCAAAATGTCTAAACTAAGACTGTCATGCTTTGGAGATATCATGAGATGACATGATTCATTGAAAAAGACAAAAATACTGGGAAGAGTGGAAGGCGGTAGGAAAAGAGGAATATCATATTACATTGATTCAATGAAGGAAGCCAGAGCCCTCAAGTTTGTAAGATCTGACCAGGGCAGCTAATGACTGAGGATCTTGAGCATTTCTCATTCATAGGATCGCCATGAGTTGAGATTGACTTGATGGTAAGTAACAACAACACCCCTGTCAGTATTGAGGAGAGGAACACTCTTGGTTTACATTTGCAAGGCAGATTGTCAAAGGAAGCCCAAACCAGCTCCAGGGGAGCAGAGAGCATCATTCCCAGCAATGACAGGATCTTGACAGAGCTAGAAAGCAGCAAGTCAACACACCATCACAGTTCCTGACCAGTGCCTGCCACACCCATTTTGTTGATTGTCAAGGCTAAGAAGCAAGGTTGTTTATTCAGAAGTGCCATGTGGCAACTCCAGTGTTTATTGTATACACAGTACAGTGTATTATTGCAAGGTCTAAGGTGTGGGCCTCTGCTGTCTTCTTTTCTTTCTTGACCTTCCTACTCACAGGGATCGGGGGAGACTAGAAAGCCTAAAGCATTTAGTCCCACATAACTTGAGCTTTCGTTTGATCTATCAGTCCTTGACTGGGTCCAAACACGAGCCATTGTGTTGCATAACTGAAGCCTTATCAGTTTTGCATTACCTTATCATATCAAGAAAGATGACAGAGTCACCTAATAAATGTCAGGAAAGAAAGAAAACCGATAAAAGAGGGGAAGGAAAACCACAGTAGCTATGATTAAGGGAGGGTAGGGAAGAGTTCAATGTAGAAGAACATATTTATTTTATCTAGATGAGCTTCTAGGGCAGTCTGGAACTTCCATAGCAGTCTGCAAAACTTCTTTCCATGCAAAGGGCAAGACCCATTGCTAGACCTCTGTTGATGAGACAGCAGAATTCAACGGAAAGAGAAGTGTGGTGATCTTCTTCTCCCAATACAGCCCAACAGCCACCCTTAAATCCTATTCCAGAGGGCTGAGTGCCCCTTCCAAGTGTACAAGTGAGTTTTCAAGCACCCCCAAGGACTGTGGGGGAAGCAAAAGAAGTTCTACCACCCTGGCATTGTAGCAACAGTGCCACAGCAGAATTAGATCAGAAAATCCTCAATTCAATCACAAGCATCTACAATTTCCAAGAGAGAGCCTCAGACAGCAGGACTGAGAGGGGCATCTTCCCAGCTGAGATCTGGGGGATTGCTATCATCAAAGCAGATACAGCAAGAACCTGATTCTACACATGAAAAAGTAAAAAGAGTCTTCCTAAAGTATGTATACAAAAAAGAAATATAGTAATACTCACACACGGTCCCACCCAAGTTTCATAGCCATACAGACCTAATGTTATTTTCTTTATATTAAAAAATGTAATGGGGCTTAATTTCTTTTGTTAAAACAACAGGCAATACAATGCCCTGCAAACTTTAAGCATGAAAGGGAAATCCTTAGGAAGAGGTTTATGACTTCTGAAGGGATTCTGTAACAATAGAGGGTAAAAATCCTGGAGATTACAACACTTCCTTCTCTCTCATACTATGAAGTGCTAGCATATTAAAGCAATAAGCCAAGAAGTAACCAGGGCTGGGAGCAGGGTGGGGGTGAGAGGAAGAGACTTACACTTTGTGCAATTCTTCGGCCAGGGCTGAAGCTGAACTCTAAAAAGAGAAGAGGATACAGCTGAAAAATGAAACTCTGCAGGAGTTCCCTCTCAAGCCTCCCCAAGGCATCACCATGTTTGTGGGCATTTAACCAACAGTGCAAGCTGCCTTTCTCACAGTGAGACATCAGCCCAGGGTTAATAGATCTCTTTTGATCAGGGGTAGAAAAAGTGAAGCACCTGAGCTGCATACTGTTCATGGACCCCTATGCTGCAGCAGCTGAAATGTCCCCAAAAGAACCTTGACAACCCTCCCAGTTTTTTAATGGCCAATTTGTCAGCCTGCAAACACCCCCAAACCAACACATTTTGGGGTTCCTTTGCCCCGCACTACCACCCCAATCCCAGAAAAAAAGGCGGACTCAACCAGGCTAAAAACAACCACTAACCACACTGTAGAAGTTACAAGTAAAACTAGCATCCATTGCAAAATAAGACCATTTGATGTGGCACACACCATCTTCAAATAACAATGCACAATAAGGAGGTTATTGTTGCTGTCGTCTAGAAGATGGGCAGCAATTAGTCAAACATGATGATATGTCATTACCAAACTGTAAGCGTGTTCATGGGATCAGCCATGAGAATACAGAATGGCACCTCCCTCCCTCCCTCCCTCCCTCCCTCCCTCCCTCACCATGTTTCAGCTGTAAATCTCTTTGTAGAGTGAACTGGAATTATTGTTTTGCCATGTGTATAAAGACAGTGGCATTACTGAAAATGATTTTTGTAAATTCTAGGCCCCAACGTTTTGGCTAAGTCACTTATTAAAAAGAGGCAGCAATCTGTGGTTTTTAAAGCTGAATGTTTTCAGTTCACATATAATTCTTTAATAAAGGCTTCCTGGATGTGTGGCTGACTCTTCTCTTAGAAAGGAAACTCCAACTAAATATAAACACTCTGAGGCCCAGCTACTAGCCCATACATGTTGCACAGAACAAGCTTCAATGCCAGCTGAGTGATTGTTCACTGCCTGTATACAATTATGTTTAGTCTGGAACTGTATTTTTACATCACTCAGTTGATTCTTCCTGAAGACCTTGTGCTGCTAATCTTTTTGGTCTTCTGGACCATACACTGACTTATGCAGCAGGGAGGCAAATGCTCTCTCTCTCTCTCTGGCCAAGCATAATGGATTGGGATTCTCTGTTATAGAAAGGTCAGCCATCAACACGCCCTATGTGCCTCAAGTTAACAAAGGTCCTCTCTCTGGAATGGATTTGCTAGTCCTAAGTGAGAAGAGGAAGGCTGGTTAGTGCCAAAAAGATCAAGGGGAATTTAAGTCTCCGATGCTGGCTGCCAAACAGCAAACTGTTGCTTTAAAAAAGCCAAAATCACATTGGCACTCAGCTATTGCGAGCTGGCAATTTCCTCAAGATGAATATATGAGTGAATCAGAGGATGCAAAGCTCTCCTATCAGAACACTGCTATAATGCAAACTCCTGGTATTCCAAAGATTAAGGAGTTGGTGTTAGTTTCTGAATGAAAAGGAGGACGAGGAGGGGATAATTACAACCCTCCTGGTATATCCATACCTGGACTGCCATCTGCGAATGGAACTTCTGGAGCTGTGCCTTTAACGCCTCATTCTGTTCCATCAGCTCCTATGAGAAATTTTTAAAAAAATTAAGCACATAGCATGTTTAGAAAGGTTCTTCCTCCACAATGTAACTATACATGAAAAAGCTTAACACACCAGTGGCTGATGGTATCCATGTCAGCAGTTGCTGAATCCAAACTGGATTTTAGTCCAGATTCTAAAGAAGTTATTTGGGGCTTTGAGCCCTGTCTCCCAAATAAGCTCACCACTTTGACCGAATCATTTAAGTTCAGACCAAAATCCAGAACAATTCCTGAAAATTCACTTCTTCATGGTGGAATTATTATGCTAAAATTGCTAAAGCTGTTCAATGAAGCTTTCCCGCATACCTTCATGATGCCATTAAACAGACAAAGTTCTTGAAGTTATCATGAGCGATATTAAAGATGCTTAACCCACTGTAAACAATTCAGATCATGGTGAGAAGCCTTTGGCCCTCCAGATGGTTTTGACCTATAACTCCCCCAGTTCTTAACAACTGGTCACACTAGCTGGTGCTGACTGGTTTGTAGGCCAAACCATTTGGTGGTCCAGAGATTTTCCACCCACACGATACTTGGTAATGTTATTTAATATTGCCTTGGGAACCATATTCTAGAGCCCACTGACTCTTTCCAAAATACATCACACTCTTCAAAGGCCAAAGGAGAGGCAAGGTGAAGGAACAGAGCCAAATGCATTCCAAGCCATACCTGCACCTGTCTCTGGATTGAGTCCTCAGCCGTAACTCTCTTTTGTTCTGCTTCCATTAATTGCCTCATCCTTTGTTCTAGCTGTTGTTTTGACACCATTGTATCAGTAAACTTGCTGTGTAGGCTCTGGATTTCACTGTCCTTGGCCACAAGCTTATTCTGGATGTCTGCCATTAGAAACACAGAAGGGGTGGGGGCAAATCAAACAAAAACAACAATTTAGCAAGACTATTTTGATTTAACAAACACTTCATTTACTTATCTCCTTCTGGATGAAAGCTGCTTCTTCAAGGCATATCCCAAGTCAATCACCAAGCATGCACTTAGCAAGAAAAACATAAGATGAATCACACAGGTCTGGATAAAGAGTTGGAACACTCCAAGGACTTTATGTATATATATTATTTTGTCATGTAAGGTCCATACAACAAGTCCTGTAGGTAGGTATATGTACTGAGATGGCAACCTGCCTAAAGCTACTGAGTTAATAGGTGAGGTGGGATTTCATCCAGAAAGGCAGCTGCTCACTGCTAGATCCCAAGTTCAATAATCACCACCTCCAAGTAGGACTGGAAAATACTTCTTTCGGGAACTCTGGAGAGCCATCAAGTAATCAGCACAGACTAGTATCAGAAGCATATTGGAGACAACGGCATTGGTTTCCCATCCGGGCCCAATTCAAATGCTGGATATGATCCTTCAAGCCCTATGTGGTTTGGGATCTTATCTTTGTCTTTTCTAACATGAGCATGTCCACTATAAAGTCATATATTCAAAAACTATGTTAGGCTGGGAAATGGAAAAGGGTCTTCTCTGTCACCATGTGCCAACTTTGAAATTCTCCATTTACGGAGACTCCCCCTCTGCCTCACACTCACTAGCTTCCAGTCACAGCATTAAAATCATACCACACAGAAAGGCCTTTGGCCTTCACAGGCAAAATTTTGCTGCTTCCTTGCCATAACCATATGTAATTCTTCCACTTTTTCTTTATTTGCATCTTTATTTGCTTCACTATTTTTTTCCACTCCTGCTGATTTTAATTATTAGGGTTGGCTTACTATCTTCACTGTTCTTTTTATGTAATGTTTTAAGCCACATTGAACAGTATGAAGAAATATAAAAATATTTTAAATAGATAAAACAAGCAAAGCTGAGCTAGGTCGACCAATGACTTGACTCAGTATAATGCAGTTTTCTATGTTCAGCTTTTCATCCGTGTACATCAATTATGGAAGATGTGAAGTTAGGAAGAGAATAAAGGTTACCTCTTATCTTATATTACAGGCAAGAACAATGAGAACACTGTGGATGGTATCAGACAGTGAGTTTATGCTCACAGAGAGCATTTCTATTTGAGCAAGCCAGGGAATCTGAATTTTGCCAATTCCTTTCCCCATCCATTTTAACCCTCTAAGAAATACTTTTATCTCACACTGTTCTGAAACCATCTTATAAAATTCTTATTGCTTCCACTTGGGCAATGACAGGTACTTCTTAAACTAATTCAATGGCATTCATCACTTGCACAGGTCATGCTGTGTCTGTAGCTGACAAGGCATTACATAGTTCTTGTATACTGTCTGGTACATCTCATGCACTTTTTCAGGAGTGGCTGTGGCTGGAGATGGAAGGCTCCAGGGGATAGGTAGGCGGGGGGGGGGATCAGCAAAAATTAGGTGTCCCACTTTCCTGAGTGAAGTGCTTTCTCCTAGCATGAAGCCATTATATAATACAAGCCAACATGTCTAAGAGGCACCGAATACCTGTGTATAAAACTCTTTAAAGAAACTCCTCTTCCCACTGAGAGAAGAAGAGTATAGTGGGGGGCAGATTCAACAGCAGGAAAACATCCCCCCCCGGAACATACCTTGCTGGGCTGCCTCGTGTTCGGCTGTCCGTTTCCTAAGATAGCTTTGCATTTCCTCCCATCTTCGTTCAGCTTCCTGTTGCTGTGCCTTGATGTTAAAAGGAACAGAAAAGATACCCATCACTGACCCTGTTATTTCATCATTCTTCAAACACTCTTCTATAAAAAGGTGGAGAGACCCATGTGCTTTTTATTGTTTTTGTCACTTCTGAGCGGCACTCCAGGCCAAACTTTAACAAAACAGAACCTCCAAATCCTACACTTTGTTTGTTTGTTTTTGGTATCTGAGAAAGCTACTTGGGCTACATAAAGGAAGAAACAGCTGCCAGAAAAGGGGAGTAATGAATAGAGGGTAGAAAATGAAACAGTATGCATATTACAGAGTTTCTGTGTGAATTGGCTTTGTTTGCCTAGGTCACCCAGTCATGGCTTAAACCTTGCAATCTGCATAAAGAGAGAAGTGGAATGTCACTGCTATCTTTCATTCAACTGCAAAGTTTATGCAAGTTTGTGGAGAAAGACCCAGTGGCTGGAATCCAATGCTACTCATACCCTGGCTCCACCCTGCTTATTTCTCCACATGGAAGGAGACAACACGTCTATCTATGCAGTCAGGAAGGAGCTGCCTGGCTTTTCTTCCACAGCTTAACTATAAGCACAACAGGGCAGAAAGAAGTTAGTGACCTACACAAATACAATCCACACTGCTCATTCAGTAAAGCTAATCTGACATTTGCAAAGATGTACCAGCTCCTGCGTTCAGTGTAGCCACTGGTATGTATCCAAAAATTCCTTGCCAGCCAAGGGTCTCCCCAGAGGTTACATTTCTGACTCATGGTATCTTCATACCACCTTTTGGTTTGAATTTCCTAAGAGTCTATTGGCTTCCAGTGCAGGAGCCAAGTTAACCTGCTGCAAGCATTGGGACAGGAAACACTAATTTCATTTGGTGTAAGCTTTTGTGGATCTCCTGATGTGGGCTGCAGTCCACGAAGGCTTATACCAAATAAAATGTGCTAGGTCTTTAAGATGTTGTGAGATTTTTTGTTGTCTTTTAATAACAGTCTACTAAATATTTACAACCAAGCGCAGCACTTACATAACTCCATAATAAAGTTCAGTGCTGCCATTTCGGGTGAATTTGAAACCACAAAACTCATCCCTGGGTGTTCTTCCTAAGTTTTCGAGCCTGGCACTGATATTAGTACCATTCTGGAGCTAAGTAAAAGCCTGCTTATTCTTCCAAGCATTTAAAAGCTTTGTAACTATTACTACTACAAAAAAAGT